>JAUTXW010001071.1:2437500-2830434 GCA_030620095.1 Kuschelorhynchus macadamiae
CATCAATAACCGTTTCAATTTTGCCATCTACTTCCCAGTATTTATCTTCAATAGAACGAACATGTTTAACATACGATTTCCAATTTTCAGCCGATATTGAGTCAATCGTTTCTAATGTTATTTTATTTAAATCTTTAATTGAAAGTTCACCGGTGTTGCGCTCTCGAATATATATTTTTTACTCCTGCCCTTGCAAGTTCAATAGGGTTGAGGTCGCACATGTATGGAGGCAGCATTAAAGGTGTATGACCGAGGTTACGTAAAAGACCGTCAATTTTATACTTTTTTTTCTCTAGGCTTGTTGGCTGATATTACTTCATATAATTGATATTTTCTCCGTGTTGGATCACATACAAGATTGTTCGATTTAAGCCACGATATCATATGAGCTTTTGTAGAGTATTTAGTTGACACTTTATCTTCTACGTGAGAATGATAAGACGCATTATCCATTACCACGACTGATTTGGGAAGAATGTTAGGTAGAAGCTTCTCGAGCAACCACTTTTCAAAATTATCTCTATTCATCTGTCCATGATAGTGTCCAGTTGTTAGTCCCGAGCGAAAAACTAAAGCAGCACCTGGAACAAATCCGGCTTCTGAACCAGCATGAACTATAATAAAGCGGCTACTAGAGCGGATTCCCTGAACAACACCTGCAACACTTTCACTTTGCCATAATTTGTTCACTGTCATATATTATTATCTACCCAGGTTTCGTCTAGATACACAATATTGCGTCCTTCTTGCCTATATTGCCTTACAGTTGATAGATATTTCACCCGCCAGTGAAAAATATTTGGTTTTTCAATGAGTAATTTTCTTTTATTTTGGCACTTGCGCCAAACAAAACCATTTGATCGTAAAAGCCGATTTAAGGTTTTGTACCCGTATGGAAAATCTATTTTGTTCTTTACAGCACGAAGTAGGGGTTTGCAGGTCGGAACCTTCTTCAAGTTTATATAAAAATTCTCTATTGTTCGTCGAATTACTTAAAAATCACCATTGTTAATTTTATCTTTGTATGATAATCGGAGTCTTTTTTTACCAAGAGATTTTAAAGGTGAAGTAGAACATGAGCGATCATAATGTTCTCTTTGAATTTTTCTTACACTACTTTCCGAAAGACCGGTGTAAAATCCAACGCGTTCTGTTTGATTTTGAATTGGAATAGTCAAACTATTATTTTCAGCTTCTCTAGTGCAGGCCTCTATAACGTTCGCAATAACTTTACGTGCACCGCTTCGAATTGTTTTTCCTCTTTTGCTCGCCATCGTTACTTCGAAATAATAATTCAAATTCAAGTGCATGGAGACTCTAGGCACATCCCAATTACAAGTGGACCAGTGCGAAATTTACTAAATTCTCGACTAATTTTAGCTTAGCTGGCGCACTTTATAGGTGAAGCGGCAAACTATTACAACAAATAAAATAACATAAAATTTATTTGCGTACACAAAATTTACTTTTCCGCTTGCTTAAGACTATGAACCTTTATTTTAAGGACCGCCCGGTTTTCTTTCGTGTCCCGCACTTTACTAGTTAATTCAAGATGCCAAAATATATATTTTATCAATTTCGTCGATTACACGATTGACTCAAAAAAATTAAGGGTCATATGGGGATGACCTGGTCATATTTTGGTAAAAATCTAATATGGCGAAACAAAATGACGGTCTAGTGAAATTGAAAAAATTATTATTAAAAAAACTGCTTATCCAGGTTATCTCAAAGTTTGCACAAACATCAAAGTATTATGTTGGAATTAACTGGTAAAATTTTTGTACGAATCCAAGATGGCAGAATAAGATAGCGGCTTAATAAAATATTTAAAAATTCAGACCGAAGAACTACTTAATGGATTGATTTCAAATTTTGTGCCATAACTAATTGTGGTATAGGGGTCAACTAGGAAAAACTGTGGTACTAATTCAATATGACGGAACGAAATGGCGGCTAAATAAAATAGTTGTGATCGTGAAAAATCACTCTCTCAGGTTTTACATATCTTCACGTTTTAACGCCCCTAGATGCCAAAAAACATGTTTTATCAATTCCGTCGGTCCGTCTGTCAGTTCGAGGTATAGCAGGAAAACTACTTACCCGGTTGGCATCAGGTTTTGACCAAAAATGAAGGATCATATGGGGATGATCTGGATCTTTAGCGAATATTAAAGCACTTATAGATTGGTTCTCAAAAGAGCTAAATCTCTTTATATGACAAAACAATTAATAATGCAAAAAAATAAGACAAGGGAAAGTTGGAAAACAGTTAGCGAGCTTCATAAAAAATACAACACTAACAAAACAGACATACTAAGATATCACCTGACCAATTCAATAAATATTATTGCACAATAGCCGAGAAATTAAACAAACATGTTGAGAAAGAAAAAGATCCACTAGACTACTGAAATTTGTTCATCAGAGAAATCTTAGTTCTTTTGGATACAAACATTTTTTAATTGAATGATGTAATTCATGAAATAAGTCTAAAAAATAAAAGTGCACCTAGTTTAGATAACACATCTATAAGTTTAATTTCAAATCTTCCAAATCCTGCTTTTGAATGCTTTTTCAATTGCATAAACAATAGTTTTCGACAGGATATTTTCCAGGCCGTCTAAAAAACGCATTGATGATGCCACACTTACAAGGGCGTTAATGATCCAAGCAATTTTCGACCCATTTCCCTTTTGCCAACTTTCTCTAACGACGTTCAGAGGATTGTAAGGAGAAGATTATTAGATCATTTCATGCGAATTAACATTTTAAATAACAGTCCATTCGGATTTCGGATCTCATGCAACACTGGCAACGCAATTTTTAATCTTTTGGAGAACGGGGTACACAAAACTAAACCAAAATGAGGTTGTTCCGGCAGGTTTTTGCGATTTTACTACATTTTACTATTACAGTTTTTTAATTGAATACCCTGTATATGTCTATTTCATTCGATTCGCCGTCAAAAATGTAATAAAAGTTGTTCTTCATCAGTTTTGCCTAAAATGCAAAATAACAGAGAAAACAGGAATTTTTAATTTTAATCTAGTTAGACATTCACTAAATCTTATAATAATAATAATAATAATATATATAAATCTTATAATAATAATAATAATAATAATATATTCCACAAAAATATAAACAATAATATTCCACAAAAATATAAACAATACATAGAAATAACATAAACAATAATAACAATTACATAACATTTAGTAAAAATAGCAACATGATTTATAAATTATGTTATCTCCGACTTTTAAACTTTGGAAATATATTAGGAAGCCCCAGAAGCCCGTGGGCTAGTTTGAGGCATGTTCCAAATACTTCAAAAGCTTGCCAGTGCACGACCATCCATGATTAACAAATTTGCGACTATTAATTTTTCTAGTAAACATGACTTAAAAATTAAAATAATATTGTACATACATTGCTTATCACAATCAATTGTGCATTATACTCTGAGCAAACAAAACAAAAAAAATAAAACATGGCTCGCTCGGATCGCGCTGATTTATCTTAAATCTATCATATCATGAAATACACGTCTTGGTTTGTTACATAGCCAATTTTTTACCTCACACTTAAAACGATTTAAAGAGTTCAAATCTTTGAGATTTTTAGGTATTTGACGATATATGTATGCTGACAAAAACCAATCCGACCTTTGTGCTAGAGTCTTAGATGTTTTTGTAGTTTTAGTACTCATTTGTTTTTTATGTCTAGTGTCGTGAGTGTGTGTTATTGCTGTAAGAATATGTTTTTGTTTATGTTGTCGGATCAGAATTTTTTTTAAATAAATTTGCCTAATATCTAAGAGGCCACTTTGCCCATACAAATCATCTGACGGGTAAGTATTTCTTTTTTTATAAATAATTTTTATAAACATTTTTTGAATTACTTCGAGTGGTTTGATGTGATTGTCGAATGTTGCACCCCAACCCACAATTCCATATTGTATGTGAGATTCTACTAAAGCAAAGTATATGGCTTTGAGTTGAGGAGTATCTAATATTTTTGCTAGTTGTCTAAACTTGAACAAGACAAAACGTAACTTTTTAATAACATACTTCACATGAGTGTCCCATTTTACGTGTCTGTCAATATTCACCCCCCAAGTATGATACACAGTCGGTTTCCATGATAGACAATCCGTTATCTAAGTTAAGGGTATTATAAAGGGGAACTTTGCTGTGATTGCAGCTGAAAGCCACACACTTTGTTTTATCGAAATTTATTGTAAGTGACATTTCATCAAACCAGTTTTTAATGCGCGACATGTCAGTTTCAGCTTTATGTTTGACCATATTCCAGGAATCCTCTTCATAGAGAATCACTGTGGATCGGTGGAGAATCCCTCTCTAAATCCGAACTGCCTTTCAGATATAAGATTATATTTTTTCAGAAATTTAACCGGTCTTTTTTTAATATATCTTTTCGACGATCTTTGCGATGTTAGAGATTAAAGTAATGGGCCTGTAGTTTGACATTTGGGTTTTATTTCCTTTTTTAAAAAGTGGCTTTACTACACCTATTTTTAAGCAATTAGGAAAGTACCCATTTTGCAAAATTTTATTAATAAGATATACCAGTGGTTTCAAAATAAACTCAGAAATTGTTTGAAGTACCCTAACTGAAATATTATCGAAACCTGGAGCCTTATTTAACTTAAGTCCATTTATTTCATTGTTGACCTCAACCGTATCGGTGGGTTCCAAAAAAATAGAATGTTCGTTAATACTTCGTTGAACCACCGATGAAATTGGCATAACTATGTTGTTTGCAAGATTTTCCCCGACCCCTATAAAATAATCGTTAAAACAATCAGCCATTTCTAATTCATCATTTACTCCTTTATTCTCTACTACAATTTGTTTAATGCTTTCTTGGCTGTTTTTATTGTTTGTGAATTCATTTATTGTGTTCCAGAGTGCCTTCGGGTCTGTCTTGCGTTGATTTAATTTATGTTTATAAAAATCTGTTTTCCTGGTATTAATTAGCTTGTTTTTGTAGGTTTTATAGCTTCTTAAAATTTGTTCGTTTTGTGGGTTTAGTTGAACACTTTTATATAATTTTTGTTTTGTTTCTACTGATTTAATTAGAGCAATAGTGATCCAGGGATGCCTCTTTTTTGTTTTATGATTAAAATACTTTCTTGTAGACGCCTACTTAGTTGCTGTTTTTATTTTGTCTACAAAATGCTGAAAAGTAATGTCTATGTTATTATTATTATAGATATCTACCCAAGTTTCGTTACTTATTATAGATTCAAGCTTTTTAAAATTTAAAATTGTGTTTTTTTTGTCAGGCTTCTCAGTGATTATATCATTAATCTCAACAGAAGCGATTATAGGGAAGTGGTCTGTTATTTCAACTCCATATACAAACGACTTGCTTTCAACGAGTTCCTCATTTTTATGATCTTTAAGGAAAATATGGTCTGTGCAACTTCCGGACTCATTCTGAACCCTAGTGTATAAATTAATTAGTGATATGTAACCACACTCACTTAGACAGTTTGGATATTGATGTGTTAGTTCTGCGTCTGATTTTAAATCAATATTTGTATCCCCTACAATAAAGTGTTTAACATAACCAATCCCTTTTCTACTAATAAAAGTAGCTAAGTTCTCTGTAAAGATATAAGGATTTATACTAGGTGGTCTATAAAGAGCACTTACTAATATATCTTGCCCAGGTATATATACTTTTGCATTAAGAATTTTTATTTCCCCTAAATTTTCGATATCATATTCGAGAACATCCCGGTATTTATCCCTTATATACACCACAACGCCATCATTTTGATTGAAATTACCCTCATTATATAATGTAATGTAGCCTTCTATTTCAAAAAATCTGATATCTGTTACATGCCACGATTCTGTAAAAACTATAACATGGAAATATTGTCCCTTGTGAAAAAAATCATTTAGATGTATTAACATTTCGTTAAAATTTTTGTTAATGCTTCTTATATTAGAATGAAATATAGAGAAGTAATTCTTTGGGTTCTTGATATTTTTAAAATAATCAGCGCTCTCCTGTATAGATATAGTTTCAGCCTCCTGTGTAACAAAATTCTTTACAAACTGTTAAATAATGTGTTTCCTACTTATCTATTAGTATTACACAAGTAAACTTCAAATACAAAAATATGCCTACTATAATAAAATCAATCAGGTATAATACAATTTACATATTTAAAACATTACCGTGTTACGAATAAAAAAAACATATAAGAAATAAGCCAAAAAAACGGAATATTTTAAAAACTAGTTATTTACTTGTTTGATCTAGTTGAATATGGTACGTTTTTTCTAAGGGGATTTCCTTTGCCTGCTGAAGACTGCTTACGATCCTTACCCAATTCTTCACCTTGCAATCTGTGTTTTGGAATATCTTTATTCGGTGTGTTCGGCAACACGTTTTTAAAAAGTTCCGTTGAGAAGTTTTTACCAGTTGTGGTTTCTGAACTTGTAAATTTCTCGCCTTCAGTGGAGGGGGTAGACGGCTCACTTATTGATTTCCTTGGGTTTGGAGGACTATAGTTTTCAAAGTGATTGTCGACTTTGGCTATTTTATTCTCTATATCTTGGGCAGTGTAAGAAGTTCCCTCTATTATAACTGTTTTTCCCTTAATACTAGCTTTTTGATTATTATTCTTTGTCTCTTTTAAAGCCCGCAAAAGTACCTGTCGTTCTTGGCGTTCCTCTAATATTAAATCTTCGTTAATAAATATGTTTGTTCCTTTTAACTTTCTACGATTTTGCAAAATTTCCCTTTCGTGTAAATTAGATATTAGCTCCAGAAGTATACGGCGTGATTTTTCTGAAATTTTTCCCAAGCGAAAGAAACTTGAGATGTTTTGTCTTTCGATTTTTACTTGAAGTTTTTCGACAAAAATCTTAAGAAGACTCGCTAAGACAGCTTCTATATCTTCGTTATCCTCTTCTATAATTCCATATATCAAAAGATTATTTTTCTTCAGAAGACGTTCAGCAGCTTTTAGTCGGTTTTTTAAAAGAGTATTCTCTTCTTGTAATGATGTAACTTTTCCCTTTATGTCTCGCAATTCTTGGTCTACTCTATTAGTCAAATCACTCAAATCTTTTTTAAGTCCGTCAATCTTCTCACTAATATTTTTATTCCCACTCTGAACTAATTTGTATAAATCTTTCAGAGAAATCTCCTTATCCATACTACTACTAGACTCAACCGGCAACAGGGTACGGACAACAGCGATCAAAACCAAGGGATTTGAATAATTGAAATTTAAACTGCGAAATTCTCTCAACTCTGCGTTATTTCAAAATTCTAGTTTTATATTTAGACCCAGTGGTTTGGGTCAATGTCACTTACTTATCTATTTAGCCAGTGGGCGTATATTTATTGTCTGAATGTGTTTCTGGTATTTAATGCACTCAAAATATCTTAATTTTAAACAATTGTTGTTAACCGAAAATCAAAACATAACCGTTCACTAGCAGCGATGGTGCCGCTATGTTAAGCTATTTGCAATAGTAAGCTTGCTCTATTATTAATAGAATAAAAATTGTGTTTACTCACTTAGAGGGCGTCGTTTATTTTTAAAACTTGGTTCATGTAGGAAAATTTAGTTTTAGCAATAACTTAATAATTAAGGACAAGCATTTAGATTGGTTTAATGAAGTCACATAAATAACAACCAATATCAGGGTGAGATCTTGTTACTAAAGATTAAGTTAAAACTAAAATTTGATAGATAAATCCACTTTAAAGTTTTATCACAAATAGGGGTGTAATACCGATACATTTCAATAGTCGAGGAAAAGGAAGAACTTTATAAGTGAAGAAACTGAAATAAATTTGTTAGCGTACTTTGAAACCTATCCTGTAAATTCCATAAGGGACCTTTGCAATGACAGTGGTTTGTGTTTAGGAACTAGTCATGCCGTTTAAAAAAACACATTTGTTCCCTATAACTTGAATCGCCTAATACAAACCTTGGAAACAGGTGATTTTCAAAGACGACTTGGTTTTTGTACATGGTTTCTTAATCAATGCAGAATAATTCCTAATATTATAATAAAACAAATAAAACAATAATACTAGCTGCATAATGATTTATTTACAATTTCTGCTTAAAAATCTATTTGAACAATGAAGAACGAAATAGGTACATATTTAAAATGCTAGAAAACATCCCCACCATGTTGTATACACTGCTGGAACTTCTTACATATGCTTCTGGTAACATTGATTAACATTTTTTTATCAATACCAAGAATCACATCGGTTATACTTTGCCGTAACTCGTTAACGTTTGGATATTTTTTTAGGTAAACCCTATCCTTGACGTTGAAGTTTATGCTAACTTCGACAACCCCCGGCCTAAAACCGAAACTTTTCGGACAGGCTTCTCTTATCTTGCACCTTATGCCTACAACCAAATCGCAAGACTATTGCCAAGCTTGACTTCTAAATCGAATCTCACTGTGAAACGAACACTGAGGCAGGAGGTCAGACAAAATTTAAAAGCTTCTAATCTGAATATGTTTTAATTAATGTTTTTTTTTGTGTTTTGTTTTCCTCTTAATGTTTTTATCTATTTTGACATTTGGGGCCTGATTGTTAATACCACTATCTAGTGTACAGGGTGGTCCACTTAAGATTCTCCTATACTTTATCTCAACAAATAAGACACTGAGAAAAAAAGTTAAATACAAAAAGTATTTGACCCTAAGTATATTTTTTATTTATAATATTTTTATGTATACAAGGTGTTCCATTGTGCCAGGACAGTAGCCAACTTTTTTCTTTTTAATGAAATGATATGAATATTTTTAGACATTCTAATTCTACGCTTGATTTTGACTATTTTTTGTCATCATAGCATACGAAATTTTGAGTAGTTTTTGAGAAAAATTAACTTATCTAATTTTTTTCGGAAAAACAGGTTTTTGGAAAAATGTGATTTTTTCACACCTGAGGACTAAAATTGTGAATTTTGGTTATGGATTCATGGGAGTGGTTAATATTTAATACTCTGACCTATCAAAAGCGAAAATCCATTATACAGGGTGGTCACAAATGACCATAAAAAAAAAATGTTTTTGTAACTAAAAAAACTTAATTTTTTTAAATGGAACACCGTGTACTTAGCACTTTTATTGTGTTTAGGATTTAATTCTGCATCATTCCATATATATAGTTTATATTCCAAAAATTAGTAGTTTAGAAATTATGACCAATTTTCTATAATAATTCAGGTATTTTTGTTAAAAATCTAACTAAACCTAAATAATATCATATTCTAAGTTTTTTTTTAACATTATAATTAAATTTAATATTAAATCAACAAGTAACGCAAGAAAGAAAGTAACTAACTACTTATTACAAAACATTTTCGATATAACCCCCGTTTTTGGCAATACAAGTAATATAATATTACGGTTACGGTTTTAATTTTCGCAATAATAGCATTTCTAAACGCGTCTTAATTTTACAAGATATCCATGAAAAAACAAAACTAGTAAAGTTGTTGCCTGGACACCAATAAATACACAGTTTTTATTTGACATTTAGTTACTTCTAACTCTTTTTAAAGGAAAAATGGCTTTATACAGTGTCCAAGAGCTTCTTCAGGAATGTTACATAAGAAATAATAAAGCATTATTTCTTATGTAACATTCATGAAGAAGCTCTTGGACACTCTATAAAGCCATTTTTCCTTTAAAAAGAGTTAGAAGCAACTAAATGTCAAATAAAAACTGTGTATTTATTGGTGTCCAGGCAACAACTTTACTAGTTTTGTTTTTTCATGGATATCTTGTAAAATTAAGACGCGTTTAGAAATGCTATTATTGCGAAAATTAAAACCGTAACCGTAATATTATATTACTTGTATTGCCAAAAACGGGGGTTATATCGAAAATGTTTTGTAATAAGTAGTTAGTTACTTTCTTTCTTGCATTACTTGTTGATTTAATATTAAATTTAATTATAATGTTAAAAAAAACTTAGAATATGATATTATTTAGGTTTAGTTAGATTTTTAACAAAAATACCTGAATTATTATAGAAAATTGGTCATAACTTCTAAACTACTAATTTTTGGAATATAAACTATATATAAGGAATGATGCAGAATTAAATCCTAAACACAATAAAACTGCTAAATACACGGTGTTCCATTTAAAAAAATTAAGTTTTTTTAGTTACAAAAACATTTTTTTTGATGGTCATTTGTGACCACCCTGTATAATGGATTTTCGCTTTTGATAGGTCAGAGTATTAAATATTAACCACTCCCATGAATCCATAACCAAAATTCACAATTTTAGTCCTCAGGTGTGAAAAAATCACATTTTTCCAAAAACCTGTTTTCCGAAAAAAATTAGATAAGTTAATTTTTCTCAAAAACTACTCAAAATTTCGTATGCTATGATGACAAAAAATACTCAAAATCAAGCGTAGAATTAGAATTTCTAAAAATATTCATATCATTTCATTAAAAAGAAAAAAGTTGGCTACTGTCCTGGCACAATGGAACACCTTGTATAAATAAAAATATTATAAATAAAAAATATACTTAGGGTCAAATACTTTTTGTATTTAACTTTTTTTCTCAGTGTCTTATTTGTTGAGATAAAGTATAGGAGAATCTTAAGTGGACCACCCTGTACACTAGATAGTGGTATTAACAAGCAGGCCCCAAATGTCAAAATAGATAAAAACATTAAGAGGAAAACAAAACAGAAAAAAAACATTAATTAAAACATATTCAGATTAGAAGCTTTTAAATTTTGTCTGACCTCCTGCCTCAGTGTTCGTTTCACAGTGAGATTCGATTTAGAAGTCAAGCTTGGCAATAGTCTTGCGATTTGGTTGTAGGCATAAGGTGCAAGATAAGAGAAGCCTGTCCGAAAAGTTTCGGTTTTAGGCGGGGGGTTGTCGAAGTTAGCATAAACTTCAACGTCAAGGATAGGGTTTACCTAAAAAAATATCCAAACGTTAACGAGTTACGGCAAAGTATAACCGATGTGATTCTTGGTATTGATAAAAAAATGTTAATCAATGTTACCAGAAGCATATGTAAGAAGTTCCAGCAGTGTATACAACATGGTGGGGATGTTTTCTAGCATTTTTAATATGTACCTATTTCGTTCTTCATTGTTCAAATAGATTTTTAAGCAGAAATTGTAAATAAATCATTATGCAGCTAGTATTATTGTTTTATTTGTTTTATTATAATATTAGGAATTATTCTGCATTGATTAGGAAACCATGTACAAAAACCAAGTCGTCTTTGAAAATCACCTGTTTCCAAGGTTTGTATTAGGCGATTCAAGTTATAGGGAACAAATTTGTGTTTTTTTAAACGGCATGACTAGTTCCTAAACACAAACCACTGTCATTGCAAAGGTCCCTTATGGAATTTACAGGATAGGTTTCAAAGTACGCTAACAAATTTATTTCAGTTTCTTCACTTATAAAGTTCTTCCTTTTCCTCGACTATTGAAATGTATCGGTATTACACCCCTATTTGTGATAAAACTTTAAGGTGAATTTATCTATCAAATTTTAGTTTTAACTTAATCTTTAGTAACAAGATCTCACCCTGATATTGGTTGTTATTTATGTGACTTCATTAAACCAATCTAAATGCTTGTCCTTAATTATTAAGTTATTGCTAAAACTAAATTTTCCTACATGAACCAAGTTTTAAAAATAAACGACGCCCTCTAAGTGAGTAAACACAATTTTTATTCTATTAATAATAGAGCAAGCTTACTATTGCAAATAGCTTAACATAGCGGCACCATCGCTGCTAGTGAACGGTTATGTTTTGATTTTCGGTTAACAACAATTATTTAAAATTAAGATATTTTGAGTGCATTAAATACCAGAAACACATTCAGACAATAAATATACGCCCACTGGCTAAATAGATAAGTAAGTGACATTGACCCAAACCACCGGGTCTAAATATAAAACTAGAATTTTGAAATAACGCAGAGTTGAGAGAATTTCGCAGTTTAAATTTCAATTATTCAAATCCCTTGGTTTTGATCGCTGTTGTCCGTACCCTGTTGCCGGTTGAGTCTAGTAGTAGTATGGATAAGGAGATTTCTCTGAAAGATTTATACAAATTAGTTCAGAGTGGGAATAAAAATATTAGTAAGAAGATTGACGGACTTAAATAAGATTTGAGTGATTTGACTAATAGAGTAGACCAAGAATTGCGAGACATAAAGGGAAAAGTTACATCATTACAAGAAGAGAATACTCTTTTAAAAAACCGACTAAAAGCTGCTGAACGTCTTCTGAAGAAAAATAATCTTTTGATATATGGAATTATAGAAGAGGATAACGAAGATATAGAAGCTGTCTTAGCGAGTCTTCTTAAGATTTTTGTCGAAAAACTTCAAGTAAAAATCGAAAGACAAAACATCTCAAGTTTCTTTCGCTTGGGAAAAATTTCAGAAAAATCACGCCGTATACTTCTGGAGCTAATATCTAATTTACACGAAAGGGAAATCTTGCAAAATCGTAGAAAGTTAAAAGGAACAAACATATTTATTAACGAAGATTTAATATTAGAGGAACGCCAAGAACGACAGGTACTTTTGCGGGCTTTAAAAGAGACAAAGAATAATAATCAAAAAGCTAGTATTAAGGGAAAAACAGTTATAATAGAGGGAACTTCTTACACTGCCCAAGATATAGAGAATAAAATAGCCAAAGTCGACAATCACTTTGAAAACTATAGTCCTCCAAACCCAAGGAAATCAATAAGTGAGCCGTCTACCCCCTCCACTGAAGGCGAGAAATTTACAAGTTCAGAAACCACAACTGGTAAAAACTTCTCAACTGAACTTTTTAAAAACGTGTTGCCGAACACACCGAATAAAGATATTCCAAAACACAGATTGCAAGGTGAAGAATTGGGTAAGGATCGTAAGCAGTCTTCAGCAGGCAAAGGAAATCCCCTTAGAAAAAACGTACCATATTCAACTAGATCAAACAAGTAAATAACTAGTTTTTAAAATATTCCGTTTTTTTGGCTTATTTCTTATATGTTTTTTTTTATTCGTAACACGGTAATGTTTTAAATATGTAAATTGTATTATACCTGATTGATTTTATTATAGTAGGCATATTTTTGTATTTGAAGTTTACTTGTGTAATACTAATAGATAAGTAGGAAACACATTATTTAACAGTTTGTAAAGAATTTTGTTACACAGGAGGCTGAAACTATATCTATACAGGAGAGCGCTGATTATTTTAAAAATATCAAGAACCCAAAGAATTACTTCTCTATATTTCATTCTAATATAAGAAGCATTAACAAAAATTTTAACGAAATGTTAATACATCTAAATGATTTTTTTCACAAGGGACAATATTTCCATGTTATAGTTTTTACAGAATCGTGGCATGTAACAGATATCAGATTTTTTGAAATAGAAGGCTACATTACATTATATAATGAGGGTAATTTCAATCAAAATGATGGCGTTGTGGTGTATATAAGGGATAAATACCGGGATGTTCTCGAATATGATATCGAAAATTTAGGGGAAATAAAAATTCTTAATGCAAAAGTATATATACCTGGGCAAGATATATTAGTAAGTGCTCTTTATAGACCACCTAGTATAAATCCTTATATCTTTACAGAGAACTTAGCTACTTTTATTAGTAGAAAAGGGATTGGTTATGTTAAACACTTTATTGTAGGGGATACAAATATTGATTTAAAATCAGACGCAGAACTAACACATCAATATCCAAACTGTCTAAGTGAGTGTGGTTACATATCACTAATTAATTTATACACTAGGGTTCAGAATGAGTCCGGAAGTTGCACAGACCATATTTTCCTTAAAGATCATAAAAATGAGGAACTCGTTGAAAGCAAGTCGTTTGTATATGGAGTTGAAATAACAGACCACTTCCCTATAATCGCTTCTGTTGAGATTAATGATATAATCACTGAGAAGCCTGACAAAAAAAACACAATTTTAAATTTTAAAAAGCTTGAATCTATAATAAGTAACGAAACTTGGGTAGATATCTATAATAATAATAACATAGACATTACTTTTCAGCATTTTGTAGACAAAATAAAAACAGCAACTAAGTAGGCGTCTACAAGAAAGTATTTTAATCATAAAACAAAAAAGAGGCATCCCTGGATCACTATTGCTCTAATTAAATCAGTAGAAACAAAACAAAAATTATATAAAAGTATTCAACTAAACCCACAAAACGAACAAATTTTAAGAAGCTATAAAACCTACAAAAACAAGCTAATTAATACCAGGAAAACAGATTTTTATAAACATAAATTAAATCAACGCAAGACAGACCCGAAGGCACTCTGGAACACAATAAATGAATTCACAAACAATAAAAACAGCCAAGAAAGCATTAAACAAATTGTAGTAGAGAATAAAGGAGTAAATGATGAATTAGAAATGGCTGATTGTTTTAACGATTATTTTATAGGGGTCGGGGAAAATCTTGCAAACAACATAGTTATGCCAATTTCATCGGTGGTTCAACGAAGTATTAACGAACATTCTATTTTTTTGGAACCCACCGATACGGTTGAGGTCAACAATGAAATAAATGGACTTAAGTTAAATAAGGCTCCAGGTTTCGATAATATTTCAGTTAGGGTACTTCAAACAATTTCTGAGTTTATTTTGAAACCACTGGTATATCTTATTAATAAAATTTTGCAAAATGGGTACTTTCCTAATTGCTTAAAAATAGGTGTAGTAAAGCCACTTTTTAAAAAAGGAAATAAAACCCAAATGTCAAACTACAGGCCCATTACTTTAATCTCTAACATCGCAAAGATCGTCGAAAAGATATATTAAAAAAAGACCGGTTAAATTTCTGAAAAAATATAATCTTATATCTGAAAGGCAGTTCGGATTTAGAGAGGGATTCTCCACCGATCCACAGTGATTCTCTATGAAGAGGATTCCTGGAATATGGTCAAACATAAAGCTGAAACTGACATGTCGCGCATTAAAAACTGGTTTGATGAAATGTCACTTACAATAAATTTCGATAAAACAAAGTGTGTGGCTTTCAGCTGCAATCACAGCAAAGTTCCCCTTTATAATACCCTTAACTTAGATAACGGATTGTCTATCATGGAAACCGACTGTGTATCATACTTGGGGGGTGAATATTGACAGACACGTAAAATGGGACACTCATGTGAAGTATGTTATTAAAAAGTTACGTTTTGTCTTGTTCAAGTTTAGACAACTAGCAAAAATATTAGATACTCCTCAACTCAAAGCCATATACTTTGCTTTAGTAGAATCTCACATACAATATGGAATTGTGGGTTGGGGTGCAACATTCGACAATCACATCAAACCACTCGAAGTAATTCAAAAAATGTTTATAAAAATTATTTATAAAAAAAGAAATACTTACCCGTCAGATGATTTGTATGGGCAAAGTGGCCTCTTAGATATTAGGCAAATTTATTTAAAAAAAATTCTGATCCGACAACATAAACAAAAACATATTCTTACAGCAATAACACACACTCACGACACTAGACATAAAAAACAAATGAGTACTAAAACTACAAAAACATCTAAGACTCTAGCACAAAGGTCGGATTGGTTTTTGTCAGCATACATATATCGTCAAATACCTAAAAATCTCAAAGATTTGAACTCTTTAAATCGTTTTAAGTGTGAGGTAAAAAATTGGCTATGTAACAAACCAAGACGTGTATTTCATGATATGATAGATTTAAGATAAATCAGCGCGATCCGAGCGAGCCATGTTTTATTTTTTTTGTTTTGTTTGCTCAGAGTATAATGCACAATTGATTGTGATAAGCAATGTATGTACAATATTATTTTAATTTTTAAGTCATGTTTACTAGAAAAATTAATAGTCGCAAATTTGTTAATCATGGATGGTCGTGCACTGGCAAGCTTTTGAAGTATTTGGAACATGCCTCAAACTAGCCCACGGGCTTCTGGGGCTTCCTAATATATTTCCAAAGTTTAAAAGTCGGAGATAACATAATTTATAAATCATGTTGCTATTTTTACTAAATGTTATGTAATTGTTATTATTGTTTATGTTATTTCTATGTATTGTTTATATTTTTGTGGAATATTATTGTTTATATTTTTGTGGAATATATTATTATTATTATTATTATTATTATAAGATTTATATATATTATTATTATTATTATTATAAGATTTAGTGAATGTCTAACTAGATTAAAATTAAAAATTCCTGTTTTCTCTGTTATTTTGCATTTTAGGCAAAACTGATGAAGAACAACTTTTATTACATTTTTGACGGCGAATCGAATGAAATAGACATATACAGGGTATTCAATTAAAAAACTGTAATAGTAAAATGTAGTAAAATCGCAAAAACCTGCCGGAACAACCTCATTTTGGTTTAGTTTTGTGTACCCCGTTCTCCAAAAGATTAAAAATTGCGTTGCCAGTGTTGCATGAGATCCGAAATCCGAATGGACTGTTATTTAAAATGTTAATTCGCATGAAATGATCTAATAATCTTCTCCTTACAATCCTCTGAACGTCGTTAGAGAAAGTTGGCAAAAGGGAAATGGGTCGAAAATTGCTTGGATCATTAACGCCCTTGTAAGTGTGGCATCATCAATGCGTTTTTTAGACGGCCTGGAAAATATCCTGTCGAAAACTATTGTTTATGCAATTGAAAAAGCATTCAAAAGCAGGATTTGGAAGATTTGAAATTAAACTTATAGATGTGTTATCTAAACTAGGTGCACTTTTATTTTTTAGACTTATTTCATGAATTACATCATTCAATTAAAAAATGTTTGTATCCAAAAGAACTAAGATTTCTCTGATGAACAAATTTCAGTAGTCTAGTGGATCTTTTTCTTTCTCAACATGTTTGTTTAATTTCTCGGCTATTGTGCAATAATATTTATTGAATTGGTCAGGTGATATCTTAGTATGTCTGTTTTGTTAGTGTTGTATTTTTTATGAAGCTCGCTAACTGTTTTCCAACTTTCCCTTGTCTTATTTTTTGCATTATTAATTGTTTTGTCATATAAAGAGATTTAGCTCTTTTGAGAACCAATCTATAAGTGCTTTAATATTCGCTAAAGATCCAGATCATCCCCATATGATCCTTCATTTTTGGTCAAAACCTGATGCCAACCGGGTAAGTAGTTTTCCTGCTATACCTCGAACTGACAGACGGACCGACGGAATTGATAAAACATGTTTTTTGGCATCTAGGGGCGTTAAAACGTGAAGATATGTAAAACCTGAGAGAGTGATTTTTCACGATCACAACTATTTTATTTAGCCGCCATTTCGTTCCGTCATATTGAATTAGTACCACAGTTTTTCCTAGTTGACCCCTATACCACAATTAGTTATGGCACAAAATTTGAAATCAATCCATTAAGTAGTTCTTCGGTCTGAATTTTTAAATATTTTATTAAGCCGCTATCTTATTCTGCCATCTTGGATTCGTACAAAAATTTTACCAGTTAATTCCAACATAATACTTTGATGTTTGTGCAAACTTTGAGATAACCTGGATAAGCAGTTTTTTTAATAATAATTTTTTCAATTTCACTAGACCGCCATTTTGTTTCGCCATATTAGATTTTTACCAAAATATGACCAGGTCATCCCCATATGACCCTTAATTTTTTTGAGTCAATCGTGTAATCGACGAAATTGATAAAATATATATTTTGGCATCTTGAATTAACTAGTAAAGTGCGGGACACGAAAGAAAACCGGGCGGTCCTTAAAATAAAGGTTCATAGTCTTAAGCAAGCGGAAAAGTAAATTTTGTGTACGCAAATAAATTTTATGTTATTTTATTTGTTGTAATAGTTTGCCGCTTCACCTATAAAGTGCGCCAGCTAAGCTAAAATTAGTCGAGAATTTAGTAAATTTCGCACTGGTCCACTTGTAATTGGGATGTGCCTAGAGTCTCCATGCACTTGAATTTGAATTATTATTTCGAAGTAACGATGGCGAGCAAAAGAGGAAAAACAATTCGAAGCGGTGCACGTAAAGTTATTGCGAACGTTATAGAGGCCTGCACTAGAGAAGCTGAAAATAATAGTTTGACTATTCCAATTCAAAATCAAACAGAACGCGTTGGATTTTACACCGGTCTTTCGGAAAGTAGTGTAAGAAAAATTCAAAGAGAACATTATGATCGCTCATGTTCTACTTCACCTTTAAAATCTCTTGGTAAAAAAAGACTCCGATTATCATACAAAGATAAAATTAACAATGGTGATTTTTAAGTAATTCGACGAACAATAGAGAATTTTTATATAAACTTGAAGAAGGTTCCGACCTGCAAACCCCTACTTTGTGCTGTAAAGAACAAAATAGATTTTCCATACGGGTACAAAACCTTAAATCGGCTTTTCCGATCAAATGGTTTTGTTTGGCGCAAGTGCCAAAATAAAAGAAAATTACTCATTGAAAAACCAAATATTTTTCACTGGCGGGTGAAATATCTATCAACTGTAAGGCAATATAGGCAAGAAGGACGCAATATTGTGTATCTAGACGAAACCTGGGCAGATAATAATATATGACAGTGAACAAATTATGGCAAAGTGAAAGTGTTGCAGGTGTTGTTCAGGGAATCCGCTCTAGTAGCCGCTTTATTATAGTTCATGCTGGTTCAGAAGCCGTATTTGTTCCAGGTGCTGCTTTAGTTTTTCGCTCGGGACTAACAACTGGACACTATCATGGACAGATGAATAGAGATAATTTTGAAAAGTGGTTGCTCGAGAAGCTTCTACCTAACATTCTTCCCAAATCAGTCGTGGTAATGGATAATGCGTCTTATCATTCTCACGTAGAAGATAAAGTGTCAACTAAATACTCTACAAAAGCTCATATGATATCGTGTCTTAAATCGAACAATCTTGTATGTGATCCAACACGGAGAAAATATCAATTATATGAAGTAATATCAGCCAACAAGCCTAGAGAAAAAAAAGTATAAAATTGACGGTCTTTTACGTAACCTCGGTCATACACCTTTAAGGCTGCCTCCATACATGTGCGACCTCAACCCTATTGAACTTGCAAGGGCAGGAGTAAAAAATATATATTCGAGAGCGCAACACCGGTGAACTTTCAATTAAAGATTTAAATAAAATAACATTAGAAACGATTGACTCAATATCGGCTGAAAATTGGAAATCGTATGTTAAACATGTTCGTTCTATTGAAGATAAATACTGGGAAGTAGATGGCAAAATTGAAACGGTTATTGATGATTTTGTTATCACACTGGGATCTTGAAGTAGTGACGACGAAACCTCATCATTTTCAGAGGAAGACAACGATTTAGAAGGAATCGAACCATTAGAATCACCACCGTCAACCTCAAAAATGGCTTAGTTTTTTTTCATATATTTTGTAAAATTGTTCATAAAATATCTGTCAATAAACTGCTTCAAAATAATTAATTTTCTGTTCAATACCGGGTGTCAAAAAATATCTTATATTGCAATTAATATTTGAAAAACTACAGAACTCATATTTTTCCAAAATTAACACATCAATGTAGTTATAGTAGGGGAGCCAGCACTGATTCCAGTGAACAAGATTTATCAAAATTTTAGCTTATGCAGTTCGACTTTGGGCTTTTCGGGTATGACAAAAGTGACCGTTTGTCTCCGTCTGTCATATTACTTTGTACAGGGGGCGTCATTGTGAAGTACTATACAGAGCGTTTCCTAATTGCGTGCTAATGTTAAAGAGGGGTGGTTCTTGGACCTTCTTAAGAAAAAAATTTAATATGAACCTAAAAGTCTTAATTTTGGAGATACAGGGTTTTAAAAAAACATTTTTTTTAAATCCTAATTCTGATCTATTATAGATAAATAACTGTGTGAAATTTGATACACGTCTTTTATGCTTAAAAGGGCATTTTTTATTAACAATCAATTTTTGAAATTTCTACCAGTGGCGTGCATATGTAATTAACCTGGGTAAATCCGTATGCTCCTTAATGCATAGAAGACGTATATCAAATTTCATGCAGTTATCTACAATAGTATCAGAATTGGGTTGAAAAACATGTTTTCTTTTTAAACTTTACCATCCTGTATCTCAAAACTTAAGACTAAATCTCGTTCACTAGATCTGATGCTGGCTGCCCTTGTAAAATCTGGACTTGTAAATCGTGTATCACTATACTGGGTGGTCCAATAATAGTGGACGTAGGCAGTAGCCCGGGAACCGTTAATGACAGAACTTAAGAAAAAATATATTTATAGGTAAATCGATGAAGAAAAATCAAATATATCGTTTTTGCAACACAAAAGAGATATAGAAGTGCTGTACACGAAAGAAAACAGATAAATATAGATGAAGGTTCATTAAGAACAGTTACATTTTTTAATAATTTGAAGTGCGTATAGTCATATTATTTAAAAAACGACGGGACACCACTGGTTTAAAGAGATATCTTGGCCGACCTTCCTAAACCGATTGACTCCGCCCGGTTTTCTTTCGTGTCCCGCACTTTACCAGAATGTTACTAGTTGATCCATATACCACAATTAGTTATGGCACACAATTTGACCACTAAGCAGTCTATTCATTTTATTCCGCCATCTTGGATTCTTATGATGTTGTGCAATATGTAGGTTACATTAGTAGTTTTTTAATAATAATTTTTTAACATTTTACTAGACTGCAATTTTGTTTCTCCATATTTGATTTTTACCAAAATATTACCAGGTCATCCATGCATGACCCTTAATTTTTGATCAAAATTTGAGTTCATTCGGGTAAGGAGTTTTTAAGCTATGCTGCGAACAGATAGACAGACAGACAGACAGACAGACAGACAGACAGACAGACCGACGGAATTGAGAAAACATGATTTTTGGCACCAAGGGACCCTGAAACGTGAAGATCTAAAAAAAATCTCGAAGGGTGACTTTTTCACGATTACAATATTTCTCTTTTAAGAGGGAAGTAAAAATCAAAATACTTTTGGGGCGTCCAGACCCCCCCCCCCCGTGGATTCATGTCTGATATAAATATACAAAATTTCCGATTTCAAGTTTTGCACTTAAAAACGCAAAATACTCAGAAAAAAATGCCCGTACATATTCTATCAGAGCTTACAGGAACGGTACCGGCACTGGTCGTTAATGGGTGAGTCAAATGAAGTGGAAAATAGTGCAATACTCAAAATAATTACTCAGTCGGGTACCGCGGCCGTTTAAAACAATTGTGAAAAACTCTATTAAACAACCATATAAGGTCCCCCCCATTATGCATCGTAATCGTAAGAGTGGCTCTTGGCACTAATAAACTAATTAATTTAATACGTTACGAAATCAATTTTGCTAACGTTTTACTGAGAAGCAGCGGGGTCGTTTTTAAATATCGTAATTTAATTGGAAACTGTGAAAGAAGCGTGAGAGATAAATTATTTTATCACTGGTTCAAGCAGAAAATATAGAAGATAAAAAAAAGTCAATATTGCAAGTTTATAGGTCGATTTTAATGATAGTTACAGAACAAATAAAATAAATGTAAAAAAAGTTTTTAAAAAAAGCTTTTATTTAAAAACTGTTGACCTGAAAAGTAAAAAATAATCAGACTTACATAAACACAGAACTGTTAAAGATTTGAACAGTTTCTTAAAAACTTGAGGGATATTCTTAGATGTAGAAAAAAATGCTGAATTCAAAAGTTGTTGGGTTCTGTCTGAACCGTCTGAATTTGCTAAAAAGATAACAAATGACAATTGCAAATTAAAAAATTGAGCGTCGACTTTGTTATTTTAAATGGGATACCCTGTATATTTTTAATTCGTTGGAAAGAACATTTTTTTGTCATTTCAAAAATATATTCTCTGTCTATGTTCAGACTAACGGTTATCGCATAAATTTGATCTAAAACCTGGAAAAATCAAGTGCTCTGGCTCATAGTAAATTCAACATAGGCGGCTTTGATTTCAAATGTTTTTATTTTAACACGGCCATTTTGTTACTGGTTTTGGGCACCTGATTTACTTAATTTCTTAATTATGGGGTATCTCTTGTTATCCCGTTGGTCCTGTAATTTTATTAATTTAAAAGTCTTGAGTTTAAATTTTCAAATTATTAAATTAGTATTTGGTGAGTACGGGTTAAATTAGGTTTAGGTCAAGGGTCTTCAACCTTTTCAGTGCAAGGACCAAAAATCGATTTCACATCGTCGGAAGGGCCACAATGGCCCACGTCACCACACCACCATATCAATAAAATAAAAAACATATAATTTCAAAGTGTAATAATCTTTATTGGTTAAGAAGTTCGATCAATCAATGCGATTTTTGACATTGTTTATTTGACATTGTTGCAACCCGCAAACTCCCTTCCAGATGTGCGTCTGTAACTCTCGACCTTGTTTAAGACTTTACATTCTTTATTCGAGAAAACGGCTGCTCGCACACATCTGTGCTCCCAAAGACACCATTTTCTGAACATGTTTTCGGATTACGAAAATCAAGAAGACCCGTGTCCGTCCTGCAAATCGATAAGCTCCTTCTGAACATTTTCTGGCATATCTTCAACGGATACACTGAATGGTCGGGCAAAGAGATTGATGTAATTTTCATTATCTCTGAAGTCAGAAAACCTTGATTGGAACTGTTTTTTGAGTAAATTTAGTGCTGCGACATATTTATCTATATCTGTAGTTTAGGAAAGCGCGTAAACTCTGAGTTTTCCATAAATCCAATTTAAACTCAAATGCCTTCACAGTATCAAGTAGGTTGTTGAGATTTTCCTTTCCTTGTAGTTTGGTGTTCAAGTCATTGAGGTGCAGCGTCATGTCAATGAGAAATCCAAAATCGCGTAGCTAGTCGGGGTTTTGACACACCAAACAGACGAGTTTTTGATTAACACTAACAAACAAGTACAATGCAGTCCACTTTTCTTGAAATATGCGCTTTTCTTCACTAATTTTTCGTTTTTTACCCGAAGCAGAAGCCATTTTTAATGTCAAGGTAGAAGAAACGAGTTTAATTTTTCTGATAAAAATGTCCACGACAAAAATAAACTTGCGCGACTGCACGCCACAATACGGTATCCGCCTTACACGCGTCAAAACAACACTATACTCAACTCACTACAATCACTTATCGCACAGGTCGCAACTTCACTGCTAGTTGGCAACCTTTCGCTTGTATCGCTTCGTTCGCTCTTGGAATTAGAACTGGCCGCTGCGCGAAGGGGCCAAATGGCCCGAGGTCCCACCACCACCCGGTTTCCTAACCTAGGGAGCCGCCTCTCTGTGATAGGGTACTTACGGTTTAACGGGCCTAGGGCCTTAATAAACCATAAGTCTTCTCTATCCTAGGTGTGTCAGCTCGTACACATCCGGATGTGTGTACTTACATTGCACCTCTCCTATATGCTTCGCGGACATATAGGGAGTATCTCTGAAACGGAAATGGGCATTATTATCAGTGTATGTGTTGTGTGTGGTCGCGGGGTCTACGGTGGTAGACCCTGTGTACCCGCCGCTCCTCCAAGGGGTCGTAGTCCACCAGCCTTCGGAGTTCTTCGTTTGGATGTGCCGCTGCCCGCTGGATGCCTTTCATGGCTTTGGTCCTGATTGCGTCTTGCAGTGGTTCCCATTGCAAGTCCCGGTGTATCTGGGCGTTTCTGACGTACCATGGTGCGTCTACTGCCATTCTCAGATACTTGTTTTCTGTTGATGCTAACTTGTTTATGTAGGTGGGCGCTGCATACGCCCACGCTACTGCTCCGTATGTCAGTTGTGATCTTGCGATCATCTTTATCATTGTCCGCTTTGTCCGAAGAGCCATCGGGCTCTTTCGGTTCATAAGAGGGTATAGTCTAGCCATAGCCCTGCTAGTCTTTGTTCTTGTCTGTTCAATATGAGGCTTCCATGTTAGCCGCTTATCCATAGTCAGCCCTAGATATTTGACCGTGTTTGTCCACGGTATGTCTGTTCCTTCTATGTTTATATCCACTGGGGGCGTCATTCTCCTCTTTTGTAAGAGGATGGCTTGGCTTTTCTGTGCGTTTATTTTGATCTTCCAAGTGATACACCAGTCACTTATCAGATCTATCTCTTCCTGCAATCTCCTGCATATTATTCCTGGATGTCTATGCTTGTCCGCTATAGCACTGTCATCAGCATAAAGGGCTAGGGAAGTGGTGTGTGTCTTAGGGATGTCAGGTGTATACACGTTATATAAGTGCGGTCCTAACACAGATCCTTGGGGCACACCCGCTTCTAGTCTCCTTTGTGTCGATCTCGAGTTTTTAACTCTGACACTTGCCGTTCTATGTTTAAGATAGTGGGCTATTGGTTTGCAAGTTTTAGTTGCAAATCCAGCATCTTGCATTTTGTATACGAGTCCCTTATGCCATACTCTATCGAAAGCTCTGGCTACATCTAGGAAGACCATGCCAGTAGACCCTTTTAGGTTAAAACCGCTGGTGACAGTTTCAACCATTCTTAGGGCTTGTAGTTCAGTAGAATTACCGCTTCTGAAGCCAAATTGTTCATTTGGGATTATGTCTAGGGCTGCTGTTTCATCTTTGATCCTGGTGATCAAGATTCTTTCAGTGAGTTTGCTAAGTGCGGGCAGCAGACTTATCGGTCTGTAGTTTTGGGGAAAAGGTCGGTCTTTCCCTGTTTTACCAATCATTACTACTTCCGCATGCTTCCACCAGTTAAGAAAGTGGTCCAGTCTCATAACCGCGTTTGTTATGCTGGTTAGTGCAGCAATTCCTTTTCTAGGAAGTTGCTTTAACATCTGATTGGTACTTCCGTCTTTGCCTGGAGCTTTTCGTTTCTTCAGTTCGGTACAACGATATCATTGATAGCTACAGAGTTGGTGTGCGCGGACAAAATGGATGTTTCATACATAGAAGAATCAGCGAATATTGCTTGTTTATCTCTACTACCGGAAAAGTCGAAAAAAAGGTATGAAGCAGCATATAAATCCTTTAAGAATTGGTGCCAAAGCAAGACGGCTACTGCAGTATCAGAAACCTTGTTTTTGGCATATTTCCACGAAAAAAGTGCTATATTGAAGTCCCCATCAAGCTTATGGTGTGAGTATTCGATGTTGAAGTCCACCTTTTTATAGAGGAAAATATAGATATTTATAAATATCCAAAACTTCGAGCATTTTTGAAAAAAAAAAATGATGGTTATAGACCCCAAAAATCGAATGTGTTTAACAGGGAAGATGTGAATAAGTTCATGCTTGAAACCACCGATGATGTATACTTATGATGAAGGTCGTAATGGTAATAGGATTTGCTGGAGCGTGCCGTTCTAATGAACTCTGTGAAATGAAAATGGACAATGTTAAAATAAGTCAAGAAGTCATAATTGTGACCATTCCTGATCCAAAAATGGAATGTCACGTATATTTACAACGACAGAAAGTGACGACACTCAGGTTTGTCATTTCAAAATAACTCAAAAGTACATTGATACAAGATCCCACATGACGACTATTAATCCGCGCTTCTTTATGGGATATCAAAATGGAAAGTGCTTAAACCAGCCTGTCGGGAAAAATACGTTTTCGTCAATTCCAAGTAAAATTGCGAAATTTGTAAAGTTTGAGAACTTCAAAATGTATACTGGACACATGTACAAAAAATCATCGTTTCTTTAAAATTGGTTTTATCCTCAAATCAATATTATTTTATAAACGTCAGGCTTGGGCACCCCCAAAAGTCGGTGTCTAGTTGCGCCACTGCTTGAACATCAATTCTAAATTGCCTTGACTTCAGTACGTCGTATTGACATTGGTAACTTTAAACCTAAATAGCGCAAAAACGACTAAACCAAATATCAACACGTAAGGCATTTTTGGAATCGGAACAAAAAGATCTATCATTGTAGTCAAAAATATACAGGGTGTTCCATTAAAAAAAAGTATTTTCTCCATTTATTGGAAAACGCGATGATCAATTGTTTTTCTTTCTTTCATCTTAATCAGCAGAAAAAATACTAATACCTTGCTAATTTATTCGACCTTGTAGCTCCAATAACAACGAAGTAATAGTGTCGACTTCATTTGGAACAGTCTGTATACGCCCATAATTTAATTTAATTTAATTTAAAGGGTTCTCTTACAAACACAAAAAAAAACATTGTAATTACATGTAAGAATTCTTACAAGCTAAACTAAAACTACTCTTACACAAATAAACACAAAAAGACAAAGAAAGGAACATAACAGGTAACCTAGATGTTGCATAAAAACAATGACTTTATCTTACTAACTGAGGTAGAGAATATATCTAAATCGTATTTGGTTATGGCTTTATTGCACTCGCTTAGCATTAAATTTAAAGGTGAACAACCTCTTGAATTAAAAGTATTTCTGTTACTAATTCTAAGATTAATTTTAGGCACATGCATACTGATGTAATTGATTAGATAAGTATCTTTGTATTTTATATTATTGACAATAAAGTATATAAATAAACATGCCTGCATGGATCTTCTTTTTTCGAGTGTGACAAAATTAAAATTATCTAACACGCTTCTATAAGACATCATATATGGGTAGATATTGTATTTTTTAAGAGAGATATCTGAGAAATTTTTTTTGTACTCGTTCAATGAGGTCAATATTAACCAATGCTGCAGGCGACCAGGTGATGGATGCATACTCAAGATGAGGTCTAACGAGAGCATTGTACAACCTTACAATAGTGTCAATGTTTCTAAACATTTTTGTGTTTCTTATCACGAACCCTAGCGCCCTATAAGCTTTGTTTGTAATATGATTATAATGAGCATTAAACTTTAAGTTGGACTGCAGATAGACACCCAAGTCACTACACTCATCAACTCTGTTTAAGCAAATGTTGTTAAGATAGTAGTTATTTTGCAGAAAATTAGTTTTACGAGTGAAACTCATTACCGAACACTTGTTAACATTAAGTGTCATCTTGTTTTGAATAAACCAATTAGAAACTGAGACCAAATCAAGCTGTAATTGTTTAGTATCTTCATGAGAGGTGATGAGCTTAAAGATCTTAAAGTCATCAGCAAATATCAAGCTAGAAGAATTACTGATACACTCAGGAAGATCATTTATAAAAATAGTAAACAATAATGGGCCCAGGTTGCTACCTTGGGACACCCCAGATGTTACAGGCAGTCTCTTGGATAGGTAAGTACCAATTTTAACCTGTTGGTACCTACCACTGAGATACGATTTTATAAATAATACTACTTTTTCTGACAATTTAAAACTACAAAGCTTCTCCAACAAACTCCCGTGATCGACCTTATCGAACGCTTTGGCACAATCTGTCATTATGACATCTAATTGATGCTTATCATCTAAGGCTACTCCAGCAGCACATGTAATCATTAGTGATTGTAGACCTGCCAGCCAGAAAATCATGTTGTTGATAGGCAAACATATCTTTACAAATATTTAAAATATCATCGTATAATATGGATTCAAAAATCTTTGCCAAACAGTTTAGAACACTTATAGGTCTATAGTTCTCTACAAGTTCCTTGTTACCTTATTTAAAAACTGCTGTAATAATTGAATCCTTCAATCTATCAGGAAAACAATTAGTTTTAATAGCCAAATTGAAAATTTGAATCATAGGCATAACCAAAAAATCAATAAAACCCTTAAAGATATAAGATAATGAATGTAATCTTTTTTTGACAGTTCAATCCACGAAATTTTTATTTGATTCGTATGGTTTTTCTTTCGGACATATTGGGGACCCAACGCTGTTTACGTTTGATTAGATGAGATACGAATCCTGATAGAAACACGTATTTCTCAGTATTTTTGAAAATCCATTTCCTTTGGTTTTTCAACCCTTTCTTGAAGGAAAAAAATTAATATAACAAGACAATCTTTCTCCGTTATTATGACATAATTGGATAATATAATAATAACGAAGAAAAAAATTGCACGAACTCTTGAGGCTAGGGACATAAACACGGCGCCGTATCGATACACACCGTCGATCGTAATCAGATATCGGACAAATTAGATCCAAATTATATATTTTGACTCGGGATACAGCGAAATCGTGTAGTGGGTCGATCAGTATTCAACATTAGTCGTGGATCTACATCGTCTTTTAACTATCAGACAATCATGCCGTGGTGCTCTTTCAATTACCTAATGGATAGGTTCGGGCTTGGAGATTAACAAAAATTGCTATAGCAAATCAATTACTTTCATATTAGGCGGGAAGCTAAAATAATGCCAGTAAAATACAGTGTGCTACAGCTTAACTAATAAATATAAGCCGTCAGAAAATCTGTTGATGTCTGTCATCTACTATTCAGTATAGTAGTATATGATCAATGACCCTTTTTGACCGACTTTTCTCAATTCGACCTGTATGTTTGTTCACGCAGGTTGCCTAAACGGTTTGGCGGATTTTGATGAGTCAACGTTAAATTGTAGAGAACATGTCTCAGGTGATTTTTTTCTGATAATAATAGTTAAAAAATTGGTAAATTTCTTTACCCGGAACTTTTCTCGCTATGATTTTTTTCCATTTGTTAGGAATAGTGAAGTGTGACCCAATTTAGTTCACTACCAGGGCCGAGCCTAGGGTATCTGCCGCACGGGTGCAAGAAGTAAATTTGCCGCCCCCACTAAGGAGTTCATAATTTATCTTGCTCAATAAACAGATAACAAATTTTATAGTAAAATAACAAAGTATTTATTAACAAATATATAAAAGAACAAAATAAAAATACATTCAGGAAAAAAAACAAAAATAATCTCGCTTTTTTAGTAGCAAATTCCCTAATCAAGTCGCCTACATCCAAGTTGTTAGAAATATCTTCTTCAATACTTATAATTGCTAAATTTGAAAGCCTGAATTGACTCATGTTGGATCTTAAGTAGGTCTTGATTAGTTTTAATTTCGAAAATGACCGCTATCCATGGGCAACAGTAACCGGCATTGTTAAAAATATTCTTAAATAAGTTAATACCTCTTTAGCCGACATATTATCTGTAGCAAGAATATAAATTGACAAAGTATCAATCTCATTGTAAAGGTCAATTGCATTTATGTCCATATTTTTTGTTGCCAGGTCATTTAATTCAGTTTCCATTTTTTTACAATATTGCATTATTTCATCTTTATTAAACGCTCCTAAATTATTTAAAAAACCAAACGTTTTGTTATATTTGTTGAAATCTTGGAACCTTTCGTCTAGTTTTGAAATTGCAATGTCGAGAATGTAAAAATAAAAATTAAGTTTGAAATTTCGCTTTGGAGATTGGATAGGCTCATCTTTGTGTTCATAATCAACAAAAAACCTCTTTTTTTTCTTGGTCTAACTAACTCAACAGGTGGAATACAAATTTCGCAGTCTATTTCTTCCGCAATTTTTGTGGCTTCATTACGCATTTCGGTAAAACCATTTTCAGATCTAAGGTTGGTTAAAAATATTTTAATATCTTTTAACATTCACACAGCTTCTGGCAAAACAATGGTAGATTTTTGCATTATTTTGCTTACAACATTTATTTTTGATAAAATATTCACTTTATTTTCTTATTTAGGGATATTGCAATATTTTTGTGTCATTATCTCTAGATGCATCGCTATAAAGGGCAAAGAGAGGGTTTTGATAGCATCAATTCGACTCTCCCAACGGGTATCAGATAGCGGCTTTACTGTTAGGTTGAGAAGTTCTTTCATAGGAATAGCCCATCGGTAGGTTGAGGCCGAAAAAAACACATATATTTCCTGAATAATGTTACTTCGAGAGAGCATTTTGCAGCGTCATTTACGAATAAATTAAGGCTATGTGACGCACAAGGTACAAAAAAGGCTCTAGGATTAATATCCAAGATCTTTTTTTGCAGACCATTATGTTTGCCCTCATACTGGCACCGTTATCATAGCCCTGACCTCTCATATCAGCAATATTGATATCAGCTTCTTCTAAATATTTTAATAAAAAGTCAGTTAAACCCTGACCAATAGTATTAGTAACTGGACAAAATCCTAAAAAATGCTCCCTGATTTCAATACTTTTTAAATGCTCATCAATAAACACAACCCTAACAATAATAGTTTTCTGTTCATGGTGACTAATATCAGGTGTACAATCAAGAATTATAGAAAAATATTTACATAATTTTAAGCTGTCAATAATATTTGAGAAAGATTAATTCATTTTGTATTTTATCACCCAAATAATTGGTCATTTGTTTGGTATTTTTTTGAACCTTATCTATGTGTTCGGCCATTATTATCAGTTTTTACACTACTTCGTTGGTCAGCAAATACTTCCCAGACATTAAGTTTCTAACTGGTTTTCGTTAACGATCCTCTTGTTGTTATGTTAAAGTGGTGTATTATTTGGGATTAGGGCCCAGTAAAAAACAAAAGCCCTTTTTTAAATTGTAGACGTTTCGCAACTTTATTGTTGCATCCTCAGGACACACATATTTATTTTACATGAAACCCATATTATCAGTCTTTACCTACTCCGTTGGCCTGCAGATATTTCCTAACCCCAATTAATACACCACTCTAACAACGAAAACCATTTAGAAATATCTGCGAACCAACGGAGTAGGTAAAGACTGAAATATGGGTTTCATGTAGGATATAAAATCTGTTGTTGCATTCTCAGGACCCATAAATATGTGTCCTGAGAATGCAACAACAGTTGCGAAACGTCGACAATTTAAAAAAATACTTTTGTTTCTTTGCTGGATCCTAACCCCAAATAATACACCAGTGTAACATAACAACAAGAGGATTGTTAACGAAAACCATTTAGAAACTCAATATCTAGGAAATATCTGCGGACCAACGGAGTAGGTAAAGACTGATAATATGCGGGGTTCATGCAGGATATAGAACCTATATATGTGTTCTGAAGATGCAACAATAAAGATGCGAAACTTTGATTATTTATAAATCAGGGGCGTGCGGTGAAATTTTAAGAAAGTGAAGCAATTTTTAGAAACTTACCTATTTGTAATGTAATTCGATTCTTCGATCATTTTTTGCAAATTCGTCAATGACGTCGTCATAAAAACGTCGATGCTCCGACATATTTTGGAGAAGTTTATTTTCAATGGACAACAGCGGTGTATGCGAAAGTCTCTCCTGCCCCGTTGAATTTTTCACGAAATTTTTTATACGTTTCAGTGTTGAAAAATTGCGTTCTACTGATGAACTTGTGGTACACACAATTTCGACACTTCGGTGTAGGCATCTTTCAGCTCCTTGTCTTTTAAAAACTGCATTAGTTCCTTAAAGTTATTTTTTGCGCTAATGTCATCAGTTTCGTAAATCACTTTTAGTTCAGATCGCAGTAACACTCGGTCAAAGAACTGGCCATAATGAAGAAGAGATTTAAACGCATCTTCTGGAAAAGTTTTTCTTTTAAATGCATCAAAATTGCAGAACTCGAGGAATTTAAAATCATTTAAACCGTTAAATCTATAGTTTATTTGTTGCTGAATTTGATCGATTATTTCATAAAAGAGGCGTCTGTATGATGTTTGAACATCTCCCACCTTGTCTGTTCGAAGAGGCTTGGCTTGTGGCTCTACATTTAACGTCATCGTTTTCTCCTAAAATAGGTCAAAGTCATCTCTTTTTTGGCTTAACATAGACTTAAAATCATCCACTTTCTTTGGGCAAAAAGCAATATCATTTGTTTTAGTTTCTAATATATTAAAAACATTGTCCGAGAATGGAGTCCAAAAAACCCCTCGAACTATTTATTGCTTCTGAGTCCCACGTTTCATTATTTTCTATTATATTCTCAAATAGTTCAATCAGTGATTCACGATTTTCAGATACTGTTAACACAAGTCTTTCATTATATTTCCACCTAGTAGGAGCTACTTTGGGCAATCGTTTGTGGACAATGGAGTCCAAAGCTTGTGTATGTTTTGTTGACTTAGAAAAAAAAGCAGCCATGCCACTTCAAGTAACGAAAAATACTTTACACTCTTTAATGTGATTAATGGACTGGGATAAAACTAAATTTAATTTATGAGCAAAACAATGGACAAACACAGCACTTGGGAAAATTTCTCGAACTTTAGCTTGCAGACCCCCTAATTGTCCTGCCATCACTGCAGCTCCATCATAGCTTTGAGCAACTAATTTTTTCTCTCCATTAATTTCTTTAGTAACGTTATAAACTACGGTATATAATGCATCTGCTGTACGATTTTCGGACACATTCTTAAAACCTAAAAATCGCTCTTGAATACTTCCCTCGGTTTTAACGTAACGTATTACTATAGATAATTGGCTAAAATTAGTGATCAGTTGTTTCGTCCAGAACAATAGCAATAAACCGCGCCTCGCCAATCTCCTGCTTAAATCTTTTTAGAATAATTGTTGCAACAGAGGAAATTAAATCATTCTAAATTCGAGTCGACGTTCCGCGAAAACGCCCGACTGCTCCAAATGAAGCCATGAAACTAAGTAAATCTTGAAAATTTCCTCTATTTGAAGAAACCTTTGTTTCGTCATGACCTCTAAATCCCAATTCGTGCTGTCCGAGAAAACAAACAACATCGATAAGTCTTCTTAATATTTGCCTATTTTTATCGACTAGTTCATTGTGTTGGCGGTGACTAATTTCCAACTGTTTATTAAGGGCGTGTTCAATTCTGGTTTTGCCGAAGACTTTTTCTTTTATGACGGCCTGTAAATGCGCTTTGGACATAATGTGTCTTTTTACATCTTTATGGAAATTGTTTAAATCGGAAAAACCAGTTTTATTCCAGAGACCTTTTTCATTTTCAAAAAGTAAACATGGCCATCAAAATAATTTAATTATATTTTCACACCCTGTTAGCCATTTAAATTGTTCGTATTGTTTTTCCGGATAAAAATGTCTAATACATACATTTTTGTGGTTAAATTTTTCATAGGCGGTTTTGCCCTTCCTTTGGAAATTATTTGAAGCTTATCAGCGGAGTTTAATGTTGAAAATCCCTTTATTATTAAGACACACACCACACACATTCACCCACACTCTTCTTACTAAATTCTCCAACATTTTCAACGTTATTACCGACAGCCGAAGTTGACAGTATTTGCATATCCACGTCCGTATTATTATCTTCCATATCGCCCCAAGCACGACGCGACGTACCTATCACACAACACACGGATAGCCGTTCAAACAAAGAACCTACTCCAACGATAGCTTCCGCCATCACTTAAAGCACGCGACTGAAATGCAAAAATTGCAAACAGCCGGTGGAAAGTTCAATAACCTCTGGATCGAGTCACAGCAAATCAAGCATACAGGACTTGGCTGCAGAGAAGCTGCGGCCCGCATAGGTTCTATTCGGTATTCTATTGTGGCTGGGTGGGAGTCAAGGCCGCATTTATTATGGGCTTGATAATTAAGATAATATTTTAGCATTTTTAATATAAACTAAATTAATGGTTTCCTATTTCAAAAATAACTTTTTAGAAGATGTTTTGTAATTTTTTTTGGGGAAGCACTGCTCCCCTTGCTTCCATGGACTGCACTGTTATAAATATACTTTTGTTTCTTTACTGGATCCTAACCCCAAATAATACACTACTGTAACATAACAACAAGAGGATTGTTAACGAAAACCATTTAGAAACTTAATATCTAGGAAATATATGCGGACCAACGGAGTAGGTAAAGACTGATAATATGGGCTGCATGCAGGATATAGGATCTATATATGGGTCCTGCGGATGCACAAATTAAGTTCGAAACGTCGATAATTTTTTTAACATTGTTCGGCCGTATTGGATTTTTACCAAAATATTACCAGGTTATCCCCATACGACCCTTAATTTTTGGTCAAAATTTGAAGTCAATCGGGTAAGTAGTATTTAAGTTGTATCGCGAACTGACAGACAGACCGACAGACGGATCGACGGAATTGATAAAACATGTTTTTTGGCATCTAGGGACACTAAAACGTGAAACTATGTAAAACCTGAGAGGATGATTTTTTCATGATAACAAAAATTTTATTTGGCCGCAATTTTATTCCACCATCTTGAATTAGTAACACAGTTTTACCAGTTGAGCCCTATACCACAATTAGTTATAGCACACACTTTGAAATCATTAAGTAGTTTTTTCAGGTTGATTTTTTAAATATTTTATTAAGTCGCCATTTTGTTCCGCCATTCTGAATTCGTATCGAAATGAGAGCAGTTGATTCCAACACAAGACTGGGTTGTTTACAACATTAGACATAAAATAAACGTTAAACATCTTCTAATCTTCTGTTGAGTTTCGAATTGAGTGGTTCTCTGTGTATCGATAAGCAAGTGTATGTGAAGACAAGAATGTCGAGTCAAACGCGCCGAACTTGCAAAATTTCTCCTGACAAATTTTGTTATATTTGTGGAGAATTTCTGGTGAAATCACAAGCCAGGTCATTTTCCGAAATTGTAAAAAAAGCCTACTTTAAATATTTTGTTGTGTTAATTGGTGATCAAGATAAGCGGTGGGCTTTCCATGTGTGCTGGGTTAGTTGTAGTGTATCATTGGTGCAGTGGATGAAGGGAAAGAGAAAAAGTATGCCTTTTGCAGTTCTAATGGTATAGCGAGAACCCACCAATCATTCTCACGATTGTTATTTTTGCCTGACAAAGACTGAATGTTATTCCAAAAAGGGAAAACACAATATAGAGTATCCAAATTTGCAATCTGCCATACGACCTGTTCTTCACATATGATTGTTCAAAGTGAATTAAATGATTTAGTAAGTGATTTAGGGTTATCCAAGCAACAGTCAGAACTTCTGGGTTCCCGTCCCAAGGAATGGAACCTATTGGCCAAAGAAACGAAAATTACGAATTTCAGAAAAAGAAATGTTATGTTTTCTGAATTCTACAGTATGGAAAATTCGTTGTGCGCGTGTACTGATATAGACAGTTTAATGCGGGAACTTGATATTGAACATTCTCCCCGTGAGTGGCGCTTATTCATAGACTCATCTAAATATAGCTTAAAAGCTGTGGTATTGCGTAATGGAAATTTAAAACCCTCTATACCAGTTGCCCATTCAGTTGCAATGAAAGAAAATTATGAAAATATGCGCACGATTTTGGATAAAATAAACTACAATTGGTATAAATGGCAGATATGTGGGGACTTAAAAGTTATAGCGATTTTAGTGGGACTTCAGGGGGGAATTTACAAAATATTGATGTTTTCTTTGTTTATGGGACAGTCGTGCAATAAATCAGCATATTGTAACAAAAATTTGGCCAGAAAGAAGCGAATTTCAACCGGGATCTCAAAATGTTAAATTTTTACCTCTTGTTGATCCCAAAAATGTCCTTTTGCCTCCTCTTCACATTAAACTTGAGCTGATGAAAAACTTTGTGAAGGCTTTGAATAAAGATGGTGATGGATTTAAATACCTAAGATAAGTCTTTCCACAGTTAAGTGATGCCAAATTAAAAGAAGGCATTTTTATTGGGACACAAATCAGAAAATTGCTGGACATTGTCAATTTTACGGAAAAGCTTACCAGGCAGAAACTCAGAGTATGGAATTCACCAAGATATCAGAACAATGGAAATTCGGTACCAAGGACTATGGGATCCAGCCATGATGGGTGACTACTGTTGATTTTTGAAGAGAGAAGATACCTCGTAAACGAAAAAAATAAAGTTTAATTAGTGTTTTAAGTTAATATTTTTCTCGTTTGCTTTTCTCTTAGATGTATGGTATGTTTAATAGGCGAAAACTGTAAACATAGTCAATAGACAGGGTTCAGAATTTTCTGAAATTATTTTTTCTATAGATATTAAGTATCGTAACATTCGATATGGTTCTACAACTCTAACAAGAAAACCCTACGTGCTACAACTTTCTATTTGTCATTTTCGTATTTGGATAGGTCCATTCTATTAGATTATGCTATTCTGATTTGTGTTACAAAAAAAAAAGTTTTTTTTGTCGGCCAGTGTATTGGTGTTTTGTGTGTCAACTTCTTAGGAACTCTGAGAGAGCACAACGTAGGAAATACAATAATAATTTAAAAGACACAGCTAAACTGGAAATAATGCATTTTGTATAAAATCAGGGTTAGGGGTGTTTCACATAATTTGTTTCACTTTTTGGTAAAACAGTTCTTACTTTGCCTTTAACAGTACCATTTTCTACGAATCTCTTGGACTGTTTTCTGGACAGTTGACTTTGGTATAGGAATGCAATCTGCAATTTTAAGTTTACAGAAGAAAAATCAAAAATAAACTAAAAAAAAATATGTCAAAACATAAGATCCACTTTATTTAAATAATTAACACTATTTTATAAAACTGTTGTAGGGGTTATTTTTGCAATGTTTGGGGGGGATGCCCTGGGCATTCCCCTAAATTCATCCCTGAGGTTTCGTACAAACAATAAAAATATTTACGTGTGAATGTCAAAAACGTCAAAGTCTTGGGTTTATATACTTGTTTCTGTAATATTATATGGTAAAGGATTTTAAATAAACACCATTACTAATTTTTTAAATTAATAATCTCGTATTTCTTCTAGGCAACTCAAAAATATAATATCTGTACTTTTTAACTATTTTCGTTCTCAACACGTACTTCCGCAATCCCGGAGTATCGTAAACCGTGGTGAATAACACAAAACTGCCCCTTATCAATCTTTCTGCTTCACCGTGTCCCTTCCACAAACGAGCCATCATCGAGGGTCATTTTTCAAACGGCCCGACATGGTTCAGTACCTCTTCGATAGATGGTGCTAAGAGTTCCATCATACCGAGGCAGGACGTGACATATCTCTCAATCACGACACACTCTATCACGCAAGTTTTTATTGCACGTTCTCTGGCGCACTCTCACGACTTTATCAGATAGTGGTTGGCTTGTAAATTATTGTTCGTTCTTGACTTAATGTTTTACTTAAACCTTTTAGTAATAGATGGATTTTACATTTTTTTCCGCTTTTAAAATATGAGAAAAGTCATATTGAATAAATTGTTATTTTCTGTCCATATGGGAACGGGAAATTTTAGGAAAGAATGTTTAATATTTATTCGATAATCTTCTTTATTCGAATTCGAATAGCAGAAGAAAAAAATCGGTAAATTTCCTTTACCCGGTTCTTCCCTCCCTTTCTTTTATTGGGAATAGAGAAGTGTGACCCCAATTTAGTTGAGTACATAGTCATCTAGTAAAGTGCGGAACACGAAAGAAAACCGGGCGGTCCTTAAAATAATGGTTCATAGTCTTAAGCAAGCTGAAAAGTAAAATTTGTGTACGCAACTAAATTTTATGTTATTTTAATTGTTGTAATAGTTTGCCGCTTCACCTATAAAGTGCGCCAGCTAAGCGGTACGGAAAATTAATCGAGGATTTAGTAAATTTCTCACTGGTCCACTTGTAATTGGGATGTGCCTAGAGTCTCTATGCACTTACCGCTAGAAGGTTCAAGCTATTTCCAGTGGCGCCTATGCATTTCGAGCATATGTTTTCATTTCTATATAAATTCGTTGCTTTGAATTTGAATTATTATTTCGAACTAACGATGGCGAGCAAAAGAGAAAAAACAATTCGAAGCGGTCCACGTGAAGTTATTGCGAGCATTATAGAGGCCTGTACTAGAGAAGCTGAAAATAACAGTTTGACTATTTCAATTCAAAATCGAACAGAACGCGCTGCATTTTACGCTGGTGTTTCGGAAAGTAGTGTAAGAAAAATTCAAAGAGATCATAATGATCGCTCATGTTCTACTTCACCTTTAAAATCTCTTGGTAAAAAAAGACCCCGATTATCATACAAAGATAAAATTCACGATGGTGATTTTCAAGTAATTCGACGAACAATAGAAGATTTTTATGTAAACTTAAAGAAGGTTCCGACCTGCAAACCCCTACTCCGTGCTATAAAGAACAAAATAGATTTTCCGTATGGTGATAAAATCTTAAATCGGCTTTTACGATCAAATGGTTTTGTTTGGCGCAAGTGCCAAAATAAACGAAAATTGCTTATTGAGAGACCAAATATTTTTCACTGGCGGGTGAAATATCTATCAACTGTAAGGCAATATAGGCAAGAAGGACGCAATATTGTGTATCTAGACGAAACCTGGGTAGATAATGATATGACAGTGAACAAATGCTGGCAAAGTGAAAGTGTTACAGGTGTTTTTCAGGTAATCCGCTCTAGTAGTCGCTTTATTATAGTTCATGCTGGTTCAGAAGTCGGATTTGTTCCAGGTGCTACTTTAGTTTTAAAAATTTTTGGTCAGAATATCCACCATTTTATCAAACACATTTTTGAATTAAAATTTTTGAGTATTTCATAAATAAATTTCATCCTCAGACTGATTTTGTTTTTCATCATGGGATTTTTTACAAAAATTAAAAAACGTTTGCAAAATATAGTCAACATAGGTTTGAACTCTAAATTACACTGACTAATAATTAATGTCTAATTACTTACATAATTATAAGTCAATAGTTTCAATACTTTTCGTTTTTTATTGATAAAGCATTGACTTTATCAATAAAAAACAGAAACAGCTGAGGCCAGTGTAAGTGTATATGCCATATCAGAGGTCATATCTATGTCGCGGTGATGCGCTGTTATCCGTGATAAGTCACTTTTTGTAAATTAAATTAATTCATCTGTCTTTTAATGACGCAAATTTGTCAATGATTTTGTCATAAAACTCAGTCCGTTCCGGGGGCGTGCAGTCCATGGAAGCAAGGGAAGCAGTGCTTCCCCAAAAAAATTACAAAACATCTTCTAAAATGTAATTTTTGAAATAGGAAACCATTAATTTAGTTTATATTAAAAATGCTAAAATATTATCTTAATTATCAAGTCCATAAAAAATGCGGCCTTGACTCCGACCCAGCCACAATAAAATATCGAATAGAACCTATACGGGCCTCTAGCTTCTCTCCGATTTAAACAATTTCCATGAAGCTGTAAAAAGACACATTATGTCCAAAGCGCATTTACAGGCCGTCATAAAAGAAAAAGTCTTCCGCAAAACCAGAATTGAACACGCCCTTAATAAACAGTTGGAAATTAGTCACCGCCAACACAATGAACTAGTCGATAAAAATAGGCAAATTAACTTAAAATTAAACAAAAAAACTTATCGATGTTGTTTGTTTTCTCGGACAGCACGAATTGGGATTTAGAGGTCATGACGAAACGAGGTTTCTTCAAATAAAGGAAATTTTCGAGATTTATTTAGTTTAATGGCTAAATATGATGATTGCTTAAAAACTCATTTAGAGCAGTCTAGGGTTTTTTGCGGAACGTCGAATCGAATCCAGAATGATTTAATTTCCGCTGTTGCAACCATTATTCTAAAAAGAATTAAGCAGGATACAACAACTGATATCACTAATTTTAGCCAATTATCTATAGTAATACGCTACGTTAAAACAGACGGAAGTATTCAAGAGCGATTTTTAGGTTTTAAGAATGTGTCCGAAAATCGTACAGCAGATGCATTATATACCGTAGTTTATAACGTTACTAAAGAAATTAATGGAGAGAAAAAATTAGTTGCTCAAAGCTATGATGGAGCTGCAGTGATGGCAGGACAATTAGGGGGTCTGCAAGCTAAAGTTCGAGAAACTTTCCCAAGTGCTGTGTTTGTCCATTGTTTTGCTCATAAATTAAATTTAGTTTTATCCCAGTTCATCAATCACATTAAAGAGTGTAAAGTATTTTTCGTTACTTTAAGTGGCATGGCTGCTTTTTTTCCACGTCAACAAAACGTACACAAACTTTCACACTCCTACTAGGTGGAACTATAATGGAAGACTTGTGTTAACAGTATCTGAAACTCGTGAATCACTGATTGAACTATTTGAGAATATAATAGAAAATAATGAAACATGGGACTCAGAAGCAATAAACAGTTCGAGGGGGTTTTTGGACTATTTGAAACGAGATTTTAATTTTAATTATTTGTTGAACATATTTTCAGAAATATTTCCATTCTCGGACAATGTTTTTAATATATTACAAACTAAAACAAATGATATTGCTTTTTGCCTAAAAAAAGTGGATGATTTTAAGTCCATGTTAAGCCAAACTGTGACCTATTTTGGGAGGAAACGATGACGTTAAATCTAGAGCCACAAGCCAAGCGTCTTCGAACAGACAAGGTAGGAGATGTTCAAACATCATACAGACGCCTCTTTTATGAAATAATCGATCAAATTCAGCAACAAATAAACTATAAATTTAACGGTTTAAATGATTTTAAATTCCTCGAGCTCTGCAATTTTGATGCATTTAAAGGAAAAACTTTTCCAGAAGATGCGTTTAAATCTCTTTTTCTTCATTATGGCTAGTTCTTCGCCCAAGTGTTACTGCGATCTGAACTAAAAGTGATTTACGAAATGATGACATTAGCGCAAAAAATAACGCTATTTTTAAAAGACAAGGAGCTGGAAGATGCCTACATCGAAGTGTCGAAATTGTGTGAGTTAGTATTGACAATACAATACAATATCAGTAGAACGCAATTTTTCAACACTTAAACGTATAACAAATTTCGTGAGAAATTCAACTCATACATCGCTGTTGTCCATTGAACATAAACTTCTCCAAAATATGTCGGAGCATCGACGTTTTTATGATGACGTCATTGACGAATTTGTAAACAATGATCGAAGAATCGAATTACTTACAAAAATTGCTTCCCTTTCTTAAAATTTCACCGCACGCCTCTGAATAGTTTAGATAAATGGGCATTTTCCATTAGTGCATCTTTAATTGTGGTCATATTTTGAGACAAGCGTACAAAACCTAAAGTATTCTGAGTATGTTATTTAGACGCTTCGTGTATTTTAACCTCTCTTGAAAAATTTTTGAAATCAGCATTCCCATCAGAGGTCCATACGTTTTTTGTTTTTCCAATAAGCAAGGCCAACAAAATATACGTTGTTTAAAAAAACTCCCGCAAATCCAGGTATGAGCCTGGTATCATGATAATTTAAGTGAACGTTTATATTGTCGACCGTCTTTCTTCTCATTACTTAAGGTACTTATCATTGGAGCATTGGTCTATCTCTGTAAAGAACTTCCCTTTTCTCATCTTCGGAGCGCCTCGAAAATGGTGTTGTCAATATTGACATTACAATATCGTGCACTAGATTCATAGTTAATTCACAGTTAACACCAATATAATTATTATATGAAAATATCAACAAACTAAAAAGTAGCGATTCCGCACGATCGCGAAACAAAAAATCACTTTTCGACAATCACGGCACACGTACTCTAAAAAACCGTTAGAATTTGAGTATGTAGCCCGCCGTCAAAATGCACCCCAAACTAGTGACGTCGATTGTGATAGTTTTGTTGGGTATTAAGGTATTTTCTACAGGCTCTAGGTTTGTACAAACGTTTTCAACGCTTTTACATGTTATCAATTTTGTTATTTTTACATTTTTTCAGATTCCCTCTAACTATTTACAGATTTAAATTAATTATACGGAAGTATCAATGTATTTTTTCTCTATTGAAAAATGGATCCCCAAGAATTGGACAACTTTTTTCCCCAAGATGGATTTTTGTACAAAAGCCGGACAAAAATTGATATAAGGTAAATATTTTTGCGTACATAATTTACAATCATTTTTTGAAGATAATTAACCTCAAAACTTTTACCTGTAAACTTTCATTCAAACCTTTATATTTGATTATACATTGAGCATTTATGTCTGTGCCTACTTCTAGTTTTCACAATGAAAATGTGTGTATCATTTCTTTAGTAATTTCTGAATACAAAATCAAAGACCTGGCTGATATGTTGTCCAAGAACTCTGGATAATAATTACAAAAAACCAATTTTGTTCTCAATCAATACAGAATTATCTTTAATCTCTTTTAATGGTTTGACTTTCTTTTTGTATGCGTTTTTCTTTCACCAGTTGAAAAACAAGTATATGTTTAATAATTCGGATTTACACTCTATACCAAGTAGGTACTCAGTGCTTTAATCATGGTTCTTGAGAATAGTATACTATACTAGTTGTACAATTCCTAATTTTAAATTAAGATTTTTGTTTGGTTGTATCTGGTGGGGTCATTTGGAAAGAGTTTTACTAATAGAAAACAATAAGAAAAAGAAAAGGGATATACCTTAAAATTTATTTGTTCATTAAATTTTTGATGCAAGGCTGGATTCAAGTTCTACCTATTTTAATTTAAGGTTCTACTTTCTTCAAAAAAAGTTGTATATAATCTTTATAGGTGTTAGTTTAAAAAGAATATTTTTTCATTTGGGGTGGCAGCAGAAATAAAATGTTAATGTACATTTGTACAGTGATTAAGACATTTAACGATGTTTAAATTGAAGTAATTGAGGGTTTAACTATATTTTATTTTACCTGTTTTTTAAATGTTCTATATTTTCATTTTTTATACGGTTTATTATTTCTGTAAAACTACCTGTTTTAGATATGACTTATGCTTGTTTTTAATTATTTTTAGTAGTTTATAGTCTACGAAAACCAAACGAAACCTTGTGAAGGAACTCTCTGTATAAAATCTCACATTTTCTATTTATATAAATTAATTAAACAAGTGTTTATATTTTTTTAAATTTCAGGTGAAGACTGGCAAGCCTCCCCCTCCTTCTCTCACTGCCTTATGGACAGGTTAAAAGTACCAGAGCAGTAAATTAAAGTTAAGAAAAAAGACTGTCAGTCAATGTTAAAAAGCAATGAGCCAAATACAAGTTTTCAAGTGGTTGTTCATTTATTTCTTCTAACTCTGGTTTCTCAAGTTTTCAAGCTTAAAAATTTTATGTTTTTCTAATAAAAATATGTGCAAAGTGTGAGCAATATGAATATATTTTATAAATCTTTCCTAGTGTGGTGTATTATTTCCCCTGTAAAAGAAAAGCATTATTCATCAAGCATGTCCAACTCTAAAACATAATTTGTTGGTCAGTTTCAATATAGAATATATTCTTGTACCTACCGCTAGGAAAATAAATAAAGTTTCATACTTTGAGGAGCATAAGGGAAAATAGTGAGGTAGCTAGAATGAAGTTTTATCAGATCTATTAACTCACAAAAACATATTTGAAAATATAAATTCTTTTTATTTTGAGGCAAAAGTACTTTTTAAATATGAACATTACTTTCCCCAACTGTATTTTATTAACATTAAGTGATTTTTTTAGGGTTTTTTGTTGTTAAATAACATTTTTTTCTTATTTCCGATTTAAATCAAAACTAAATGTAATACATTAATTATATTTGAATAAACAAATCATAGAGAAAAACAAATTTTAGTAGTATTTCCTAGTATTCATGTGGAAATCATACTACAAAAGCCTTGTATACGAGGCAATGGAGTATATATATATATATATATATATATATATATATATATATATATATACTCGTGACAGTTATCAATGATATGACAAAAAAAACTATAGAAAAAAATCTAAAACATTCTACATACTAAAATACTCAAAACACTGCACTTTACATCACATGTCACTAGATCTTATATTATTATAGTATCTTGTATTACATTTGTTATTCTATTTTTTAAACCAACGTGTGCAGCCATATTTTACTATGATGGTCCAGTACACGAAGAGTTTTATCAATAGGTGCTTGCCTGCCATACCTTGTAGCAGCGAAAGGCAGAAAAAAGTTCAAAGTGATGAAGATTACATTTAGGGACATTAAAACCAATCCTAGAAAGTAACTGTTGACAATCAATTAGACTATAAAGAAAATTATAGATCTATCAAAGTCAAAAAATAATTGTCTTCTCTCAAAAGTGCTCAATCCAAATCTAACAAGCATGTCCACTCTATGATACTCCTGAATATTCAATGGAAGTTCAGAAGTATTGAGAGTGATAAGCCCAAGCATTTTTTGGAGCCCTGCAAGCTTATATTGGAAATATGCTGAAAGAAGCTCAATTGTTCAAGAACCACATACTCCAAGGTCCTTCACTGATTCAGAGAAACTGAGGTTGACACTGTATAGCTTGTAATTTGAGTTAAACTTTATGCCCCCTATAGAGCATCCAAATTATTCTGGAGCAACAAAATGTCATCAATATCGTGGATCCTTTTATACACTTTTAAATCATCCGCAAAAATAATCACGGTGGAAGGTTTTATGATCCTTATTGTCATTCACAAATAATGATAAAATCCTTATTGTCATTCACAAATAAATACATTATTTGTGAATGACACTAAGGATCATAAAATCTTCCGCGGTTATATTTTTGGGGATGATTTAAAAGTGTATAAAAGTTTCGGGCAGCAGTTTTACTTTCTAAAAACACAAGAAAACTATTACAGTTATGCTTGTACTGAGCTGTAATAAGAATTCAGTTTCACAAATATACACAGCATAACATATTAATGAGGATTTAGTTTCACAAATATACAAAGCATAACATATATCACGCTCCTCACTACGCAATGACCTAAGGTTTGCAAATGATTCATAATCCCAGTGGAATCGAGATGACATATACTTTCTGTGCATTCTTTTCTTCTTACAGATAAGATGTTTTAATGTAGGACTAAACTGTTTCAAAAATGAAGAACTTTTAAAGTGTTTTTAGGGAACAACCAGTTTATAGTTACCTAGATTATCTGACTCAGTCTTTCTGCAGACAAGCTCGTACTCAGATCTCAACATGTTGCTCAATCAATATTGACTAAACAATCATTTATCATCATGAAATCAGCATTAAGTACTGAAGTCTCAATAGAATTCATCATATTGTAAATACTTAGATTCGGTTAAATAATTAAAAAAATATGTTAAATGGTGCACATTATTTGGTAAGATATTACCTAAAGCAGGATATACATCAATACTTGGTACATTGCAAAACAGTAAAATGGAAATACACTTCAAGCTAGGACCTGGGCAATCCTCGCAACATTGTACTACTGTCTGCTAGTTCTTTAGAGTTATTAGGCCAGATTGCATTTGGGAGATTAAAAATAAAAACATGGCATGAATGTTTATCATGTATCTTAAAAACTGAAGGACAATTTAATTAATAATTAATTTAAATATAAAATAACGATTACAAAAAAATGGTGTATGATACCCCTGAAAAGCAAGTTATGATATCGATTAATTTTCAGTTTGCGTCCCCGATACCTATTATGCCTACAAAATAAAAATTAGTATAATTCCACTTTTTTGAGAACATCTTGTACAAAAATAATCAAAAATAAAGCAAATATTCATAAGAAATACACAATCAATAATTGTAGCAATAAATATGATCAGTAATTAGTAATTACTAATTAGGTAGGTCATGTTTATATTGATAAAAACAACTTCTGAAAAAATTCCCCACATTATTTATATTCTGCACGTCAGCACATTTGATTGTCTATAAATCCATCTCATCTTCTATTCTTGTCAGACAAAGCTCCATTCGGGTGGTAGAACAGATGAACATTAGGACAAATGCGACAATACCCTTGCTAATTTGCAAAGACTTCCCCCCCCCCACACGCCATGAGGAATCTACAAAAGATAATAATATACACCGACATACCGACAAAAAACAAAGCAGAGTAACGGACAAACGTCTTGGCTGAAATATGAATGCACCACCCATTAAAAACCGGCTTCTGAGAGACGTTTCATTAACAAAATTCGAAATTTGAGACAACTAGAATATCGCCTAACTGGGTCTTATGATAATTAATATTTTTTATTGTGGGTAGCTCGAATACTTTTCCAAAAAATGTATTAGGATTTAAAGGTGATTTGGTTCTATTTTCATATTAATTCATAAAATTAATATTTTCACTAGGGAATATTGAAATAAGAAGATAAATATGCAATTTTATAGAAAAATGCGACTGAGCCGGCGCCTCAATTGCCTCATCTGACGAGCCGCCCCTGTCCTATACTTAAAACAGAAACAAAGACATAGATTATTACAAATGTGTTTCGTGCATGCAATCCTTATCTCTGTTGTTGGCAACTATTTCGGACTAAGTCGCTGACACATATTTTAGAAAATAAGCGACAAGGCACTTGAAACTTAGCTGAACTGAAATATTTCATCTGTTTTGGAAATATGTCTAGCGTCGCCGCCTGGAGTTTTATTAATTTGGCAAAGTTTCCGGTAACAATTTAGGAAGAGAACTATTTCATTTGAACTGTGTACAACAAACTTATTAAATTTTAGAGTAATGGCCACAACAAAATTTACTTTGCTAGATATTATGTATAGCTTCGTAAGCGCTTGTAACAGAATAAAGTATGATATACGGTATTGCGTTGCTCTAACTAAACACCTAATTTTTCTACGTAAATAAACTACCGTTCATAATTATACAAATAAATACTTAGAATTAGTAAAGAAGGAAAAATAAGAAAGTTCAAACCTGTCCAAAAAAAACTGAGTACCCTGTACCCTGTGGAGATAGGGCGTCTTATTTCGGACACCCCGTATATTACTGCGACATGAGCCGGAAAAAGTTGTAAAAGTTTAAAAAAGGTGAGCAGTGTGCGTATATATTTGAATTTGCCAGACTCTATTTTTATATTTATTAAGTTTCTGCAAAAAGGCAAATAAATTAATTTGTAAGCAAACGTAGTTAGTCTTGTTTAACCCTCGTACACAAAAAAATCGATAAAATAAGTTAACTGGACCGAAATGTCTTTTTTTTTTGTTTGTTTCTTTGTCTTGGCATCATTTCGACACAAAAAAAAATTCGAAAAGAAAACAAGTTCAAAATGTTTGCAGTTTATTTCTTGACAAATGAAGGTAGCCTTAAAATAAAAAAACCTTTTGGGTAAAAAGGTCTACTGTACCTAATATTCGCATGATAGTCAACAAATCTTAACCGTTAATGTAACAGACGTGCAGTTTAAGACTAACTCTTAAAAATATTTAAGCAAAAAAAAATTGAGTTGCCGATCATTTTTCTCTACCACATCTTGTGTAATATCTTTCTGTTATCCCATCCCTACTTTGTAAAAACAGCCTGATTAATTTTTGAAAAAATATCCAATTTCTCGAATTGTTTTTTGGTATTCGTCCATAGATCATTTTGCCGTGAAGAAAACATTCTAAAATTATTTTTCTTAGATTCCCGGAACTAACAAAATTTGCAAAAAATGAAAGGATTTCATATAACGCCCTGTATAGTGCAGTTATCATTGCAACTAGCGATTACGGCCTAGAGGTAAGAAAGTAGGGGGATTGCGCAATCACATGCAGAAAAATAAGATCAAAATCTTTTTTTGCTTCGAAAATATTGGACTTCGGATTTTACCAAAAATATGCTGTTTGTTTATTTTTTTGAACTGTATTATATTTTTAGTGTATGAAAAAAAATTAATTTATTGGTTACCAATGGATATTCATCCATATAATAATAAATGTTAATGATATTCAAAACATTGAGACATTCACTCTAGAAGTATTGCCTGATTTAATTGGCCAAAATGAATACACATCATTATTCGGTGTTTTACAAAACTGTCCTAAAAAATTTTTGTTTTTAAGCGGCCATAAAAAAAATTTAAAAATTCTGTCCTCATAAAAGAACAATTGAGAAGACAAGAAAATCCCGAAGTAGGTGAAAATCTCCTCCTGACGAAATCTGATTATTCAGAAATATTTCACCCCAAAGCAAAACACTGAATCTTACCAACGAAAATGCAATACTATCCAGAAACATTCTGCATTGGATTAAAAACAAAACCGACAAACATCATACATATCAATCATATAGTTTTTTTTTGTAAATTCGATCCAAAAGTAGATTTAGATGAAGATAACTCAAACTCAAAATGATTTATTATCAGAAGAAAATTTCTTGTTGACAAAGCTGACAAATGTTAATAAAAAAAAAGAGAGAAAGCAATCATATATAAGAAAAACAATGATATCAATAACAATACACAACATAATGAACAACATAATACCCAAGACAAGGGGGTATCAAAATTTATTTAGACATTACAACATCAAGCTCGGTTTTAATAATAAAAATCGCAGGAAAAGAGAGCATCTAAATAAAAAGCTGATTGTAAAAAGTAACTAAAAACAAATACACCCTCTTAGAATATTCTTAAAACCTCATATACAAAACACACTATACCGTAAGTGCGAGTCAAAGTTCAAGCAGTGCTTCCCCAAAAAAAAAATACAAAACATCTTCTAAAATGTAATTTTTGAAATAGTTTATATTAAAAACTCTAAAATATTATCTTAATTATCAAGCCCATAATAAATGCGGCCTTGACTCCGACCCAGCCACAATAGAATATCGAATAGAACCTATGCGGGCCGCTAGCTTCTCTGCAGCCAAGTCCTGTATGCTTGATTTCCTGTGAATCGAGCCAGAGGTTATTGAACTTTCCATCGGTTGTTTGCAATTTTTGCATTTCAGTCGCGTACTTTAAGTGGTGGCGGAAGCTATAGTTAGAGTAGGATCTTTGTTTGAACGACTATCCGTGTATTGTGTGATACGTACGTCGCGTCCCGCATGGTGGGATATGGAAGACAATAATACGGACGTGGATATGCAAATACCGTCAACTTCGGCTGTCGGTAATAACGTTGAAAATGTTGGAGAATTTAGTAAGAAGAGTGTGTGTAAATGTGTGGTGTGTGTCTTAATAATCAAAGGATTTTCAAAATTAAACTTCGCTGATAAGCTTCAAGTAATTTCCAAAGAAAGGGCAAAACCGCCTATGAAAAATTTAACCACAAAAATTTATGTATTAGACATTTTTATCCGGAAAAACAATACGAACAATTTAAATGGCTAACAGGGTGTGAAAATATAATTAAATTATTTTGATGGCCATGTTTACTTTTTGAAAATGAAAAAGGTCTCTGGAATAAAACTGGTTTTTCCGATTTAAACAATTTCCATAAAGATGTAAAAAGACGCATTATGTCCAAAGCGCATTTACAGGCCGTCATAAAAGAAAAAGTCTTCGGCAAAACCAAAATTGAACACGCCCTTAATAAACAGTTGGAAATTAGTCACCGCCAACACAATGAACTAGTCGATAAAAATAGGCAAATATTAAGGAGACTTATCGATGTTGTTTGTTTTCTCGGACAGCACGAATTGGGATTTAGAGGTCATGACGGAACAACGGTTTCTTCAAATAGAGGAAATTTTCAAGATTTACTTAGTTTAATGGGTAAATAAGATGATTGCTTAAAAAATCATTTAGAGCAGTCTAGCGTTTTTCGCGGAACGTCGAATTGAATCCAGAATGATTTAATTTCCGCTGTTGCAACCATTATTTTAAAAAGAATTAAGCAAGAGATTGGCGAGGCGCAGTTCACTGCTATTGTTCTGGACGAAACAACTGATATCACTAATTTTAGCCAATTATCTACAGAAATACGCTACGGTAAAACAGACGAAAGTATTCAAGAGCGCTTTTTAGGTTTTAAGAATGTGTCCGAAAATCGTACAGCAGATGCAATATATATCGTAGTTTATAACGTTACTGAAGAAATTAATGGAGAGAAAAAATTAGTTGCTCAACGCTATGATGGAGCTGCAGTGATGGCAGGACAATTAGGGGGTCTGCAAGCTAAAGTTCGAGAAACTTTCCCAAGTGCTGTGTTTGTCCATTGTTTTGCTCACAAATTAAATTTAGTTTTATCCCAGTCCATCAATCACATTAAAGAGTGTAAAGTATTTTTCGTTACTTTAAGTGGCATGGTTGCTTTTTTTTCCAAGTCAACAAAACGTACACAAGCTTTGCACTCCATTGTCCACAAACGATTGCTCAAAGTAGCTCCTACTAGGTGGAACTATAATGGAAGTCTTGTGTTAACAGTATCTGAAAATCGTGAATCACTTATTGAACTATTTGAGAATGTAATAAAAAATAATGAAACGTGGGACTCAGAAGCAATAAACAGTTCGAGGGGGTTTTGGGACTGTTTGAAACGAGAGTTTAATTTTAATTATTTGTTGAACATATTTTCAGAAATATTTCCATTCTCGGACAATGTTTTTAATATATTACAAACTAAAACAAATGATATTGCTTACATCATACAGACGCCTCTTTTATGAAATAATCGATCAAATTCAGCAACAAATAAACTATAGATTTAACGGTTTAAATGATTTTAAATTCCTCGAGCTCTGCAATTTTGATGCATTTAAAGGAAAAGCTTTTCCAGAAGATGCGTTTAAATCTCTTCTTCTTCATTATGACCAGTTCTTCGACCGAGTGTTACTGCGATCTGAACTAAAAGTGATTTACGAAACTTATGACATTAGCGCAAAAAATAACTCTAAGGAACTAATGCAATTTTTAAAAGACAAGGAGCTGGAAGATGCCTACACCGAAGTGTCAAAGTTGTGTGAATTAGTATTGACAATACCTGCCACAAGTTCATCAGTAGAACGCAATTTTTCAACACCTAAACGTATAAAAAATTTCGTGAGAAATTCAACGGGGCAGGAGAGACTTTCGCATACATCGCTGTTGTCCATTGAAAATAAACTTCTCCAAAATATGTCGGAGCATCGACGTCATTGACGAATTTGCAAAAAATGATCGAAGAATCGAATTACATTACAAATAGGTAAGTTTCTAAAAATTACTTCCCTTTGTTAAAATTTCACCGCACGCCTCTGGATTCAATTAAGGCAAATCTCTACTTGTTTGGTTGTCTAACTCTTTTGATATTATTCTTAATGCATAACAATTTGATGATAACTTAGTTATCAGTGTTTAAATATGAGATTCAAATTTTAGTTTTCTGTCAATAAGGAGACCCAAAAATGTATTTTCGGCCAATTCTTTTGCTAGGTTATTCCCCAGATACACATTGGTTATATTATATTTAAAAGACTTTACGCTAGTTTTTGACACTTTAAAACACAATTTATTAGAGTCACACCATTCCTTACTCTTTTTTAAGTCACAATTAACAATATCACACAGAGTATGTTGATCAGCATGGTTCCACAGAATTGTTGCGTCATCGGCAAACAAAGTTATTTTTCCATTTATATCCAGATCTGGGAGGTCACTTAAATATAACAAGAATAGAATTTGACCCAGTACTGAGCCTTGTGGGACACCATAGTTTAACTGCTGTTGATCTGATAACATATATTGTCTCATACACCCTCGTGTCTCCTTTATAACACACTATTATTCTTGCTATTATTTAAGTGAGATAATATGGGATCATATGGAATTATTAAGGAATGAGGTGGAATTATTAGGGATTAGGATGGAATTAGATTGAATTATCTAGAATTGAGATAGGGGTATTAGTGTGAAAAGTGGAATTATGGTGTACAGATTTTCAGCAGCGGTTTAGTGTGTTGAATGGTAGTTTACCTAACAAGTGAGGAAAGTGCTACTGTTAACTCCCAAAACATGTAAAAGACTTGACAACATTGTAAAAAATTATATACATCCTGCTTCTTCATCTGCTCGTCGGCCTGGTGACATGTAAATTTGAGCTCATAGAAATACAGTCCTTTTAGTCAGTAAATATTGTTTTATTTAGTAAAATCGGTAAGAGAAAATACCGGTGGCAAGGTGTCACCATTTGATGTTCCATCGAGCCGGATTTAGTAAGCTTTTCGGCAGTGTTTTGTCGAAAATTAGGGACGCAAAGGCCGGCGGGAAGCAATGCACACGTAAGTCTCTATCCATCATCCATTCATCCTTTTCCTACTTAGACACGGTGTATCGCGCGCACTCCTTTTAATGTAGTTTTAGTTTGGGATCAGTCTCGCTGATTCATTAGAATAAATTTTACAGGAAAACGTGTTGATGGGTGATTTAGAATATATTGCCATTAGTCCAAATACTTTTAGATTTGCTTTAGTTGCCGTAAAACATTTTACCATAATATAATTTAGACATTTTAGAAGGTACTATTTGTCGGTGCGTAGTAGCTCAACATTGTTGCATAGTCAGCTGTCTGTCAATTGCGTAACAAAAGCAGACCTTCGTAGCGTCACGTTCAGTTCATCTAGCGCGGTTGCCAGGTTGTCACTAATTTCTTTAGTTGTTTTGAATTCTAGATATCGCTGCACAGTTTTATTTAACTACATTCTGTCTTAAAATAAATCCGAAAATGGGGAGAAAAACGGCAGAGGCGGATAAAGCTGAAGAAATAAACAGATTTTTGAAAGAGCGAGATAAAGTCAAGCAACAGCTTAAAAACTTTGCCGCTATTGTTTCCAAATTCGAAGACGAAACACAGCTGTCTGAATTAAAACTTCGAATGCAAAGAATCGAATCTCTCTTAAAAGATTTTGAGGAAACAGAAATTGAAATCGAACTTCTAGATTCGTCTAGAGTAAATAGTAAGGACAGTAATGACTTTGAGCAACAATTTTATTCTTGTTTAGCAACGGCCAAAACACATATAGATAGTTTTGATATAGTAGACCAAAGCGTAAATGTAGGAATGAACTTGCCACAATCATTTTCAGGTTTTCAACAGCAAGGTAATGCTCCAGTAAGCAGTGCGAAACTTCCTAATATAGGTTTGCCAAAATTTAGCGGGGAATATGATAAATTTCCGCAATTTTTTGAAACCTTTGAAACTTTGATTCACAATAATGCTAGTCTAGAAAACATACAGAAATTATATTATTTGTTAGATTCTCTCGAAGGAGAAGCCCGCAGGGCATTGGAATGTTTAGAAATAACTAACGCAAATTATCAGGTAGCTTTAGATTTAATAAAAAGGCGGTTTTTTAATAAGCCTATCATTATCCAGTCACATCTGAAAGCTCTATTCGACGCTCCTTGGTTGAAAGAAGAATCTCATCAGTTACTACAGGGGTTGGCCGATAATATTGAGAAACACATAAGGGCGTTAAAAACACTTGGAGAACCTGTTGAAAAATGGGACAGATTAATCATATTTTTTATGAGTAGGAAACTAGACGTAGGAAGTAAAAAAGAATGGGAGGAAAAATCGATATCAGAGTTTAAAGGGAATCCTACTTTGTGTAATTTCACAGAATTTCTAGAAAATAAAGCCAGAGTTTTAGGAACAGTAGGTTTTAATAGCAGAATAAGTCTTAAAGGTACAAACCGTAGTAGCAATATGCACGCGAAAGGGGCGTATGCGATAACAGAGGATAATAATACGAAGTTGAAGTGTGAGTTTTGTAAGGGTACTCATTTCGTTTATTTTTGCGATAAAATTCTTTCCCTTTCGACTGAACAACGCATTGAAAATGTTAAAAAATTACGACTGTGTTTAAATTGTCTTAGATCTAGCCACCTTGTAAAGGATTGTAGATCAAGGGGTTGTAGAAAGTGCAATGGTAGGCACAACACTATTTTACACTCAGAAAACAAACAGTTATTGGAGCGTAAGGTAGAACAAGAGCATTCTTGCATGCAGCATGCTTGCATAGATGTACCCACATTGGGGGATGATTCGCAAGATGGAAAAATTATTGTCGCCACTTCCTGTAGTAATCCAAATAGGCCTAGTCAAATAATTTTATCTACTGCGGTAGTGGAAATTAGAAACTCGAATAATGAATTTATTCGTTGTAGGGCTCTTTTAGATAGCGGGTCACAGGTTAACTTCGTATCAGAAGACTTGTCAAAAGAATTAGGTTTAAAAATCGATAAAATAAACGTACCCATATCAGGAATTAATGAAATGCTTACCAATATAAATCGTCAGGTAACCAGTCCGGTAAAATCCGCTTACAATAATTATTCAGTGAACGTTTCCTTCTTAGTATTAAAAAACATAACGGCTAATATTCCATCATGTTCTTTTGATAAATCGCATCTCGATATACCTCCTCATTTAAAGCTAGCAGACCCTAACTTTTCGACTCCAGCACGCATTGATATTTTGTTAGGTGCAGGCATTTTTTACGATTTGTTATGCGCAAGTCAAATTAGATTAGGAAAGTGCAAACCAGTTCTTCAAAAAACGTTTTTGGATGGGTATTGGCAGGTCCTCTGTACAGTAAACACGATCAAAATACTAATAGATTTCAATGTAACTTAAGTACTGTAAATATTCAAAATCAGTTGGAGCGATTTTGGTCTATTGAAGAATTTCCTACTAATAAAATATATTCCCGTGAAGAGTTAGAGTGTGAAAGGTACTTCGTTGAAACTTTATGCAGAGACGAGTCTGGTAGATTCTGTGTTAGCTTACCGGTAAAAGAAAACGTTAAAAATTTAGGTCAATCGTTGGAACAGGCACAAAATCGGCTATTTTCTCTAGAAAAGAAGTTTGCTACAAATCCGTCGCTTAAACAAAAATATGTTAGTTTTATCGAAGAGTACGGTAGTTTAGGTCACATGACTAAAATCCCCGATAGTGAAATAGAAACTTACCGCAACGTATTTTATCTACCTCACCACGCAGTGTTAAATGACGCTAGCACGACCACTAAGTTGCGCGTAGTATTCGACGCGAGCGCAAAATCGAGCACGGATATTTCATTAAACGACGTTTTAAAAATCGGTCCTACTATCCAGAACGAACTATTTGAAATTTTGGTCAGATTCCGTCAGCATGAAGTTGTAGTCACTGCCGACATCGCTAAGATGTATAGGCAAATAAATGTACTCCCAGAACAACGTAATTTGCAGCGGATTGTCTGGAGAAAAGACCCTAGTGTAAACGTAGAGCATTTTAGACTTAATACTGTGAGCTACGGCACAGCTAGCGCTTCTTTTATAGCAACAAGGTGTCTGAAAGAAATTGCAATTAATATTCGCGAAAAATCTCCAGAATTAAGTAAAATTATATCAAAATGTTTCTATGTAGACGATTTAATAATGGTTGTTCCTTCTGTCTCTAAGGCAATAGAATTAGGGCGCTCATTGTCAAAGGTTTTAGGAGAATATGGGTTTCCACTTAGAAAGTGGTGTTCTAATAAACCTAAGGTACTTAAAGAGTTGTCTGATGACAATGACAATACTTCTGGTTATTTTATTACTGACAACGACACGAAAAAGACTCTAGGTGTTTTTTGGTGCGCAAATAGGGATACCTTAGAATATGTCATAAAAACCAGGCAATGTAATTCTGTTACAAAAAGGTTAATTTTATCTATTATATCGCAAATATTTGACCCACTTGGTTTGGTCGGACCAGTCACTATCTTAGCAAAGTTATTATTGCAGAGATTATGGCGGCTGCAATTAGGTTGGGATGAAGCCATACCGTTAGAATCGTTGACGCTGTGGAACAAGTTTTATACAGAATTAGAAACTTTGAAATATATTAAAATTTCTAGACAATGTATTATAAATGATGTAATTTATATAGAATTGCACGGATTTTGTGACGCAAGTGAGAGCTCTTACGGAGCGTGCTTGTATTTGAAATCGGTAGATAGGCAGGGGAATTTCATGATTCAACTATTGTGTGCTAAATCACGCGTTGCGCCACTCAAATTTACTTCATTGCCAAAGCTTGAGCTTTGTGGTGCCTTGTTGTTAGCTCGACTCATTCATAAGGTAACAAACGCGTTGGACGTAGTTATAAATCAAACTTTTTTATGGACTGATTCTACGATAGTTCTTTGCTGGTTAGCTGAGGAACCTAGCACATGGAAGGTTTACGTTGCTAATCGTATAGCAGAAATTCAAAGTTTAACCACTATAGAACAGTGGGATCATGTCAGTTCTTCAGATAACCCGGCTGACATCATATCTCGAGGTATAAGCCCTAATCACCTTAAAGAGTCCGAACTTTGGTGGTATGGGCCAACGTGGTTGAAACAGCCACAAGAATTATGGCCTAAAGGTCAATTTAGAAAATCTAAAGATTTACCGGAAAAACGGAGACAAAAAATTACACTTTTAACTATTGTACCAGATAAATCTGTTTTTTATCTAAAAGGTTCTTTATATATGTTAACCAAATTAATAGCTTGGTGTTTAAGATTTTGTAACAATGCAAGGCTTAAAACTCAAGATAGGATTTTAAATAAAAATTTATCAAATTTTGAGATAAATAATGCATTACTTCTTTTAATAAAAATAGCCCAGGCACAAGAATTTACTTCAGAAATAATTTCGCTTAAAAATAACGGGTATGTATCGAAACACAGTAAACTTAAATCTCTAGACCCCTTTTATGAAAATGGATTAATTTTAGTAGGAGGGCGGTTAAAAAATTCTTCTGAACCTTATAGTGTAAAACACCCTATCATACTACCACAAAAGCACCCCCTAACAAGACTTATAATTTGTGATCAGCATAAACGGCAGCTTCACGCTGGAACGCAAACGCTTTTAGCCTCACTAAGGCAGCGTTATTGGATTATAAGCGGTAGGAGAGAGGTGCGAAGTGTTTTATTAAAATGTCGTATTTGTTTTAAAATAAATCCGCCATCTTTAAGTCAGAAAATGGGTGACTTACCTAGGGACCGTACTATTGCACAAAGGCCGTTTTATGTATGCGGCATCGACTTTGCTGGTCCGTTTAATTTAAAAGATGGCAAATTACGCAATAGGTCTATTGTTAAAGGCTATATGTGTTTGTTCGTTTGCTTCTCCACCAAGGCGGTTCACATAGAATTAGCCGGAGATCTTAGCACTGATTCGTTCCTCAATTGCCTTAAGAGATTCGTTTCTAGGCGCGGGTTATGCAAAAAAATATATTCCGATAACGCAACCAATTTCGTTGGTGCAAATAACGAGTTGAAGAAAATTAGTGAAGCTTTTGCTAGAATTCAAAACGATCAATCTATTCTAAATTATTGTCTAAAAAATGAAATCGAATGGCAGTTCATTCCAGCTCGATCACCCCATCAAGGCGGTTTGTGGGAATCTGCAATAAAATCTGCAAGGTATCATGTATTTAGAATTATTGGAAATAGAAATCTCACCTTTGAGGATTTATCTACGATATTTGCTCAGGTTGAGGCGGTTTTGAATTCACGACCGTTAACACCGCTTTCCTCAGATCCCAATGACCTTCAAGCCTTGACCCCTGGTCATTTCCTCATTGGGGACGCCTTAAATGCATTGCCTCAGCGGGATGTGGCTGATGTACCTAGCAATCGGTTAAGCCAGTACAACCTACTGCAGCAAATTGTGCAACATGTATGGAAACGATGGTCTTCTGAGTACCTGAACGGGCTACAACAACGAAACAAGTGGCAGTATGCTTCCAAGAATCTCGAAGTCGGGAAATTGGTTGTTTTGAAGGAAGAAGTCAGCAGTCCAATGAACTGGAAATTGGGCAGAGTCTTAGCTGTACATCCAGGACCAGATGGAGCTATCCGTGTTGCCAGTGTTCGTACTGTGAATGGTGTTGTGAAACGTGCGATACAAAAGTTGTGCGTGCTCCCTACAGATGATTTTTACAAATCCGAAACTAAATGAAGCGTGAGTAATAAGTCAGTTGCGCTGTTTTCGTTATTATGTATCTACAGACTATGACTATTTATCCTCAAAATAATTGTTTTTTTTTTGTATTGATGAGATAGTTGCTTATTATGATTATAAGTTGCTAATTTTCTTTGAAATCTACAGCTTTCAAGGCCGGCGGTTATGTTAACTCCCAAAACATGTAAAAGACTTGACAACATTTTAAAAAATTATATACATCCTGCTTCTTCATCTGCTCGTCGGCCTGGTGACATGTAAATTTGAGCTCATAGAAATACAGTCCTTTTAGTCAGTAAATATTGTTTTATTTAGTAAAATCGGTAAGAGAAAATACCGGTGGCAAGGTGTCACCAGCTACTTTTCCGCACGCAAAGTTCGGTCATCAACCGCGTGAGGAAAAGTCACTTTACGCACGTGCAAGGTACACTACTTTTTCTACAAGCGTGCGGAAAAACCCAAAAATTAAAAAGAATCGTTTATTTGTATCAAATACATAATCACAAATATTATTAGTAACAACATGAATAGTAAACGTGCAGTTTGTAGCATTTTGTAAATTAATTGCAGAGGCTAGATTTTTTTCCAAGGAACTCGAGGACTTGTAGGTTGAGTTTGGTTTTTCCAGTTCTCTTTCACGAGTACTTATTGTTGTAACTGTCGCCCAGGGGGTAACTTTTTGGTTGGAAGAGGTCGATTTGGTACACTGGTGAAAGTTGGTGACTAGTGCAACATTTCGATTGGTCATAAGAAAAATAGTGTACATTACTGGGGCCAAAGTTACCGTTTTCAAATTCAATTTCTGCTAACGCCTCGTTTGAAAACACCAACACCAACATTCTAGTTATGCCAGTTTCAGATAGTGTGATTTTTAGGTAATATCGAGCATCCACATCTAAGAAATTAGACTTTAGATCGCAAATTAAAAGTTATAAATAACGAAACTGAAAAAAAAAATGGCCAGTTTTGTAAAAGTTTCATAATACCTTTTAAACAAGACAAAAAAATAGTTTTTTGTTTTAAACATAACATTAAATTAATTAGGGCGTTTTAGTATGTAAAATATTGTAAATTTTAATGTCAATGAATAACTGTTGTGTTTCCGAAGTTGAAAATCTGTTGGCAAAATTGTAAATGTTGGGAAGTGACGGCCATTATTTTTTTTACATGTCAGTGAATTTACGAACCTAGAGAAGTAGCTGTAATCAATACAAATCAGTGGAACTGCATAAAACAAATCCAACCAAGTTTAAAATTAGACTTGAAATTAACAGAGGTGAAAATAGGAACAATGGAAGCCCTGATTTCCGAGGAACACGCGATAGGGTAGGTACAGCTGGAAACCAAAGTTAAATTTATCGCGAAATAGGTCTATTCGAAGTGCTTGGATATCGGCCAAATTGTAATTATTATTTCGGCGATTCGCTGCTGTAATATTAAAAAAAAAACTTTTGAAATTACAAGTCGCATTTATTTATTTGTCATGTTTATTATATTTATAAATTCAGGTGATTGTCCTTGGGTTCTTGTGTCGTTAACGAACCCACGCATTTGTTGTTTTTTTCATTTTTAAATGGTAGCCTATGGTGTATAAAGTAAGGTCAAAGTAAAAACTCGTAAGATTTCCCACTTCTTTTAACCAATAATCAACAAAAAGAACTCTATTATTCTCTTTCTTCACTTCGTATTTATTTAGAGTTTGCCGTAGTTAGAGGAAGTTTTATGCTTGTGTGCCTTTACAAATTACTAAAATAAACAGTTTTTACCAACGTCCTGTCAATAATTTAATGTTAATCTTCATTCGAATTTATGCAAATATGGGTTCGCGAAAAAGTTCTAACGAAAATGAAGTCATTATGTTACGATTCATGGAAACACTGGAATTGTTCCTAAGAAGCGGCGTCCCAGAAAAACGAGTATGGAAAGAGATCGTCGAATAGTTCCCATTTCTAAGGCAGACCCTCACAAATCAGCAGTTGATATTTGGAAAGGAATTTTTGTTGAAAATCCAAGGTAATTTAGTGTTCGTAATCGTTTGAGCGAGGCACAACTTTTTAGCAGGGTACCAAGGAAGAAACCTCACCTTTCTGAAGTGAATAGAAGGAGCCGTTTAGAATTTGCTAGAAATCACCTTCCTTAGAACGTCCAACAATTGAAGCAGATACTATGGTCGGATGAATCCAAGGTAAATAAGTTTGGTTTTGATGCAAAACGTTTCGTTTGGCTTCCACCAAATAAAAACTTTGACCCGCGCTACACCATGAAAACAGTGAAATTTGGTGGTGGTTGTATCGTGGTATGGGGCTGCTTATCTTGGAATGGTGTTGGCCTTCTTTATAGAATAACTGGTACTATGGATCAGTATGAATACATTAACAGACTGGAAAACGTGATGCAACCATATGCAGATGAAAATGTATCAGTACTTTGAAAATTCCAACACGATAATGATCCAAAGCACTTTGCTAGGAGGGTGACTGTCTAACTTCAGGATAATCATGTAGGTGTTTTACAATGGCCATCTTGTAGTCCAGATCTTAACCCAATAGAAAAATCTTTGGATGACAGTTAAAAGGAAAAGGTTCAAGAACTTTCCAAAATTTCAACGAAGTATTCTAGAGTATGAGAGAAGCTTGGACCAGTATTGCACTAGAGATTTGTAGACGTCTAATACAGTCCATGTATTAGTCGTGTTTAAAAGTAATTGAAGCCAATGGATGTTCAACTAAATACTAGGTACTCAATTGAGACAAAAACTTATAAGTTGTTAGAAAATATTGAATCAGAAATACATCCAATTAGTTTGCCGCTTAAAAATGTAGTGTTCTTCGAATTTTGTAATGAATAAATTATCTTTTAAACTTAATAAGGTTATTTAATGCGATAATAATAGATATACACCCTAACAATAGCAACAATGATTATAATATTTGAAATATCTTAAACCAATTTCTTACTAGCAACAGTTCAGATTTTCGTAAGGTACAGTTTCCAATTAGTTTGCCGTCACTGTATATGGAACCACCAGAGAAACGCCATCTACAATTTGGCTTTTGACTGATCAAAATCGGCCAAGCCGTTTATACCATATGCGCGGACAAACAAACAAAAATACATACAGGTCGAATTGAGAACCTCCTCCTTTTTTGAAGTTGGTTAAGAACAATTGAGCATTTGGGTCACTAGATGTGAATGAAATCGTATTTTTTTAAACGGAATGCACACATTTTATTAAATATTAATTATTTGGATACAGTTAGATTTGTCATATAAGTCTGTCAGTACAAGGGTCAGTAAAATTCAGTAAAATAAATCTTCGCTTGACACTTTTTCGTTTTTTAGTATTATATCATTTGTGATATCTAAGTCATTTTAACCTAATTTATAATTAAAAACACACTTTTATACTATATTCAGTCTTATATTTAACATTGATACCTAAGTTACAGAAATAATGCAAGTTTCAGAAATTTCTTGTCACAAATAGCCGGAAGCAAAAGTACAAAATTAGAACCATATGTGAATTTACTTTATTTTTGATAGAGCCAATGTAATATACTTTCATATTGTCCTATATTGTCATATAATTACTGTTTTATATATAAAATTCACTTTAAGATATTCCAATTAATAGGAATTAACATTTTTAATATGCTGTAACTCGAAGGCTGTGTCCACAATCATATACGACAAACAAATGAAGGTATAATCTAAGTGACATATGTTTCTGATAAGATAATCTAATAGAACATTCAAAAATCTACCTGTATATAGTTTTCTTGCGTTAATGTTCTAAGATTCCATTTGTTTATATCAGTTAGTTCAGAAGAATTTTGTTGTTTACATGTCAAATAGCATATCACATTTTGTTTGGAAATTTCACAAGCACATAAATTTAAACACAAATGTTCTTTAATATCTTGGTTCACTATTTTGCATTAATTAGTAAGGCAAACTTGTTCATTATTATATATTTCAAACTCTACAAAGATTTGCTTTGCTATTGTTTATTAGTTGTCAGATTTTTACACGGGGTTATGATAGGTCAGTTCAAAACCACATGCTTTCAATCGATAGAATAATGCAGTCGAAATAAGCGTAGAAGTGGAAGTATTCTCTCTCTTTTTCTTTCGTATTATAAGTCCTTGATTTGACGTATCGGCGAGCTAATATTACTAATTTAGATAGTTATTCTTTGGTTGGACAAAATACAGGGTAGCGTGGATTAGTTGAGGAGTACGTAATAATGTATTTTTATCTCTTTCCAATACTCATGGATATAAAGGCTATTTTTGTTATAAACCGAACTTGAATTTGACAAGTTAATATTTAGTTTAGGGGATTTATTGTACCAACATTATTTTGTTGATACTGAGAAAAGTTGTTTTTTTCAAATAATGTTTTGGAATGTAGAAAAGGATATGTAGATTTACCGTGTTTGGTAATATTGTGTGATGGAAGCCATTTTGTGTACGTAAGAACGGCTTAGGAAAAGATTAGACTTTTTAGCACCAAGTCTCATCAACGACGGAAGTGTCGGATGTTCTGAATTTTTTTTTTTTTATTGTTAACTAAATTCCATCCCAAATGGGAGATTAGAAGGATTCGATTTGACGAAGTGGAGTCGAATATTATGGTTTAGTAAATTTTGGGTTTCAACTTTACGGCCTACATGCCGATTTGGTCTTAATTTCTTCCACGTGCCACTAACATCGGTCATCTTAACATTGGTGCTCATCAAGCAATTTTTTTGGTACCCTCGTAGCTACAATGAGGTAAAAATTTTGTATTATATTCTCATATATATTGTGTGCTGTTTTGCCTGTCTGGAATTATATTCCAAACTTTGTTGTAGAGAATTTTCTACATGGGCAATTCTTGTTGCAGGGTTTTTGTATAAGGTTGAATCTTTGAAATTCATTTGGGATTATTTTGGAACCTTAAAGACAAACCATTAGCAAGGTTTTGGTATGGTTTCCTAAGTGCTAGTTATTTATGGAATTTGGAACTTTTCTTTTGATGGAATAGACATGATGTCTTGGATACGTTCTACGTAGCAGAGCTGTAGGACATAGTGATCACTGAGGAACACTTGGATGTTATCGCCTTACCACCATTTACAGTCTACACTAGTGACTAGAGTATTCAGCTAAGTAGTAGTATAATATTTGGAAACTTAACATATAGATTGTACTTTTCTTAGGATTAATATTTGTTCTGGAGGGTCATACCCTACCTAGTGTTATTCACATCAACCAGTTTAATGTTTACTAGTCTATAGTTAACAAACTCATTTTTTTTTGGTACTCTGTAGGAACAAATATAGTCTTAAATATGTATTTTATATATTACAATTTCTGTTAATTGAACTGTTTATGAATATTAATTTAATTACCAGTGTCACCTTGTCTAGTCTATAGAATACTGTGCAGAATTTCTGTAAGGTGAAACGCAGCCGGCTTCGTAGCGCTACCTAATTACTGCAGTTTTATTGGTAATATCTAAGACATTCAAATCTATGTAATAGACATTATATATATATTTATTGTGCTGCCACTCAGCGTGTGGCTAATCAAAATTTATTTTTTTTAATTTAACTCTAACCGTTATCGTTTGTAACATATTTATTTGTTTTAACTAGAATTAAACTCAGTGGCGGCTCGTCAGGGTAGGCAAGGTAGGCGCCGCCTACCCTTGAATAATCGTGCCTAAATACTGCCCAAAAAATCTAATATCTCATATCAATTAAACAATATTTAACCGTTTAACATCACAAAATATACAAAACTTTCGAAAAAACCCGTGCGTTTCCCTTAGAAATTCCTAACATTTAAATAAACATCGATTACATGCGAAACCTATGTACGTTTAGAGGCGATATATCCCAACCGCCTAAATTTAGATGTTTTCTACGGCAGCCAGCCAGCCCACGAAAACGCACATCGCCGACGACCAGCGACCGACATACAGAGAAAATCACGCGAAATAAACTACTACAGTAGGCGAAACGATCGTCCGCCTTCTGCAAATATTTGACGTCTTCGCATTGGATTCCAATATTGTTCATCTGGCAGTGTTGCCAAATTCTCGAATTTTCACCTGAACTGCTTTACGTTTTTAGAAAATATGCATATGCATAAGGCTACCAACTTTTTCATTTACGAATGCGGGACACAACAAATTTTAGTATGCGTTGTAGGCGCATTAACCATATTCTAAAATTCTTTATTTTCAGCATTAATTTTTTAATTAATTAAATTGATTATCCGAACATTCTGTTATATACTAAAGCAAAAAATTAAAGACATTAAACATAAATGTTAGGTTAGGTGAGGTTTTTTTAATAATAATAAAATGAAACATGTTTCTACACTTTGGTATTTTTTTTAATTAAGGCTTATTTATAACACATAATTTAGTTTAATCAAATCTTCTTAAAATGGTACTTCTCTGTATTATTAAACCGATAAACATGGGAACTTAGAATATGATTTGTTGCAATTCGGGACTTGCGGGACATAATTAGAGAATGCGGGACGATTTCTAACCTTATTTGTAACGCGGGACCTTAAAAGATAATCCGGGACTGTCCCGCAGAATGCGGGACGGTTGGCAGCCTTACATATGCAAACATTGCAAACCATAAAAAAAAATAAAATAAGCAGTTTCAATGTTGTTAGGGTGGTTTTGAAAGGGTTTTTTAAACAAAATCTAGGTACATCTCAAGAAAAATAAAGAAATTCTTCTCAGGCTTGCGAAACCGTATTTACAAATTTTGCGTTTGGCAACGTTGGCCACCTGCTACTATTCTCATTAATCTCATTTATAATTCGTAAAAATCGTAAATAGTATGCATGATGCAATATTATCGTTCGTTCGGATTTCCGGTCAAGTGATTTGAAATTTTGTCAATTACATTCTGACCGCTCTCGTTTTCTGATATTGATCAATAAATAAAAACATTGGACGGTGATACGTGTGTGTTTTTTTGACTATTATTTTACGACCGCGTCTAGTTTTTCTGTGCTTTAATTTGTGATTTTGGTTGTTTATCGGCATTGGCCAGAAGAAAAACGAAGAAATCCTGATAAACGGATAAGTATTTTTGTTTTATTTGTTTCTAATAGACATATTTAGGTATTAAATATTTTGCTTTTAAGTGTAGTTTCGCTAGTTTTAGGGGTTGGACGGTTCATATTCGATGAATTTACCGTCGCGTCGACCGTAGGTTAAGTGCGTTTTTTCCGGCTTGTTCTATTTTATATAGGTACATTACGTTGCTTTGTTTTTTTTTTAATGGATTTTTAAAAAGTCATGGCGAATAATCCGGTGCATGATATTGTTTGCTCTTTGTGCGAGACACCATTTTCGCGTCTAAACGAAAACGATCGAAAAGATGTTATTTATTTTGGCCGCCCCACGCCACTTCTCAATATTTTAAAGCCTGATAAAAAACAGGGCCAAACTTTTTCACGATCGTTTAAAGCTCAATGGTACGAAAGTCATCAGTGGATATGTGGTAGCTATTTTAAACAAAATTTGTTTTGTTGGCCATGTTTACTTTTGGCAAAAAGCAGAAACAATACTTGGGTGCGTCAGGGATTTTCTGATTTGAAAAATTTATCTGCGGCCATAAAAAAACACGAATCATCGAAAGAACATTTAAGCAGTTATCTTAGTTTAAAGCGGTTAGAAAAAAACAGTAGCACTATACAGGATGCGCTACAATTACAATCTTCTTTGTCTCTTAAATTATATAATGAGGAGGTGAGAAAAAACAGACTTCTAATGAGCTATTTGGTCGATGTTACGTGTCACCTAGCAAAGCAAGAATTATCTTTCAGAGGCCATAATGAAAAAAGCGATTCCGTTAGTGCGGGAAATTTTCGGGAAACTTTTAATCTGTTAATTAAACGTGATAACGAAATACAACAACATTTAAAAAAAATTGGAAATATTTTTTCTGGTTTATCAAAAACTATCCAGAATGATTTGATATCCTGTATTTCCGATTACCTTGCAGATACAATTCATAGGGAGATAAAAGAGTCGTTGTTTTTTGCAGTGCAAGCTGACGATACTACGGATATTTCTGAGAAGTCCCAATGTGCGATTTCAATTCGGTACGTTAATAAATACGGTGAAATCAAAGAAAGTTTCTTGGGTTTTCATGACGTTAGCGAAGACAGAACAGCGGACGCAATGTATGGATTAATTGTTACAGTCATAGGCAATTTCGATTATAAAACAAAATTAGTTGGGCAATGCTACGATGGTGCTAGTGTGATGGCAGGTTCATTGAATGGTTTGCAAAAAAAAGTTAAAGATGCTTTGCTTTGTTTACGCATTGTAGTGCGCACAGATTGAATTTGGTTTTACAAACTGGTTCAAAAAATATAAAAAATTGCCGAATTTTTTTCGCAAGTGCGTCCTCGATTCCCGGATTTTTTCATCAGTCTGCAAAACGGACATTTACTTTAGATTCGACGATAGGAAAGAGGATTTCTTCCAGTTCAGACACCAGGTGGGCTTCCCGTTCTAAAATCATTCAAATCTTGCACTCTGAATGGGAAGGCCTAAAATTAGTTTTTTCTAAAATTATTGACGACCAATCATCATCGGCTGAGTCAATAAACGGGGCCAAGGGATATCTTAAATTTATGAACGATTTAGAATTTTCGTTTCTTACCGCTGTGTATAAACATATTTTTGACATAACTGACCCCCTTTTCAACATTCTACAGAAAAAATCATTGGACATCACCTATTGTAAAAAGCAAATATTTATGGCAAGAGATCGTATCAAGTTATTGAGAAATGAGACAATGTTTAATACAATATTTGAACAAGCCCAAACAAGGATTTTTAATAATAGGGACTCAGGGCAATTGTCAAAAAGAATTAAGTTATCGGACACCATTAAAGGCGATGAGCAAAGTTCTTTACGCATTTTATTTTATGAGATAATTGACAATATTGTGACTCAAATAGAAGTTAAGTTTGCAGATATGTCTCAGTTATTATATTTTTCTTTAGCGGATTCCTCAAAATTCGAAGAATATAGCAAAAATTTTCCGCTTGAATTTGTGACGAATGTGACCAACTTTTATAAAAATTTCTTTGACAAACAAAAATTAATTAATGAGCTTAGTGTAATATATCTCGATGAACAATTTGCATTGCTGAGCGTCGAGGCAATTTTAAAACATTTCGTAAAAAATGAACTTCAAGAAATATTTCCTGAAAGTTACAAACTTTTTGCGTTAATTGCTACAATACCTATTACAAGTACCTCAGTGGAAAGACAATTCTCTTGTTTAAAGCAAATAAAAACGTATTCTCGCAATACAATAAAAAATGAACGTTTATCGTCACTTGCGCTAATTTCAATAGAAAAAGAGTTGTTCTGCTCCTTACAGAAGGCTGATAACTTTACGGATGTCATAATAAGTAAATTCGCCCTTTTAAAAGATAGGCGGATAAATTTAATTTATAAAACTTAGTTGTCAGCTAAGTGTGTACGCGGCTTAACGTTTTCTTATAACGTCATTATTCTTGAAATTATTGTGGTTGTCGCCTACCCTAGCCTAAACACCACGAGCCGCCACTGATTAAACTTCAATCATTTAAGAGGGGGGAAAGAAACTTATTGGGATTCTAAACTGATTATTGGATCTAATTCTTGTTTATATTGTGTAATCCAAATGCTATTAATCTGGACTGGTATAGATAAAGAATAAGCTTCTGGGTTTTGTATTTACGTACCCCACATCAAATAATTTAGTTGGGATTTCAGTTAGTATAACTTGGCAATAAATTTAAACTCTTGTTAGGGAAAACTTAATTCCTTCACTTCTTGTTGGGATGCTATTAAGCTCCCTGGTGGATGGAATTGAGTTAACAATCATTTTTTTTTTGTTCACTACATTTTCTTTCTTTTCTTGGGGATAAGTCACCGATTATTGTGAAGTAACAATAAAAGTCATTTGTTTCCAACGTGTTGGTTTTTATAAGTCTTTACCTATTGATAGTGGTTAGATTCAATGCAACTACTCTTTTTTTTCCAAGTTTTATTTAACCTAAATTAAAACTTGGTAGCGCTCAACCTAAATATTACACCTAAAGTAAGAGATTGTGATATGGAAGTATAGGTAGAGTAACGAGAAAGAAGAATACTAACCTACCCGACTAGAGCTAGCAATAGTCATCATTAAGAAATAATATTGGGTCGATATTGAGTGTATTGCGTCTGGTGACTAACATATCTTACTTATTTACCGCCTTCCATTATATTGGTAAACCATAACATTTCAATTGAGCATGCTTTAAAGGTAGAAATGTTAGAAACTCAGAATTGGAAATTGCGGATTTCTCAGAAACAACAATAGGGACGTTTCGCTAAAATCTGCGCAAATGCGCTATTCCGATTTTTTCTTACCACTTTCCACCTTAGGTATACCAAATTTTAATAGTCAGAAAACCGGGTTTTAAGATATTTCGAACATTCCTGACTTTTGTTACAACCTGTATATAAACATTTTTTTTTCGGAGCGCCACTTAATTACGAAAACATACGGGTAAACGACCATTTAATGCTTCCCGTATATTTTCCAAAAAAGATCCTCGACCCGCCGCCGGTTTCATCGTTAAACCCACACCACGATTTCGGTGCCGTTATTCACGATGAAACTGATTAGGCCCACTTTTTAATTAACATTCGATCCGGAACGTGCTGCAGTTGACATATCGGAGCAAACAATAGATGTCGTTACAGTGTGGTCATATGACCGCAAAAGATATCGAAGCTGGTCTATAAATGTTAACTGCATTGATTTAGTTAAAAAATATAATATTTTTAATAGCCCTGTCACTGAGGGATCAAACATGAGAAAATTATCGTTCTCGGGATTACATCGTGTCAAAATAGAATTTCCGACGCTTCGTCTGCAATTCCACAAGGCATTTTCATGAGATCGGTTCACTGAACAAACTCGGAGAATGTTAGAATTGTTAGAACGATAATAAATTTCAATAGATTCTCTAATTTTCCATGTATAGGACCTGGAACAGACACAAGAACTTTGGTGTTGGTGTTCTTTGTACTTGTTTCTTTCTAATACATCGTTCATGTTCCTTAAGCCTAGTCGATATGGATCGTCAAGTTTCTCCATAACCACAGGAAAAAGGAATTGAATATCTCCTTCCAGTTGGAAAGGAATAATGTCCTTTGGCGATCGCAAACATTGTCCAATTTTCTTGTGTTTGTTGAAGATTGTAAGATATTACACCGGGCAAGTAACCTTTCAATCTTAATATGTCATTTCGTGTATAAATGAAAGAACTTCCCATCCTATCGGCAATTCTTTTTCCATCTATACACGGAAGTTCAAATTTCACACACACAAGAAAAATGGACAGTGTTTGCGATCGTCAAAGAACATTATTGCTTTCTAAATAGGAGGAATATATGCAATTCTTTGTTCCTGTGGTGTAGTAGGAGAGGAGGGGGAAGAGGGAGAGAGATCGGAAGTAGACAAAATTATCAAAAATGGGTTAAAATTTAACAAACATTGAAAAAATTTCAAAGTGATATTTTAACAAAGAAAAAAGGTGTCGTATATTAGTTTTTTTCTACATTTTAGAGCCTCAAGAATAACAAAACCATGTGGATATGTGAAGTTCCTAATTTGCTGGCCCATAAGATATCGGTAATATTTTGACTGGACCCTTGATAGGGGCGATAGTTCTGATGCTACTTAACATTATTTTCATTTTTTGCCGTTTTTATTACAGTCCCTTTCCTTTCCAATACCTACTTATAATCCCTTTCAATGTGGTCAAAAGCTGTTGATCCGTTGAAAATTTTGCTAACCCTTAATGGGGTTGATAGTTCTGATGCTACTTAAAATTATTTCCATTTTTTGCAATTTTTTTTACAGCTGTCCTTTATTTTTATTTCTTGCAATTTTTTCTACAGCCCCCCTTCCTCTCCAGGACTTATAATCACATTCAATGCAGTCAAAACTTGCTGACCTTTAATACGGTTGATAGTTCTGGTGCTACTTATCATTATTTTCATTTTTTGCAATTTTTTTACAACTTCCTTTTTTCCAGGACTTATAATCATTTTCAACGTGTTCAAAACCTGCTGACCCGTTAGAAATGTTGTTGACCCTTAATAGGGGCGATAGTTCTCCTGCTACTTAATATTATTTTCACTTTTTGAAATTTTTTACAGCCTTCCTTTCTTTACAGGACTTATATTCCCTTATAATGTGGTCAAAATATGCTGACCCGTTAGAAATTTTGCTGACCATTAATAGAGGTGATAGTTCTGATGCTACTTAACATTATTTGGATAAGCATATATTATATGAAATAACAAGAAAAACTAAAGGAAGAAACTTAAAATGTAAGTTTTTAAGGACACTAATCACCCTGGAATAAAACACAAGTTCTACTTATTAAATGTTTATATTATGTCTACTCTTGAAATCTGACAACAATGCTTGTATGAAAATGTATTATGTATTTTTTTTACAATCACTTTCATATTTTTTCCCAATTCAGAAAAAGAATATAGTGTTTTTTTCCTCAAGGAAAAATATGGTGTAATCACAAGATAAATTAGTTTCTAAGGTGTTATTTGCTGATAATATATAGTGTATTTTTTTTCTGTAGCTTTAATTCCTAGCACAAGATTTTTTTTTGTATCTTCTTGGTATTAATAAAGCCTTTCAAAAGTAAAAATTTTTATTTTTGCAATTTTTTTACAGCTTCTTTTGCTTTCTAGGATTTATAATCACTTTCAATGTGGTCAAACCCTGCTGATCCGTTAGAAATTTTGCTGACCCTTAATAGGGGTGATAGTTCTAATGCTACTTAACATTATATTAGTTTTTTGCAATTTTTTTACGGTCCCCCTTTTCTTTAAGGACCAGTAATTACTTCCAATATAGTCAAAACTTATACTTAATACCATTTTAATTTTTTGTATTTTTTTACAACCCCCTTTCTTTCTAGGACTTGTGGTCTAAACCTACTGACCCGTTAGACATTTTGCTGACCCTTAATAGGGGTGATAGTTCTAATGCTACTTAACATTATATTAATTTTTTGCAATTTTTAATAGTCCCACTTTCTTTTCAGCACTACAGTCAGTTTCAATGTGGTCAAAATCTGCTAAAATGTTCGACATTTTGCTGACTCTCAATAGGGGGTGATAGTTATGTTGCTACTTAACATTATTTTAATGTTTTTAAATTTTTTACAGCCTCCTTCCTTTCCAAGACATACAATCACTTTCAATGTGGTCAAAACTTGCTGACCCGTTAGAATTTTTGCTGACACTTAATAGGAGTGATAGTTCCCATGCTACTTAATAATATTTTCACTTTTTGCAATTTTTAATAGTCCCACTTTCTTTCCAGCACTTACAATCACTTTCAAAGTGGTCAAAACCTGGTAACCCGTTAGAAATTTTGCTGACTCTTAATAGGGGTGATAGTTCTAATGCTAGTTAACATTATATTAATTTTTTGAAATTTTTTACGGCTCACCTTTCCTTATAGGACCAGTAATTACTTTCAATGGAAGCAAAACTTTTACTTAACACAATTTTAATTTTTTGTGTTTTTTTACGACCCCCTTTCTTTCTACGACTTGCTGACCCGTTAGAAATTATGTTAACCCTTACTAAGGGTAATAGATCTGATGCTACTTAACATTATTTTCATTTTTTGCAATTTTTTACAGCCCTTTCTTTCCAGGACATACGATCACTTTCAATGTGACCAAAACCTACTGACCCGTTAGAAATTTTGCTGACCCTTAATAGAGCTGATAGTTCTGATACCACTTAACATTATTTATATTTCTTGCAATTTTTTTACAGCCCCCTTTGCTTTCTAGGATTTATAATCACTTTCAATGTAAAACTTACTGACTCTTAATAGCGGTGATTGTTCTGGTACTATTTAACATTATTTTCATTTTTTGCAAATTTTTTACAGCTCCCTTTCTTTCCAGGACATACAATCAGTTTCAATGTGGTCGAAACCTGCTGACCCGTTAGAAACTTCGCTTACACTTAATAGGGGTGATAATTCTAATGCTACTGAACGTTATATTATCTGTATGCAATTTTTTACGGCCCTCTTTCCTTCCAGGACCAGTACTTACTTTCAATGCAGTCAAAACTTGCTGACCCGTTAGAAATTTTGCTGATCCTTGATAGTTCTGGTGCTACATTATTTTAATTTTTTGCAATTTTTTTCAGCCCCCCTTTCTTTCCAGGACATATACTCATGTTTAATGTGGTCAAAACCTACTGACCCTTCCATAGGGTCATTGGGTCAATAACCCTCCAAAAATATTTATAAATAAATAAATATAAACGAAAATAAATTATTCGTTTGACGGTCCCTCCTAATAATTGTAATAAAACGCGAACCTTGGGAAGAGTTAAATACGCTACACTATTAGCCCCGCGCGGCGGTTCGAATGGTCTCGTAGCGTTCCTTAGGCATAATAAAATACGCTATACAAAGCTAGGCTGGGCAGTCCGAATTGCCCTGATTACCTTAAAGCTTGACGAGAATACACGAAGATTTCACAGCTACCGAGCGACAGCCAAACGTAATAGCAAATGGAATATGAAATCGCGATTTGGGTCATCAGCCGAGCCGGTCTCTTCTCATAATTGGATAGATCGGTCGCGGCATCACGTCGGCATGCGGAAGTTCAATTGTTCAGAGGTCGCGCCGTCGATATTCTAACTATTCTAAGGAAATAAAATGTTGGTAGTGACTAATGGAAACAAATAAACAACTAAAAAGTGCTTACGAACTTAATTTTGCAAAAATAACCAATTTCCAGGTGGTCTATGTTTCAGTTGTGAATGTAGACGAAATAAAATGTCGGTAGTGCAAAAAATTAAACAACTAAAGAGTGCTAACCAACATAATTTTGAGAAAATATCCGAATTCTAGGTAAGTGGTCGCAATTTGCCAGAACTCAGTATATGACAAACTAGGAAAGACAAAAATAAAGAGGTTCATCGAAACTTTCGCAAAAGTATGTACGATTTAGCTAACTGGATATGTGGTTGTGAAGTCTCTGACTCATTTTACTGTTATGTTTGTTGTTTTCTAAGGACTAATCAGACTCATTATGGTGCAAAACCGGTGTTAAAGACCAGGGGCGTGCAGTCCATGAAAGCAAGAGAAGCAGTGCTTCCCCGAAAAAAATTACTAAACATCTTCCAAAATGTAATTTTTGAAATAGGAAACCATTAATTTAGTTTATATTAAAAATGCTAAAGTATTATCTTAATTATCAAGCCCATAATAAATGCGGCCTTAACCCCGACCGAGCCACAATAGAAATCGAATAGAATCTATGCGGGGCGCTAGCTTCTCTGCAGCCAAGTCCCGTATGCTTGATTTCCTGTGAATCGAACCAGAGGTTATTCAACTTTCCATCGGCTGTTTGCAATTTTTGCATTTCAGTCGCGTGCTTTAAGTGGGGGCGGAAGCTATCGTTGGAGTAGGTTCTTTGTTTGAACGGCTATCCGTGTGTTGTGTGATACGTACGTCGCGTCGTGCATGGTGCGATACGGAAGACAATAATACGGACGTGGATATGCAAATACCGTCAACTTCGGCTGTCGGTAATGACGTTGAAAATGTTGGAGAATTTAGTAAGAAAAGTGTGTGTGAATGTGTGGTGTGTGTCATAATAATAAAGGGATTTTCGACATTAAACTTTGCTGATAAGCTTCAAATAATTTCCAAAGGAAGGGCAAAACCGCCTATGAAAAATTTAACCACAAAAATGAAAAACTGTATTAGACATCTTTATCCGGAAAAACAATACAAACAATGGCTAACAGGATGTGAAAACATAAGTAAATTATTTTGTTGGCCATGTTTACTTTTTGAAAATGAAAAAGGTCTCTGGAATAAAACTGGTTTTTCCGATTTAAACAATTTCCATAAAGCTGTAAAAAGACACATTATGTCCAAAGCGGATTTGCAGGTCGTAATAAAAGAAAAAGTCTTCGACAAAACCAGAATTGTACACGCCCTTAATAAACAGTTAGAAATTAGTCACCGTCAACACAATGAACTAGTCGATAAAAATAGGCAAATATTAAGAAGACTTATCGATGTTGTTTGTTTTCTCGGTCAGCACGAATTGGGATTTAGAGGTCAAGACGAAACAAGGGTTTCTTCAAATAGAGGAAATTTTCAAGATTTATTTAGTTTATTGGCTAAATATGATGATTGCCTAAAAAATCATTTAGAGTAGTCTAGCGTTTTTCGCGGAACGTCGAATCGAATCCAGAATGATTTAATTTCCGCTGTTGCAACCATTATTCTAAAAAGAATTAAGCAGGAGATTGGCGAGGCGCGGTTCATTGCTATTGTTCTGGACGAAACAACTGACATCACTAATTTTAGTCAATTATCTATAGTAATACGCTACGTTAAAACAGACGGAAGTTTTCAAGAGCGATTTTTAGGTTCAAGAATGTGTCCGAAAATCGTACAGCAGATGCAATATATACCGTAGTTTATAACGTTACTAAAGAAATTAATAGAGAGAAAAAATTAGTTGCTCAAACCTATGATGGAGCTGCAGTGATGGCAGAACAATTGCAAGCTAAAGTTCGAGAACCTTTTCCAAGTGCTTTGTTTGTCCATTGTTTTGCTCATAAATTAAATTTAGTTTTCTCCCAGTCCTTCAATCACATTAAAGAATGTAAAGTATTTTTCGTTACTTTAAGTGGCATGGCTGCTTTTTTTTCCGAGTCAACAAAACGTACACAAGCTTTGGACTCCATTGTCCACAAACGATTGCTCAAAGTAACTCCTATTAGGTGGAACTATAATAGAAGACTTGTGTTAACAGTATCTGAAAATCGTTAATCACTGATTGAACTATTTGAGAGTATAATAGAAAATAATGAAACGTGGGACTCAGAAGCAATAAATAGTTCGAGGGGGTTTTTGGACTGTTTGGAACGAGATTTTATTTTTAATTATTTGTTGAACATATTTTCAGAAATATTTCCATTCTCGGACAATGTTTTTAATATATTACAAACTAAAACAAATGATATTGCTTTTTGCTTAAAAAAAGTGAATGATTTTAAGTCCATGTTAAGCCAAAAAAGAGATGACTGACCTATTTTGGGAGAAAACGATGACGTTAAATGTAGAGCCAAGCGTCTTCGAATAGACAAGGTCGGAGATGTTCAAACATCATACAGACGCCTCTTTTATGAAATAATCAATCAAATTCAGCAACAAATAAACTATAGATTTAACGGTTTAAATAATTTTAAATTCCCCGAGCTCTGCAATTTTGATGCATTTAAAGGAAAAACTTTTCCAGAAGATGCGTTTAAATCTGTTCTTCTTCATTATGGCCAGTTCTTCGACCGAGTATTACTGCGATCTGAACTAAAAGTGATTTACGAAACTGATGACGTTAGCGCAAAAAATAACGCTAAGGAACTAATGCAATTTTTAAAAAACAAGGAGCTGGAAGATAATAATTCCTTTATTTAGCATTTAGCTAATACATAAAAGGTATAATAAAACTTATCTTAATCAAAACAAACACTCAAATATATCAATAAAATAAAATTTTTACAAATCACTTTATGTACAATTATTTATTAGAATATAGTATGTATCACTCTCCCATTAGATGTCTTTTTAAGAGTTTTTTAAATAAATCCAATTTTGGACTATCTTTAATTATCTGTGGCAAAGAGTTAAATTCAATCAAACCTCTATGGTTAAGTGCTTTCTCAGTACTCCTCTTATTTTTCGTATACACATAAAAATTTTTGTTATTTCTTGTTGGATAGGTATGTGTAGACTCGTTCGTGACAAGTTTTTCTGTCAGATAGTTAGGAGTTGTTAATTTTATAAATAAGGATTAGTACTTGATATTTCAAAAATGATTCTATAGATAGCCAATCTAATGCCGTTAGCATATTTCTTATAGGTGTTTCTCTTTTTCCCCCAAAATTAATCTCATACATCTGTTTTGAGGTTTTTGCATCCTGTTTAGCTCATTTTTGTTAGCAAAATAGAGGAGCTAAAGACCAAATGTGGAAGGATTAATGTGTTAAAGACAGTAGTCTTGGACCAGCGAGTAAAATATGGTGAAACTCGTGACAAAAAATTAACGTTTCCAATTATATACAATATGAGTTCTTTAAAACTAAGATGTTTATCAATAATAAAACCAAGATATTTAATATTTTCTACTACTTCTAATTATCGCTACCTACTATTATATTTAAATTACTTGATATGAATTCATTTTGAACTTTATTACTTCCTATAAGCATAAATTTCGATTTTTGTATATTTAATTTTAGTAAATTTTTATTAAACCATTTATAGAAGCGACTTAATTCTAAATTTATTGTGGAAGTTAAGTGAGTTAAATCCTTTGAATTAAAACACAGCAATGTGTCACCTGCAAACATGTGTAAAGAACAATTTTTTATTACCTGGTTTATGTCATTAATAAAAATTAAAAATAACATCGGACCTAATGTACTTCCTTGTGGAACACCATTATTGTTAAACACTTCTGTGGAAATTTTGTTATTAATTTTGGTAACCTGCGTTCTATTCTTCAAATAATCTACAAACCAATCAAGGGCAGTATTACTTATACCAATTCCCTTCAATTTGCTTACCAGTATATCCCTATCTATAGTTTCAAAGGCCCGTTGTAAATCAACGAACACTGCTCCTATTGCATAATTATCATCCAAGATATTCTTCCATTCATACAGAACATTCTGAATAGCCGTTTCACAGCTGTGGTTCTTTCGAAAACCAGATTGATTTACCATCAGAATATTATTTGCAGTAATACATTTCATTAATTGTTTATATACAATTTTTTCTAAAATTTTCTCAATTCTAACCAGCATATTAATGGGTCTGAACTGATCAGCTTTAATAGTACCTTTTATTTTTGGAATTGGGATTACTGTAGATAAGGATGGAATGTGTCCAGTTTCTAAAGAAGTATTTATGATGTTCAGAAGTGGCTCTTCTATATTACTGTAGATATTTTTAAAAAAATCAGGTGTTAGTTCATCTGGACTTCCTTTGTTGGGCAATTAAAATACAGTTTCCCTTAGCTCTATGTTATCAATTAAGCAAAATAAATCAAAATGGTCTTGCAGACTGGAATTATTTATACTTGGTGTCATTTCTGGTCCTATATTCGTTTTGTCAATACCATGTATTATATTATTAATACTTTCCACAAAATAAATATTCAAATTATCTGCAATTTCTTCTGAATTAATCAAAACGCTATTGTTAATTTCCAGTTTAGTAATAGTTTTTTATTAGTTGCAGAAATTAATTGGCTTAATGTTTGTCACATTTGCTTAGCATTATCTTTTGATAAATCTATTTTGTTTTGATAATATTTTTTTCTTTCCTCTCTGATAACTGACACCACCTTATTTCTACATTGTTTGTAATTCAATCTATTATCTGCCGATTTATTTATTTTTAATTTTTTATAACTATTGTCCCTATCCTCAATTGCTTTTTCAACTCTGTCATTATACCATACCATGTCATATGCCTACACTGAAGTGTCGAAATTGTGTGAATTAGGATTGAAAATACCTGCCACAAGTTCATCAGTAGAACGCAATTTTTCAACACTTAAACGTATAAAAAATTTCGTGAGAAATTCAACGGGGCAGGAGAGACTTTCGTCCATTGAAAATAAACTTCTCCAAAATATGATAAATGATAAATACGTTTTTATGATGACGTCATCGACGAATTTGCAAAAATTGGTCGAAGAATCGAATTACATTACAAATAGATAAGTTTCTAAAAATTGCTTCCCTTTCTTAAAATTTCACCGCACGCCCCTGTTAAAGACTTAAAACACTTGAAAGAAAAAATAAAAAAACATGCGTTTTCTGCAGATCACATGAAATGTTCGGTGAACTATGCTACGGTCGGAAGTGTTGATATTCGCACTCAGCTAGTCACAGCTTATAGAAAATCCCTTAGAGATTTTAATGAAAATGTATCCAAAAATTGTTATATTTTAAACATCTCCGTAAATAAGTCGAAATACTTCAATAGGCAAGCATGCATGCCACTGAAATTTTAAAAATAAATATTCTACATGTTTTTTGTCGTCCAACTAAATTTTATTAAATGTGAAGTGATGAATTTGTTTTTTTAAATGAATATAGGAAGATACCTTCTTAGTTTTAGTCATACAGCACTGATGAAGGCATATGCGCCAAAACGTTTGTGTGAAATAAAATAAAAATTAATACCAAAAAATAAACTTATGTGAAATTTTGCTGACCTTCAATATGGGTAATAGTTCTCATGTTACTTAACATTATTTTATTTTTTTGCAATTTTTTTACAGCCCACCTTTCTTTCCAGGCCTTACGATCACTTTCAATGTGGTCAAAACGTGCTGACCCGTTAGAAATTTTGCTGACCCCCAGTGGCGGCTCATGGTTAGCTTTTTAGGGGGTCAATATATATACATAATTTAAAAATTTTCTTTAGTTTTTTGGTCTCACATTTCATACCGGTCATTACCGATATCTTACGGGTCAACAAATTAGGGAGTCCCGTGGATGTGGGTGTGTGTAAACAAAAATTATTTTAAAGCATATTGTATATCAATAATTTTTTTTACCATACAGGATAGTCCTTATATAGGATCCTAAGATTACAAATATTTTTAATTTCCAATTCCATATCGCGTAGCTTTTTAAAAATCAGTAAAACAAAGGCATGTATATCATCACATTAACGTTCAGTGTCAAGAATAATAATCAGAAATCACTAATATAATATATTTCCCATCGAGTAGGTCCATTATAGCGTGAGAACTTTATGAAAATTCGAATCCAAACATATATCTCGCATCTTCGTATTTTTGCGGCCAATATAATAGTTTATTAAACACAAAAAAACAATCCGCAATAAGATATACGTACGGACGGCCTCGAAAAAGACGAGAAAAAGATCGGAAAACAAAGTCTTATCCCCGAACAGATCTCAAAGCGCTGTCTACAAGATTCTTGTCTCGTCGTAAAATACCTCTCAGGCAAGCCAGCCACTATTTCTTTCAAGTCGAATATAAACCGAGATAAGGGTTGTTATTCTTGAGAATATGTATGTATATAGAAGTAGAACACGTTTGGTTTATGTACAGGTTGTGTCAGTGGCGACTCGTGGTGAATTATATTGGGAGGTCATTAACAAATTTAAAAATAGGCATACTTAAAACAAAAATAAATATCTTATCTTTAAATTGAGCTTTAAATTCTCTTGTAGTTCAGGTCTACTCTTCGTTCTTTAGAATTGGAAAAATACTGAATGACACGTTCTTTAAAATTACACGCACATTCCTTTTATAAACGATTTCTCGATACTTAACATTGTTAAAGCGGATAGTCTATCTTGGCTCAACTCCTCAACAAAATTTATAAGCCCTCGAAAAACCCCTGGATTTTCAGACAAAGCCGTTTCATCATGGCCACGTAGTGCCAGCTCGAATGTCCCACAAAATTTTACACAATCTATTGTTTAAAATATAACGATTTTTGGATACATTTTCATTAAACTCTCTAAGAGATTTTCTATAAGCTGTGTCTGGCTGAGTGCGAATATCAACACGTCCGACCGTAGCATACCGAACATTTCATGTGATCTGCAGAAAAGGCGTGTTTTTTTTTATTTTTTGTGTGTTTTAAGTCTTTAACACTGGTTTTGCACCATAATGAGTCCGACGAGTCCTTAGAAAACAACAAACAAACATAACAGTAAAATGAGTTAGAGACTTCACAACCACATTATCCATTTAGCTAAATCGTACATACTTTTGCGAAAGTTTCGATGAACCTCTTTATTTTTGTCTTTACTAGTTTATCGTATACTACGTTCTTGCAAATTGCGACCACTTACCTTGAATTCGGATATTTTCTCAAAATTGAGTTCGTTAGCACTCTTTAGTTGTTTAATTTTTTGCACTACAGACATTTTATTTCATCTACATTCACAACTCAAACATAGACCACCTTGAAATTGGTTATTTTGTCAAAATTAAGTTCGTAAGCACTTTTTAGTTGTTTATTTTTTTGCACTAGTCACTACCAACATTTTGTTTCCTGTATATTTCGAACTCACACATGGATCATAAAAATAAAAAATATATATTACAAAAAACAGTATATAATTCAATTTTCATCGATTAAAAACGTTCGCGGTTTCATATTCCATTTGCTATCACGTTCGCCTGCCGCTCGGTAACTGTGATATCTTCGGGTACTTTCGTCAAGCTTTAAAGTAATCAGGGCAATTCGGACTGCCCAGCCTAGCTTAGTATAGCTTATTTTATTATGCCTAATGAATGCAACGAAACTATTCGCGGCTAATAGTGTAGCGCAGCCATGTCAAACTCAAAGTCACTGGTAGGCCAAAAGCATGAAGACCATCGACTAGGTGGGCCGCAAAACCTTATCTTAAAGAAGACAAATTACTGAAAATCTTGAGAAAAAGTACTATTATAGGACAAGTCTGTTTATTAAATTTTCAATAAAAAGGACATTACAAAAAACTACAAACATTAAATTCTTTTGCCAGATATTTAACATCTTTTGTCTTTAATTAAGTTGTCTATTTACGGCGCGAATTTATCGGCGGAAATAACTTTTAAAACTGCGCACAAGTGTGCGTCCGCCAATCGCGATCTTGCGAAGATTTATTTCCTTTCATCAAAGAAAATAGTTGTTCACACTTATAGGTACTTCCAAATATTGACAGGATTTTTACAGGCAAATTTTCTCATTTCTTGGTATTGAACAGGCAAGTACTTATAAAATTCGAATGTACCAACACTATCAAATTTTTGTTTTAAATGAGTCTGTCGATGAATCTCAATTACTTCCATTTGCAAGTGAGTGGGAACTTTATCAATATCGGTAGTGAAAAGACCAGTAAATAGAGAAAAATTTTTTTCTTGGGTGTTAAAATCCTGAAAACGCTTCTCAAATTCTGCCAGAAGGCTTCTCATTTTCTCTGAATATATTTTGTATGATATTGGGACACTTGTGTTTTCCTGATATGCCTTACAAGTCAGAAAATTTGACAGATTATCCTCCGCTAACTGTTTTTCCCACAACATTATCTTACACTTGAAAGCTTTCACATGATCATGCATATCTGTAATAACTTGACGTGGTCCTTGCAATTTCGTATTGAAGTCCGACAAGTGTTTTATGATATCTACCATAAGTGAAAGATCTTGTAAAAAAGGTACATCGCATAATAAGCTGACATCTTCTCCTTTTGTTTCCATGAAAACGCGTATTTCTTCTTTGAGTTTCCAAAACCGGTCGAGTACCATAGAACACGAAAGCCATCGCACCTCTGCATAATATGGTAAACCAGTGTACTCACTTTCTAAATCACGTAAAAATGCAGAAAACTGTCGCTGATTAAGGCCTCGTGACCTTATGAAGCTTATAATTTTTTTCACCGACTTTAAAACACTTTCCAACTTGATCACTTTTGAGCACAAAACTTCTTGGTGCATTATACAATGAATATGATGAAAATCTGGTTTGTCACTGCCCGTTTCTCTGATCTTTGTCTGTAATATTTTATTGAAGCCATTTTTTACTCCAGTCATTGAAGGAGCTCGGTTTGTTGCAACGGAACACAGTTTTGACAAATCTAAATTGTACTTTTGCAGAAGTCCATAAACAGCATTGAAAATATCCTTCTCAGTTGTTGTATCACGCAATGGTACTAATTCCAGTAATTCTTCATACACATTGATATCTGTATAAACCGCACGAAGAAAAACAGCGGGTTGCGCCACACCACACACATCCGTACTTTCGTCACAGGCAATAGAAAATGCCATGAAAGAGTCTGATTTTGGCAGCCAAATCAGTAACTCTTTCAGCGACAGTATTCCGGGACAAGGATATATTTTGAAATGCCTTCACCCTTCCGGGACTTACAATTTCCGCGGCCTTTACAAGGCACTCTTTTATAAATTCACCTTCAACAAATGGTTTTGAGTGTTTCGCGATCAACTCCCGACAGTACGTAGCTCACTTGAAGGACAGATTCATTTTCTTGCTTTGGACGTGTAAACATTTAACTTATTTAACTTTTCGTTTCTGACCATGCATGTATACTTTTCAAACACAGTTTTATGAATATCATAGTGACGTTTTATATTATATAATTTTGGGGCACCGACTGTGCTATTACAAATCAAACCAATAATTTTTTCTTTTACTTCACAGCAAAAAAACTCTAATTCCTACTTTTCTTGAAAGATTGCTCATCTACAAGTTCCCTCTTACTTCCACTTGGTTTTGAAAGAGACATGTTAAAAACTGTATCCGAAATAAATTATAATAAGTAGTGTTAAGTGTTGTAACAATAAGTGCGCAACTCAACTCGAAACTCTATCGCAACTGACTAAACACTGAACGACTGAACGCAATCGAACACGGCTTATATACGGATTGTGATTTCTCGAGTTCTTTCCAGAATGTTCAGATAGCGTCATTTGTGTTTTTGCGAGATAGAATTTCATGGAACAATCCAGATAACGTTTGGCTTTAGGTTTTAGGTTGAGTATGTGTAGTTCATCCTCCTAAACATAGATGGCACTATGTACAATTGTACATTTTATTATACCAATCGTTGTTGCAGCGACGCGCGCTTTTAAAAACGGTTTTCAACTTGTTCGCGGCCGCATTATCTGGCTGTTTTCAAAACTGATTTGGGCCGCAGAAAAATGCTAACTGGGCCTTTATTACAACTATTAGAAGGGACGGTCAAACGAATAATTTATTTTCTGAAATATTTTTGGGCGGTCATTAACCAAATGACTCTAGAGAAGAGCCGCCACTGGGGTGTCCGCTAATTAATGTAACACAGCATAGTCACACATACCCTATAAAAATATTAGGATTTAGCCAAATTTATTCATATTGAAAAGTTGATAATATCCTTGATACAGGAGGTCAAGGTTTAAAGTTAGTTTCGATTTTTTTAATATCAAAGGCAAAAAAAAGTTTTTATGCAAAAATTGGTATTTGGGGGCTTTTGAGGACGAGCAATTCAAATTTCTTAAAAAACTTAAGGTGAATTGTAGAAAGCGCTGGCTGTAACATGTCGCGTACGTTTCAATTCAATTTCAAAAACTATCACTGCATTTCGCAACTTGCCAGATTGCTCTTCGTCCGGGGCTTATTTAGAGCTGGAGCGACCCTTCCAGATAATTTACACCTTATTCCGATTTGGAGACGTTGTCGGTGGGATGTCCGGATGGCGAGCTCTGAGCTCCCGGTCACCCCGTGTATTTCAATATCTTTAAATTTGTCTTTCTTTATAAACCCTTCTAATGCATCTTGGCTTCCACTAGATGCCCCTTGGGAGTACCACTGGTCTCACGAGATGACCTTTTCTTTCATGCTATCTCCTTACCCCTCCCACTCTCGCCACATAGCGGCCATTACGCTAATATTCTTTGTAGAACTGCGGCAGACGAACGGGATAGAATGCAGGAACAACTAGACCTCACACGTTCACAGCGTTTGCTCCCTTTCTAGCGGGGTCATTAGTGTCCACACTGAGCGGTTGAGTCTCCCGTTTTCCCTCGAAATAAAGCAGCAGAACCGAACACGTGAAACCACTTATGTTAATAACACAGAGGTCTGCCCTCGACGAGACGAACCGGAAGATTATACGTTTAAATGAGTCACTGCCCGTAAAATGTTTATATATTTTATAATTAAATGTGCGTTTTGTCACGCTTTACTGTAATCAGTGGCGTATATAAGGGGAAGGGAGGAGTTCCTAAAGAATTATTTTAAAAACTAACGGTTGCATAATTTTTAGTTTTAAAATATTTATTGTTAAAGTTAGGTTATTTTGTAATTTATTTTCTAATAAAAAGGCAATTATCAGGATTTTGTGTTTTTGTAGTAACTGCTGGGGAAAAATTTTAATTTTCGTCAAGAGTCTGGACGCGAATTCTGTGTTCTGTCGCTTTCTACACCTCAAACTCTAGTGTCGATTTCCACTTCCACATGTAGAAACGAGTAGGAATGTTCCGGTCCGGGAAAGTATCGATACTGTGGATCGATTCGAATCGAAACATGAAGTATCGATTCCGTGCAATATCACATTTTAAAGTATCGGTACGTGATATGGAAACACTTATAAACAATAAATATCTATGTAATGGTATATTATTCGAAAGAGGATTAATTTTTTTAGCAACATTATAATTACTTTATTATTACGTATTACAATAATAACACCCAGTAATACTTAACCATTTGCTTAAATAATAAAATATATACACAAGTAAAACACAAATCAAACAACAAAGTCATTGCTGGGGGTATCTATACAGTCAAAACACTGTAAAATATATGTTTTTTGTATTCCCTAAACAAATGAGATTTAGCTACGATAAAAAGGAAACAATGTTTTTTTCAAATTTGTGGTGTTCCCACATGTGTTTACCTAATTACCTCATAATGTGCACCTCCCACCTGTACTTCTTTTTACAAAAATGTTCCACAAACTGCTCCTTACAGGAGGCATACTTATAATAATTCCAATGAAATATCTGTGCTGAAAAACTGAATAATATCTCTAAGCACTTGTATTAATAATTAATGTATTCTTTTTGTTGTTCGGTAGTTCCCAAAACGCGTAAAAAAACTTATAAGCGTAACGTAAATACATTCTATTATTGCTACGTTGCCAGGCCTATCCGAAAGTAGTTCCCGGCGGTGTTTAATAAATTCTAAAACCATTAAAACGAAGCACGGAGTCAATCAAGAAAAACAAGAATATGATACATTGTACGTTATTTGATTGGATCTTAACATATTTAAAAAAAAAAAAAAAAAAATATATATATATATATATATATATATATATATATATATATACATATATTATTATGAAAATCAAAACTGAATATTTCTAGTGAATACATGTGTTTAGATGTCACCGCAATGAAAATCGATCGCTTGCTATTGATACTTAGCAGAATGTATCGATACGTGGATCATACCGTGTTAATAATATCAATACAAAATACCGAGTATCGGAAGAAAAAGTATCGGTACTTTAAAAGTTCGGATCGTATCTCGCTTCCCTAGAAACGTGATGTCTAGAAGATATTATTCCTTGTCCCGTGTACGCCTTGATACCGGTTCGGGTTTTGTCAAGATGAGGTATTTAGAATATATCGTTGTATTATGCATTTTAAAAATGTTTTGAGAAATTCTGGGAAATTTGTTATTTTCACTGAACTGCCGAGAGAGAAATTTTGTTTTGATGGTTATGGCTGGTTTGATTTGAATATAGCAATGTGTTTGTTTTATTGTAAAAAGAATACAAAATATCATCCTCCTCCTCTCAATATTGAATAATCGGATTTCTTCCAAGCGCTCCGCCCTTTGCAATACCATTATATTATTTATGTTGACAGGAAACATCTAAAAGGAGAAAGTGATATTAAAACACTTGACTGTAGATATTCACATTTATTACTCTTTCATCAAAATATAAGAGTTCTAACCACACTACACCGCAACTTGTTACATTCTGTAACAGAACGTAACAAGTTGTGGTATAGTGTGGTTAGAACTCTTATATTTTGATCTATCTTCTCCCACAGGTTCCAGTGTTAGGGCTATTACTCTTACCTTTATTTCGTGTTGATCTGTTGTAGCAATTTCTGGATTGTGTATGTTGTACTGAACATCAACTATTGTAAATAACTGTTTTTACTTAACTACTCCAACATTTATTACAATGAGTCTTCCAAACTATAATGACCAAACATCAATAAAACTTAATAGATGAGACTGCAGCACAATTTCTGTTAACAAACAAAATTTAGGTATGTTTCAATAAATAATAAAAAAGAAATTTGTCATTATAATAAATCGGGTGTATACAAAGTTAAATGTAACGGTTGTGAAACTCTCTATATTGAGCAAACGGGTAGGAATATTAAAACAAGGGTAAAAGAACACTGTAACTCTATTTTAATGTAAAAAACATAAGTTTATTTATTCATTTTATAGAAAACAACCAAACGTTTGGATCTTTTGGAACAACTTGAAATAAAAAAAACCTTTTCAACAAATTCGCTCTTACAAATGACCAACAAAATTTCCAAATTACACCAATAATAGACCGTCTTCTAAGAACCAATAATAAACCGTCTTCTAAGAACCAATAATATAAATGTAAAAAACACCATATTGGATAAATAGGAAGTAAAATTAATTTGCTTTATACAAACCCTTAGATATAGCAGATTTTAGTTTAGTATTCACTAAATCTTCTCTTGAGATAATAAAAGAATTTGAAACATTAAAACGCTGTGATGGCCAATGGTATTTTGTAAGTTTAATCTTGGAATTTGCCAATGACACCGAACTACGCAGTCTTTCGAACCGCCTCGTGGAATGCAACCTCTGTGTTTTTAACTTATTAAAGATGAAATACATAGGACGATACATATCAAAACAATAAAACGTGACTGAGGGATTAATTTCCTTCAATCCGCACTGCACACCTGTGTTTGTTTGAAAAAAAAACCGTCTTAATGGGTTAGTTTAATATTCTATTGTCTCCAGGTGCCAATTAAATCAGTTTGAAATGCATGTGTCAGTTGATTTCAATCATATTGATTTGGTTGATCGGTTAGCGTTATTTTTGAGTCTTTTCCAGTGATTAATAGTTTTTGTAGATAATTAATTACTATTTGTAGCCTATTTTATTTATATTTTTATATATATTATATTTAAATATCTTTATCCATTCAGACTATTATAATTTTACGCCGCCTATGGTTCATGTTTGTAAATAGCAATGTATAAATAAATACCCTGTACTCCTCTACCCTCCCCTATCACATTTTCTAGGTTATCCTGGTATAGGGGTTACGTATCTTCTTGTTATTTAATCTAAGGTTTTTAACATAAATGGTTCCACGTGTTCGGTTTTGCAGCTTTGTTTCGGTGGGAGGCGTGAGACTCAACTGCTCAGCGTGGAAGCTAACGACCCCATTAGAAAGGAAGCAGACGCTGTGAACGTGTGAGGCCTAATTGTTCCTGCATTCTTCCTGTTCGTCTGCCCAGTTCTACATAGATTGAGAATTAGAAATAGAATATTCAAATTTTTTAAAGTGTGCCCTTAGCCTCAGATTTAAGTTAGATGTATGCAATCGGTGTGTGTTTAAATATCATTCTGCTTATTGAAAAATGTTATCATTCTTAATAATAGCTATTATGGAAATGTTTTTAAATATGTTGCAGTATAGCGTCACCTAATTGATTTGAATTATTTTTGGCACACTTATAGATTTAGGGGCTCTGATAACGAATCTAAACTCATGTTTCTTCGGCAACGTTTCATTTCCGAGATATACGCCATCAAAATTTACAATCTTATAAAACTGTTTTTTACCTTCTTTCCTGATTTCTTGAGTCATTTTTATAACAAAGTCATTAAATATATAATTAAAATTTCAAAATTACATATGTTTTTTTATATAGACCGTTATATTACTCAAAAATCACCAACAAACTTGTATCACCTGTCAACCGTTATTATTAATAGGGAATTTTTCTCGATTTTGTATTTTATATCCGCAACCATTATCATTCAAAGAAGAAAATGCAGTAATTATTTGTTTTTAAATTCTACAAATTTTATCAAAGTAACAGTTTTTAAGACACTTTATTATGGATATTTTGTTCAATAAGTGGAGCAGGCAATGGTTGCCGACACAGAACAAAAAAAATCAAGAAACATTTCCTTTTAAAACGAGCAATTGACAGATATAATTTTATTGATGGGATTTTTGAATAATATAGGATTATGGAAATATGTGTAATTTTGATTGTGAATTTTGGCATCAATCTCTAAAACAGAACGTCGTCAAGGAAATGTGATATCAAATACGTTATCAGAGTCCCAAAATCTACTAGTGTACCAAATATCGTTTAAATTACTTGCTTAACTCCCATTAAAATGTTTTTTAAGTAGCCGCAGCTGGAACGTTAATTTTTCTATAAAATATATTAGAAACCTATCCGGTTAGCATATTTTTTATTCTTAAACATCCGTACTAGTCCTGCCGCTTGCCCAGTCTTCTGTTTGACAATTCTTGTTTTAATATATATATATATATATATATATATATATATATATATATATATATATATATATATATATATATATATATATATATATATATATATATATATATATATATATATGTATATATATGTTATATCACTCGACTTAAAATTCACTTTTTAAAAAATATTTTTATTGACAAAATCAAAATTAAACTAACAGTATAGAAGCTTAAAAACGAATCATGATTTTATTTACAATTTACACTATTTATATGAAAGACGAATGCTGCGTCAGTGGGAACTTGCTTGCTGGGCAGATTCTGCTGACGAGGCGTCTCGGTACTCGCCGTCTCCTTGAGATAACCGACATCCGATACGGTGGGAACCAAGGGCATCGTACTTGAAGGTGACATTGCTCGTGAGAAAGGATATAACAACTCCCCCATTAAGATGAAAGTTGACGCGTGGTGACAACTTTCAGGTCCTCTGCTTATTGAGGTTGAGTTCAATCTCTTCACTTTCTTCAATCGGGTCGCCAAGGCGGATGCTCGGTCTCCTTCTGGGAATTATTCTTCTCCATTGTATAACGTTAGATCCTCTTTTAGGTGGAGAGGGTGGATTGTCATCGTTGCTAGTGGCTACTCCAATCTTGATGTTACGTGTTCGTCTTCGACATTTGCAAAAGATGTATAAGGCAATCAGTGTGATAATGAGTGTTATTGTAAGAATCGTGAACCAACTTATGTGTTTTTTCACGAACGGCTGATTTACCAATTGATCCAGCTGATCGGCATACTGATTTAACTTGTGCTGGGCTATGTTCAGGTCCTCTACATCTATTTTGTTTAGCTTCAGAGGCTTCAAATCTGGTAAGTGAATATTCTCTGGCATATGGTTACAGCAGTCAAAAGGAATGTTGACTGGGTGGTAATTGTAGGTTACGTTGTCGTAAACATCAACTGATTTCTGGGCACGAACTCTTGTACTCCCAACGAAGGCACTACACTCGGGTTGAAGTTTCATCAAAGTATTTGTGTTGATGATCTGAGTCTCTATATCTCTGGATCCACATTTTATTGTGACGGGCAGAGGGTCTGCAACAGCTATCAACCATAAATTCTGACTGATTTCTTGAATGTTATAGTCTTTGGCAAGAATGACTAAAACTTGGCATGTTCTGGGTAGATGATCAAGTCTCTTCAGAAGCTGAGCCTCGCAGACTGCATCAGTATCAATTGGGTATGGCAGGATGTTGGAACAGATGAACATACGGTTGCCTAGTGGTTTGCAGGACTTCATATTGCGGATGGTTGTATAAAGTAAAGAATCATCATTTCGCGCAATTAGTTTATTAGTTATTGACAAAATGTGATGAAGGCCTGTTCGATTATCCAGAATCGGTATAGGATATAAGTGATAGAGAGTGTATTTTTCAGGTTCGACTAAAGGTATTTCTAGTACAAAAATTATTCTAGTATCTAATTGATATGCCTTTAATTCTATTATGTCGAGGTATTGAGCTACGCTTGAATAATATATCGGCAAGGGAAGATTATTCTTCTGTAATGACTGCGATATATGCTTTAATGAGTCTACTAAATCGTATGGAGTAATGATTGAACTGTGCAAAATTTTTAAACGTGCAAATGTAACAGCGTTTATAGCATCGTTCAAAGTATTTTCGATAAATGAATAGCTTTCTGTTAGTGATTCGCACAAGTCTAGGATATCGAGTTGTGATTGATAAAATTTGAGATGATCGGAAATATCCATAATTGATTCGCGAATTTCTTTAATATCATTATTAAAGGTTTCCTCGTCAATTTGAAGTTTTTGAATGGTTTCGTTAAAGCTTTTGATAACAGAGGTAGTTACAGATATTTGATTTTTCAAAAGATTTTCTATTTGGTATTCATCGTGGGTTAACTTTTCGATGCACTCGTTGAAATATTCACCATCGGAGGCGTCAAGATTACCAGTTATTGATTTCCAAATGGTTCCAATACCATTAAGAATACCACGTTTTTCTCTAAAAATGTACTTTTTAGTGTCGGCCATTATTTCAGTGTACTTTTGGTTAACGGCGTTTGATATTTGTTTAAGGAGACTAACATGAGTTTGAACTTGCGGCTTAAAGGCTTTCATTCGCGGTACGTCTTCGTCTATAGTGTTTAATAAGCTTTCTAATATTTTGTCATTATTACTAATTGTTTCTTTGATTGGTCCGAGGTCTTTGTAAACAAGGAGGGTCCATTTATCATTTGAGATTTTTACGGTCGCTTCTTCATGAAAGAAAATTCCTAAGGTGTTGTTTATTGGTGTTAGAGTGTATTGGGACTGAGTGGCTGTTGAAAGTGCCAAGAACCTAGAAGAGAAAAATTACTCATAGTATGGTTTCAGTCTGTCAAAATTTATTTTAGATTTTTGTTTAGATTCGGGGTTTATCAGAATTGCTGAATTTTGTAAAATTTCGATTATTTCGAATGGACCGTTAAATTTATTTTGGCTTTTGTCCTTGATTTGCGATTCTTTAATGTATACCTTATCTCCTACATTATATTCATAGGGGTGAGCAGAAACATTTTGGTCGAAGCGCTCTTTGGCTTTTTCTTTTTGTTGACATGTTCTGGCTCGGGCTGTTTTATAAAGGTATTGCATGCGATTGTTTAGATCTTGCATATATTTGGAAATAAGACGTTTTTCATTATATAGGATTTCGGGTGGTCTAGATGAGGTGTGTCCAAAAATAAGTTCGTAAGGCGTGAAACCGTGCGTTTTGTTTTTGGTATTGTTATAACATATAGTTGCATAAGGAAGAACATTAAACGGGTGTTCGTCAGGGTTTTCAGTTTGATTAGCTCGTATCATTTCACTAAGTGTCGCGTGAAATCTCTCAACAGAGCCGTTTGATTGAGGGTGTCCTACGCTAGAGAAAGTTAGTTTGATATCGTAAAGCTCACAGAGGTCATTCATTAAGGTGTTTTTGAATTCTCGGCCATAGTCACAATGTATACGTAACGGAGTTCCATAATGTTGAAAAAATACAAGAAGTGTATTAACAACAGATTTTGCTGTCTTATCCTCTATAGGGTAAGCTTGTGTAAATTTTGTTAGTTCGTCACGTACTGTTAGGGCGTAATTTCGAGTTGGGTATTCAAATATGTCTATGTTTATTCTTTCAAAAGGTGTTTTGGGCGTTTCTGTTACGACTAGGGGACTGCTTAGATTTTTACGACAGATTTTTACTTTTTGGCAAGTTTCGCAACTTTTAATAAAGTTTTCTACGGCTTTTATTATGCCTGGCCAATTGTATTTTTCTTTTATGCGTCTTAACGTCTCGTTAATTCCGCGATGTAAGTTGGTTTTTCCGCGATGGTAATGATCTAAGATCTGAGGTATTTCGTCTTCATTAGGGGTTGTTGTGATGTTTTGGCAGATACTTAATTTTATATTTTTGTCTGCAAAAATATACGAAAATATTTCAAGGATAGGAAGTTCGAGTGTGTTTTCCACGAAATAGGTACAAGAGATGTCAAGTTCGTCTTGACCGGTATAGAGAATGTAAAAGAGAAGTTGTGTGACAGTTTCTGGGTTAAACGGGAGAGGAATAATGAAATATTTACGATTTTTTGTTGATTTACTGGAGAAAATATTTATTTGTTTTGGATTAAATTCCATGTTTTCCTCGAAAATATCGTCAAGAATCTTATGATGTAGTTCTTCTAATTTATTTTGTCGAAAGAATGTTATAATATTTTTGTGTGACTTATCCAACAGCTGGTCGTTGGTTGTTTCGATTTAAGAATAATCGATCAGGGATCTGGTTTCGTAAAGGCTTACGAATTTATTGTATTCTTCGGCTATTACATCGTCGTCATAGGTTTTAGGTTCTTCGATAGGTTCTTCGGATTCTGTCTCATTCGATGCAAAAACAGATATTTTTGTTTGAAGCTTTGCGCATTCTTGGAAATGATTTACTTTTATTCGAGATAAAGCATCAGCGTTTTTATTAATTTTTCCCGGTTTATAAATTATTTCGTACTGATATTCTCCTAGTTTTAGCCGCCATCGTGCTAATCTGCTACCTGGGTCTTTAATAGAAAGTAACCAAGTAAGGGGACGATGATCTGTGACTAGAATGAACTTTCTTCCAAATAAATATGGACGAAAATATTTCACGGCCCATACAATTGCAAGTAGTTCTCTCTCTATTGTCGAGTAATTGGTTTCGGCTTTACATAATGTTCTTGAGGCATAACCAATGGGTAAGTCTTTGCCAATGGGACCTTGGGAAAGTACAGCGCCTATCGCAAATGCGCTTGCATCCGTTGTTAGTAGGAAAGGCTCATCGAAATTTGGATAGATGAGAATTGGGTCAGAAGTCAGTAATTGTTTTAGTTCGTCGAAAGCTTGACGACAATCTGAGTCGAAATCAAATTTGATATCTTTTTTCAACAATCTGATAAGGGGCTTTGATATTTTCGCAAAGTTTGGAATAAACCTACGATAATAACCAGCTAAACCCAGAAAGGATTTTATGTCTTTTGAATTTTTTGGTTCTGGAAATTTCTGTATACAATCGATTTTAGTGGGATTAGGTTTAACTCCGTCCTGAGTGATTAGGTGACCAAGGTATGCTACCTCTTTTCTCAGGAACTCACATTTGTCAGGTTGTATTTTGAGGTTTGCTTTTCGAAGACGTTTAAAAACTTCGCGTAAGCGTGTTATGTGGTCATGAATTGTGAGTGAATACACAATGATGTCGTCCATATAGACGAGACAACGTTCATTGAGAATGCCTAGAAGGATGTTGTCCATTACTCTCTGGAAAGTGGACGGGGCGTTTTTAAGACCAAAGGGCATTCTTATAAATTCGTAGTGTCCGTTCTCGACAGAGAAAGCAGTTTTTGGAATATCTTTAGGGTCTATCTCGATCTGGTGAAATCCTGAAGCCAGATCCAGGGTTGTAAAATACTGGCACTTGCCTAGCTGATCCAAAAGATCGGAAATATTGGGAAGCGGGTACTTATCATCTACCGTGGATTCATTCAATTTACGATAATCTATGACTACTCTCCATTTTTGTTTGCCTGAGGAATCAAGTTTCTTGGGGACGACCCAAACTGGAGATGACCAAGGTGAAATAGAGGGTTTTATGATTCCTTGTTCTAACATTTTATTAACCTGAGTTTTTACCTCTTCTTTGTGAATATGGGGATACCTGTATGATTTGGTGAAAACAGGCTTTGCACCATTGGTGTCAATTTGGTGTTTAATTTCATTGGTAAAGGTAAGATTGTCACCTTCGAGGTAAAATATGTCCTCAAAATCTACGCAAAGATTGGTAATTATTTCTTTTTCTTCTTCGTTAAGATGCTCTAAACGAAGTTGGGACTTAATGTTGGGAATGCGGTTAGGAGATAGTTGTTTATCAGATAAATTGTAATTGAGTAGCGAATGAGAAGAAAAAGGTTCGATTTCGATATTTGAAAAATTAATGGTTTTTGGGATGGCGTTTGCATTAACCACAGAAGTTAGAAATTCGCCTTTTTCATTGACATGGACAATTGCGTTTGGGATATGAACTTTTTCGATTTCTTGCCTAGATAGGATAGCATCGGTGTTGACTAAATCACAACGTAATTTAAAAATTTGTTCGGTCCTACCTTCAATCTTAATTTCGTTAGAGTAGTTTACGTTAGTTATTTTATTATTTTGTTCGAGGTTTTCTTCTGCCTTAAACAGTGGTAAAGTTTTAAAATTTGTAACAAGTTGTTTATTTTTTAAGTCGATGGTGCATTCATAGTGTTCTAAAAAGTCGAGTCCTAGAATACCATCGAAATCAATATCTAAATCGTATATGTAAACTTTATGTGGGTTTCCGGCTTGAAAAGGAACTAGGGCTGATTTGGTGATAAGAAGTTTTTGGTCTGTGATGCCTTGAATCGTAACGTTTTCGGGAAAACGTTGGGGAAATTGTTTTACTGTGTTTTCCTTAAATATTGTAATTCCTGCTCCGGAATCTATAAGTAGTTTAAAAGTGTTAGATGCGTCTTTTATGTAATATAGATTTTTCGGGTTAACAGCAAGAAGGGGATTTAAAGAAAATGTTGTTCTGGGAAATTCAATGACGGGTTCATGTCGTCCAAATTCAGGGTTTGTATTTGATTTTGGATTTCCGTCACGGCATTGGTATTTGAAATTGTTCGAATAGGAGGATGGTTTTGATTCGAAGTGGGAAGAAAATCCTGATATTCATTGTAATTCGTTTTATCTTGTTGATCAATATTTTCAACATTTTGATATTCGTAATCGGGGTTATCTTCATACATTCCTGCGTATTGGTTACAATACTCGTCGTATTGGGGTTCGGAATAGTTATTGTTGGAATATTGGTCATTGTCGAAATTGACAACATGAGCACGATGCTGGGGATTATTTTGTATTACTGAAGGACGTTGAAAATTGTTAAATGGTGTTTGACGTTGGAAATTGTTTTGGTTTGATTGGTTATGGGGTGTGTACTGCGGTCTTGGCTGACCGTTGTTTGGTCTATTCGACTGAAAGGAGGTGCTTGATTGAAAAGAATTTGATTGTTGATTGGTATTAGGCCTTTGGAAATTGCCAAAATTCTGGGAAGTATAACCATTAGGACGTTGTTGCGATCCACATTCATTTGCTAAGTGACCATTGCGACCACAGCTATGACATTTAGGAGATTGTACATTAGGTCTTTTATTAGTTTGAATAATAGGTCTAGCAGGCGGATTGGGTCTAGAAGATTTTTGGGATTCGAAATATGATAGTTGGAGCTCGCGTCTGATGCGAATTTGTGCTTCCAAAAGATTAGGTGGATTTCCTGCACGTATTATATGACCAATTCGGGGTTCCAGGCCAGTAAGTAGGCTATTTAGAGACATGGATTCGATTAATGTTATTTGGGCTGCCTTTTGACTGGGTGCGAGTATGGATTTTTGTATGTTGGCATGCATTTTGGCATTTAGGACTTGAAGTCTGTTAAGGAAAGTCAAAGGAGATTCGTTTGACAGTTGTCTCATTCTTTGTAAGTCCTGAATAAGAGAAGATAGATCTCGCGTATCTCCGAAGTGAGAATTAAGTAATTGCTTTATCTCTAGAAAAGAAAGTGGATTTCGGGAGCTTATCAGCTGCGCTGCTCTCCCTCGCAACCTATTTTTTATGTGAATCACTAAAAGATCTTTTTGGTTACCCGTAGACATATCATATGCACATTCGCAGGCATTTAGGAAGGTTTGTAAAAATATTTGATCACCTTCGAATTCGGGGATAATAGAAAAAATCTCGGAAAGTTTATAAGGTTCGATTACTGCTACCGCTGCTCCTGCAGTTATTCTTTCATTTTCCGTCATATTTGCTCAATATATCAACACAATAAACACTAGCACAATATAATATAAAAAGGATATAAAACACAAAATATTTTACGAAATTTTATGTTGATAGACAGTACGTAAAGTAGTATGCCAACCAACGTAAAATAAACAGTTCTTATTAACTAGTTAGTGTAATTAAATTAAAACTGTGTAATATTTCTTGTTGTAATAAAAATACAAATGTAATCTGGAGATCAGTTAGCAGAATAACTGGTTAAAATAAGTCCAAAAAAATATTTTAAAAATTAATCAATTAACAGAATAACTGATTATACACAAATTATACGTTGTTACACTTAGAAATACAGAAATCAATTAGCAGAATAATTGATTAGCTTCATCGAAAAATCAATTAACAGAATAATTGATTATTTTACTAATTAATAAAATGTAAGATCGATTTTGAAAAGTCGAACAGGTATTTAATTAAATATTATTTTTAAAATAAACGTGATGATTCGTTACTTACAAGCAGAGTAGAAACATCGCTCGTCGTATTCTTAGCAGTTAGTTCTACCAGGGGCTTCACTATGTGTTCCTTCCGTAGATGCGTGTTCTGCCAAGTTGATGACGTCACAATGCACAAAATGGGGCTTCTTTGTTCTTCTGGATGAAGGATTGGGATCCACCGTTGCCAGTTAGAGTTCTCTTGTTCTGCCAACGTTGCCAGATCCTACCACGACTGCGCCAATTTGTTATATCACTCGACTTAAAATTCACTTTTTAAAAAATATTTTTATTTACAAAATCAAAATTAAACTAACAGTATAGAAGCTTAAAAACGAATCATGATTTTATTTACAATTTACACTATTTATATGAAAGACGAATGCTGCGTCAGTGGGAACTTGCTTGCTGGGCAGATTCTGCTGACGAGGCGTCTCGGTACTCGCCGTCTCCTTGAGATAACCGACATCCGATACGGTGGGAACCAAAGGCATCGTACTTGAAGGTGACATTGCTCGTGAGAAAGGATATAACATATATATATATATATATATATATATATATATATATATATATATATATATATATATATATATATATATATATATATATATATATATATACTTTTTATATAAATACGGTTTTTTACATCATCCCAAAAAAAAGAACCTAACCAGTGTTAACCTAAACGCAATCCGCTCTAATAAATTTCAACCAAGACTCAGCAAGAGGCGGGAATTGTAAAGATATTTAAGAATAAAAAATGTGCATCCGGATACCACAGGCAAACATCAATCGTGATAATGCTTGGAACACAATGAAGCTCCCGTTTACTTTAACGTAAAATATAACCTACATAAACGGAACTTAAAAAGGAAGTACAAGGTTACGTGAGTTTCAACTTCCAAATGTGGAAGCTAACGACCCCGCAAGAAAGGGAGCAGAAGCTGTGACCGTGTAAAACTTAGTTGTTCCTGCATTCTATCCTGTTCGTCTGCCCAGTTCTACATAAAATATTAAAGTAATGGCTGCTATGAGGCAGGAGTAGAAGAGGCGAGGGAATAGCTTGATACAAAATGTCATTTGGTGATACTAGTAGTACTCTCAAGAGGCATCTAGTGGAAGCCAGATGCATTACAGAGATTAAGAAAAAATGATTGTTTAAAAGATATTTTTAAGAATCAGGGTGTTCCGGGAGCTTAGAGCTCGCCATCCAAACATCCTACCGATTTGCAAAAGCACCCCCTAACGAAATTTATAGAACTACTTTGACGTGTTCTTTCATAGTGTCAAAATGGCGGACCAGGTATGTATATTTTAAATTTTATTTTTCTTTCTGTGAAAACTTGTTAATTATTGGTGTTCTATATCATAATTCATATTTTTTACTGGCCCCGTAATATGGAATACTTGATTTTATCAGTTTTGAGGCAATTTAAATAGTGAACTATCGCTATAGAATTAGTGTAGTCGTTACACACGTGGTTGTTACAGGTTTTTTTTTTTTATTGAAAGTAAATCTCATATTTTCATAAATTTGTAGACCGAACGAGCTTTTCAGCGCCAACCCACAATATTTTTGAACAAAAAGAAAGGAGCTGGTGGAAAGAAGAAATCTTTGCGGTATCACCGCGAAGTTGGTTTGGGGTTTAAGACCCCAAGAGAGGTACTTAGCTTTAATTATTACTAATATTTTGTTTGTTTATTTATTTAGACCGAAAAGGCTTTCCAAAAGCAACCCACCGTCTTTAGCAATCCCAAATTGCAGAGCAAAAAGAAGGTTGTTAGGTTATCAAGGAATGTTGGGCTCGGGTTTAAAACACCAAGAGAGGTAAAACATATTTTTTAGGATGTTTAAAACTATATATTCAATCTTACTACTTAAATTGTATTACTACTTTGAAATTACGTTTATTGTTAGGCAATCCAATTTAGTATGGAATCCACATATCATGTTTAGGTACTAAATAAAGTATTATAGAGGGTGACTCCTGACAAATTAGAGGAATTTATTCATTATTTTATACTAAATTAGTGCTGATGTTCTTTCATTTCTATGTTCCAAAAAAAAACATACACATACACAAATCTAAAACAACACCAAATGAGTACTTATATGTTATGTAAATTGCATCCACTTGAATGGATCTGATGTAGTACATCCACTTGAAAACCACAATATACATGGTGAATAACTGATATTTCAATCCATTTGTACATTTCAATTCAGTCCTGAACTGAAGTGGATCAGAATATTTTTATCATGATAAAGACAGGGATTGATATCGGACTGGATTACATTTTGACAGTTTTAAAGCAGATTTCTCTCTTAACCTAACTTTTTGTTGGAATCGGAGTTTGTTTCTGTTTTGGTTACGAATAGATATAGGGAACCTTAATACAGTTCGATAGAAAATGAAATTCTACATTTGATAGTGCATAAAGTTATAGGGTGTCCCATTTAAAAAAACGGGCTTTAGCGGCTTTGAAAATGTGAATGTTTGGCGCTGAATTTAGGACACCCTGTATAAAAATAGACAAATACAATAAAAAAAATAGAAACCTAAAATTATTTACCGATCGTCTGCAAAATATGAAGATTATATGTTCAAAACTTACAAAAATATGAGATTTTAAAATTTGGTGCCCCGAAGGCTCATTTTCGGTTCAAGGTCAAATATCTTAAGACCGCTTGAACCTAGGTATAGGACATGCTACATAAAATAGCATTAAAATTCTCCGTAGAATCCAAAAATATCATAAAATACGGGGTGTTCCATTTAAAATAAGCAAGTTGAACAGGAAGTTGAAAATATTTCAAAAAAGAAGTACCCCTTGACCTTACCTTAATCCCAAAATTTGAAATTTTTATCTAAATGGCATCATCAAAAACTTTTAATGAACGTGTTGCGTGAATACCCTGTGTAAGTACTCAATTGATTATGAGTATTGTCTAAATAATATAAGCAAAGAAGTAATAAGACTAATACCTATAAAAGAGGTGGTCATATTCATTTTAATTTTTATTTCATAGATTTTATACTTTTTGGTAACATTTATTTTTCAAATTTAAGTTCTTTTAGTATTGCCGACAGGCCTAGGCAAATATCTAACGTAGTTCTGATAAACCACTTTTGTGCAAGTAGCTTTCTTAAAGGTTGTCATTCATTTTCTCTTCACGATATGGTCTAATGCTGTCTATAATCTGATAGGAATTGATAGTTGTGCCACCTTCTTTTCTGGCAGTAACTTGCTGGTCGTGAGGTGTCAATTGAGGTTAGTTTCCATCTAGCAGTGATAAAATCACTAAAGTTTTTAGAAGAAGAAGGAAACTAGTTGTATTGCTCTTAACTTCTAAATGCAGTCCTCATCAAAACCATTAGTTTTCTTGAATTGAAGTGCAAGAGTAATTAACTATATTTACTAGAAAACAAGAAAATGGACTTACTTTTGAGCTTTTATTAGTTTATAATGCATTTATTTATTATTATTTTATACTTGTATACCTAATTTCCAAAATTTAAAATAAGGATTCAGGTATTTGTTGTTTGTTTTTATTGTATCTCTCTTGCACTTTAGACTTTTCATGTGATGAAACCACAATGGTGGCAAAACAATTGTATCTTTTATAGTAAATTGAGTGAAAATTTAAACAAATGTCCGATTATGTTTAATAAATATTTTATAAATGTAATTTACATGATTTATGTTATTTCTATACACTCAAATTAATTTTTCTCATCTACTTTAAAGCTGTCTATGTTCTCAAACCACAACTACCAAAATTTTGCGACAGCTTTTTTCAAAATGATGCCGGTCTATGATATGCTCATTGCTCAAGGCCATCATGACACATTCATTTGTTTGCCGGTGGGTATCGGAGACTACACATAAGCAGAATAGTATACTTTATTGACATATTGTATGTAACTAGTTCCAAAAGAATGTAATCACAACAGGTACTGTTTAATCCGTTACAACATCCAGAAACTTAGATATATTCTCATCAGGAACTGACTATCTTTCAAGGGGTAGGTACATACAAATGTTAGTCCTGGTATTATAAAAGATATTACATTTGTTTTCCCAATTTTTCTTTTTTAATACACCAAGTGTACAATTGAGAGAAAGCTTGAAGCTTTTTCTCTAACAGCAGAAATTTTGAATAGGTCAGTCTTGGATTGCCTACTGTTTCATACACTAAATTGATTGCTATTTAACACAAAAAGAGATTCATTGTAAAAACTAGTTAAAATGTCGAATATAATTTTTAAAATAAAAGTACGCATAAAAAGTGGTAATCACAGTTTGGTTGTAATATAGTTTTGAAATATATTGTTTTAAACTCCATTATAAGGAATGCTGGTTGGTGGCTTGACTGGTAATATGGTTATCTGGATTTGTTCAAAATATGTTCTATGGGCATTTACAGGCTTGTGGGGCTTATTGGTTGAGCATTTATTTTACCTTTGGTTAGACATTGTTTGGTGGCGATAACAAAATCAAAGAAACCAAACTATGCCTAAAAACGTAATTTGTACTTTGCAATTTGTAACTTGTTGGTGATGTAGACTTTTTCAAAAATATTAGAAAATAAATGCTCAAAAAATTTGGGTAAACTATTCTAAGGGATATTAATTTTATGTAGTTTTGTCTAACTTTATAAACTGTGGGTAAGTACCTTACATGTTATGATATAATATAAAATTATTGCTATGATCTCTTAAATATTAATATTTTTGTAGCATTTTGTCTAACATACTTAATAAATAATTATTTGGAAATATTTCGTTGATGTATTGTTTATTTATCACAAAATGTATCTTTGGTGGTAGGTGAAAGCTCTGTTTGAAAAGGCTCAATATTCTTTGTGCTGGTCCCTAAAAGTTTTTTTAAAGGTCTCTATTTTTAAATATATAATATGTTTATGTTAATCCAAAGAGTGTTGAGAGATCAATTTATTCCAGGCCAAGTTAAAATGTATTGATTTTCATACATTCTCGTATGTCTAAGAGCAGTGAAGTTGTCATTAAGTGTAACAGCTTGATTGTAAAATTAATATCATTTAAATTTTTTTTTATATTTAAAAATGTATATGATAAAAAGAACTTACAGTCAGACTGTTGCTTAGATCTGTAGGGTCCAGCTATGTGTATAATTTTGTTAAAGTGTTAAATTGTTAGCAATAAGGGGAAAATGTAGTGTCCAAAAAGACTGTTCAGCAACTCTCTGAGGATAATCATCACATTTTGAATTATAGATACAAATTATATTCAAAAAAGAATAATTCAGGAAATTCACATTTTCAAATATGACGGAACCTAAATAATTAAGATTAAACGTTTTTGAAAACTTAAAAAACCGAAGTAAGAATGCATCTTGTAATCCCCTTATTAAAATGTAATTAATAATGGGGTACATATAGTACTTTTTTAGTTACAAGATATTTTATAACGGAAAGAAAATTAGATTTTATCATATATTGTTCTTTCTTTTCATTTTTAGCTTTATAGGCATCTAAGAGTTCATTAACTAATTGTTCATAATTTTCATCCATATTGTTGCCTAAAAATCCTCTTACTACATTAACAAATGAATTCCACGCTCTGAGTTCCTGCCTGGTAAGCTTTTCTGTAAAATTGACATCGTTCAGCAATTTTTTGATTTGTGGCCCAATAAAAATGCCTTCTTTTAATTTGGCATCACTTAACTGGGAAAGACTTCTCTTAGGTATTTAAATCCATCACGATCTTTATTCAAAACCTTCACAAAGTTTTTCATCAGCCCAAGTTTAATGTGAAGAGGAGGCAAAAGGACATTTTTGGGATCAACAAGAGGTATAAATTTAACATTTTGAGATCCCGGTTGAAATTCGCTTCTTTCTGGCCAAATTTTTGTTACATAATGCTGATTTATTGCATGACTGTACGATAAACAAAGAAAACAGCAATATTTTGTAAATCCCACTAAAGTCACACTAAAATCTGTGTAACTTTCAAGTCCCCACATATCTGCCATTTATATCTATTGCAGTTTATTTTATCCAAAATCGTGCGCATATTTTCATAATTTTCTTTCATTGCAACTGAATGGGCAACTGGTATAGCGGGTTTTAAATTTTCATTATGCAATAACACATCTTTTAAGCTAGATTTAGATGACTCTATGAATAAGCGCCACTCACGGGGAGAATGTTCAATATCAAGTTCCTGCATTAAACTGTCTATATCAGTACACGCGCACAACGAATTTTCCATACTGTAGAATTCAGAAAACATAGCATTTCTTTTTCTGAAATTCGTATTTTTTGTTTGTTTGGCCAATAGGTTCCATTCCTTAAGACGGGACCCCAGAAGTTCTGACTGTTGCTTGGATAACCGCAAATCACGTACTAAATCATTTAATTCACTTTGAACAACCAAATGTAGAACTGGGACCTGTGGTAAAAGTGGAATCGGTGCACTGTTCTTATGAGCTGCCTGATGATGTGTTATCTCTCAAATCAATAGCTTGCCAATTTAAAGACGCAATCGGCACTGGCAAATTTGCATTATGAGGAACAGGTCATATGGCAGATTGCAGATTTGGATATTCTATATTGTGCTTTCCCTTTTTGGAATAACCTTCAGTCATTGTCAGGCCAAAATAACAATCTTCAGAATGATTGGTAGGTTCTCACCATACCATTGGAACTGCAAAAGGCATAATTTTTATCTTTCCCTTCATCCACTGCACCAATGATACACTACAACTAACACAGCACATGGGGAGCCCACCGCTTATCTTGATCCCCAATTAACACACCAAAATATTTAAAGTGGGCTTTTTTACATTTTCGGAAAATGGCCTAGCTTGTGATTTCACCAGAAATTTTCCACAAATATAACAAAATTTTTCAGGAGAAATTTTGCAACTTCGGCCCGTTTGACTCGACATTCTCGTCTTCACATACACTTGCTTATCGATACACAGAGAACCACTTAATTCAACACTCAACAGAAGAGTGATGTTTAACATTTATTTTATGTCTAATGTTGTAAACAACCCAGTCTAGGTAATTTTTCCATTGTAAAATGGACCCATTTTAGCCGCCTACAATAAAATTGTTTACCTGCCAATATAAAAGGTTCTAATTAGTCTATTAAACAATGGTACGTATTAGGGCATCACATTTTAAATTATAGATACAAATTATGTTGGAAAAAAATAATTCATGAAATTCACATTTTGAAATATGAGGGAATCTAAATAATTAAGATTAAACGTTTTTGAAAACTAACAAAACTGAAGTAATGCATTTTGTAATCCCCTTATTAAAATGTAAATAATAATGGGCTACATATAGTACCTTTTTAGATACAAGTAATTTTATAAAGGAAAGAAATTCAGATTTTATCAAATATTGTTCTTTCTTTTCATTTTTTCTTCTTATTTTACCCAAGCCGAACAATGTCTTCTGAAAAAAATGATGAATACAGTTTCTGAAGTCACACTCCAGAGCCACAATACCTCTTTGTTCTGATGTATGGGTCTGCACCATCGAACTGTTATTTCTCATTGACCAATATCTGCAACTTAAGTAAAAACCTTAACTATAGACAATCACCTTTATTTTCCTGGTTATGAACACCGAACAAATATTGTTGAATGCTAATATTACTGTCAAAATAGACACACCACTGGTTGCTTGTCTATGCAAAGTAAAATTGGACTTCTAATTAACATTTAAGGATATTGAACTACTATAATTGATACATTTGTTTTATATTCTCAAGGCCATCGAAGGACATTACATTGATAAGAAATGTCCGTTCACCGGAAACGTCTCAATCCGTGGGCGCATCTTGACCGGGGTGGTGCAGAAAATGAAGATGCAGAGGACCATCGTGATCCGCCGTGACTATTTGCACTACATCAGGAAATATAACCGTTTCGAGAAGAGGCATAAGAACATGTCAGTTCATCTGTCACCCTGTTTTAGGTAAGTGAACATTTATTTATTCAAAATCTTCCTGTAAGACAATGATACATTGTATAAGAATAGTCATAAAACAAGTAAGCAAAATAAAACTTAAATACTACCTAAGACCATTTTGGACATTAAGACCATTTACGAACAATAAATTCTACATTGATCCAAAACAAAGTCAAAATAATTTAAATATCTATACCTACATTTAAACTGATGAACATTAGTCATACACCTTATTTCATTTGGCAACACATTAAACATTTTCAAACCTATGAAGTTAGGCGATCTGTACATAATTTGAGACTTATAAGAAGGTATATGAAATTTATCTGCATTTCTAGTATTCAATGAGTGCAGGTTACTATGCTTTGGATAGGAGAATCTGTTCTTAAAAATAGGTAAACATGTTTCCAGGATATATAAACCTGTTAAAGTTAAAACATTAAAATGCCTAAACAATTCTCTGCATGATGTTCTAAAACCGAAACCAGCTATGCATCTGATACTTCTCTTCTGACATCACATGGTTACAATGTTCTTTCCAATCTAGGCAAGAATCCATATAAATTCCTAAAAACTGTACACAGTTTGCGCTATTTATTTTTGTATTAATCAGTTTTAAATCTAAACCATTACACTCTCTTTGTCTCATATGAAATCTCACATATTGTGTTTTACTCAAATTTAAATATAAGGAGTTACAAGAGAACCAGTTGTACAAATTGTCTGACTTATCAGAAGCCAACAAAGAGGTATCATCCACAAAAGAAGTAACATGCATATCAGGCACCACTCCAGGCAATTCATTTACATAGAGCAAGAAAAGCACAGGGCCCAATACCGAGCTCTGTGGCACACCCATTATACAAGGCACACACTCTGAATTAACCTGAACTCTGGTACCTGATGATTCCAAATATTTGCCATTAAGATGTATTTTGGTTAGTCAGGTTGTGTCCCAAGGACACTAATTACATAGCAGTTGGTAAATAAACATGCTGTATTCAAAGTTTTATACAAATACAAATAATTTATTGATGTTAATGTACAGAGTACTTATACACGTAGAGAAAAAATATATTGCTCAAGCTGCTTGCGTCATTATAAAAGGATATTAATTACAATAAAATTATTATATACATTTAACATCACTAGTAAGAAACGTATTATAGAAATAGACCCCAGACAATCGGGCCCATTTTGGCATCTCTTCAGTGTACGATATCTAATCGCAATGTTTTTCCTATTGTGTATATTGTATTCATTGCAACTCACAATGAGAGATATACTTATTTTTATTGTTCTTAATGTAGAGCAAATTTTCAAGTATGTAGACCGATGGAAAGGTGAACACCTTAAGAGTCCTGAAAACAACCCTACAGTCCTGTCTATATGAAAGACCTGCAATGACCCTTACAGCCCTTCGTTGTAGTTTAAAAACCCTAAATGCCTGACTTGAATTTCCCCATACTCTAATACTGCATAAGTCATTACTGAGTGCACTCATGCTATGAGTCTTCTCCCTGTTCAACAATAGCTTATTGGTGGAGAACCAATCTTCAACCATCGGCTGTGTCATAGAGAACCTCTCCTCTACAACCTCCAGTGTGTCTCCTTTGCTGGACAGAGATGTATCACCTTTGGGGGGTACATTTTCTTATCCCAATTTTGAAACAGGCCAAAAAAAATGTGCTTCCTTTTCAGTGATCAAAAACCTTTACGAACTAGAACAAGACAAACTATTGAAGCATGGTTATTCACTTAGTTTAAAGGCTCTATTTCCATCATCTCTTGAAAGACAAAATGTAAAATTAGCTCTTAAACTCTTTAATCCCTTTATTATAGAGGCTCTAAAAGGTTTTGTTAAAAATTTGTCACATTCACAAGATACCGCAGACTTTTATTAGTATTATATTGACACGGTGGAAAATTGTGAACGTAAAAACTTCCCTTAAGGGAAAACATTTGTTAGATAAATATCAGGAACCTTTTACCAAACAAATACTAACAGCCCCCAAAGATGATCCTAAATTTTGTTTTTTGCTAAAAAAGCAAAATTGGCTAGATACTTGGAGTCCAACTAATTTTACAAATTCACTGACTCGACAAACTCACACTGCATTATGCTGTATGGTTACCATTCATGGGCTTCTTGAAGTTACTGAATACTGTTTAACTGAGCTTAATATGAATTATGTATTACTGAGCAAATTTCGAACAGACCCATTGGAAGGGCGTTTTGGAAAATATAGGCAATTAGCTGGTGGTCATTATCATATCTCAGTTCGACAGCTATATAAATCAGAAAAAAGACCTAGAATTCAGTCTGTGCTATCTCTAAAATCTAGATGTTATGGGGACATTAATATAAATCAGTTCTTCGAACCTCCTGAATGTGAAACACAATCATTAGACACCAATTTAAATTCTGAACATGTTAATAATTTATTATCTAAAATCATAGTTACACAGCCTGATAACAAAGCTATACAATCAGAACTCCCAGTAAGAGGATATTGCTGCTATATTGTTTTTAAAAAAATTAGTTTTTCTTTTTGCAAAGAAAACTTAACTCTCAATGAACTTTCTGTTGTAGAGGATTCTAATAATTTAATTAATTCCTTAAGTCGAGGTGCTCTTTTATATCCTTCAGAACAGGTAGTAGATGTAGTTTCAACCGCATATATTATATTTAAAAAGCTAATTGATGAATTTGAAGATACGTTTTTGGATATTTATAACAAAAAATCTTTTCTTGTGAGTTATTTTAATAAAAATACACTTTTAACTCCTTTTGAAAGTTGTAAAAGCCACCTAAAAATTAATGTTTCAAAAATCTTTTTTAGTAGCATTTCAAATACATTTCTTAATAATTATTGCTCTAAACATAATCATAATTTATTAAATAAAAACAAAAAAGGAAACTACAGACTTTTAATAAATAGGTAGTTATGAAATTAAAACCTAGCAGAAGTTTCGCATTTTTGTATTGCTAGGAAGTATCATCAATACAATCTTTTTCAGAATTTAGCAAATAACAACCTATTATATTCTTGATCATATAGACTCACCACAGCACAGGCATATACCACTTACCCAAGCTTGAAACCATACCCGATTTTGACAAGTTAAAATAATAAGCTATTGTATTTTTGATCATAAAGACTCGCAACAGGCATATATTACTTACCCAAACTTGAAACTGTACCGGATTTTGACAATATAAAATGATAACCTATTATATTCTTGATCATATGGACTCACCACAGGCCTATACTACTTACCTGGACTTGAAACCTTACCTGATTTCGACAAATAACTCGGCTTTGACAATTTACTAGTTGGCTAAAATAGGACAATTAGTAAGCAAAAAATCATACCGACATCTGTTTGAAATTTTGCGGTAGATCGGTCAAACGTTGTCGGGTAAGAGCACGGAAGGGTTTAGTGGGTAGGGGCTTTACCGAGGCCCACACTGTTCTGGAGTGCCTTGTGCATAATAGTTCGTGCGTAAATGCATTCCTCGTCGTGTAACAAAAAAAAAAAACGAGTAATCGCTTAGGATTCGACTTTGGCATTTTAATTCCATAGCGAAACCGAATAAATTTGACACATTCAAAACTCATATATTATGTCCCTGTAAATAACCCATACCTTCTAATGAGGTTATTGAAATAAGATAGGCCTAAATGGGATGACGTCACGCTTAAGCGCGTAGGCCTCGTTGTTTAGTAGGTATTGGTATGCTGCGGACCAAGCAGTTATAAAGACAAGAAAGCGCCTTTGTGTCATTAATGTGTCTAGTATTTTTTTTAATAAAACCCAATAACCTAAAAGCCTTGAGAACAATACTATCGATATGTAAGTTAAAAAACATTAAGAGGAAAAGGGAATAATTGCTTTGATTGTAAAATGTTCTAGGTTTTTATTAAATATTAATGATATTATGTATTATTTATAAATTTTTTCATAAATTGCCGAAATTAAGTGACCAAAACCTAGAAATATTAAATTATCTAATGGTAAATTGACATACCGAATTGTGTTGTTCTATTTAGAAGTTTTCATGGGGGTTTTCGGTACAAAAACCGCCTGGATTTTTGGTTTACATACATTTTCTAATTAAAGTATTTTGTTATAGGGATGTGGAGATCGGAGACGTAGTGACCATTGGTGAATGCAGACCCCTTTCCAAAACAGTTAGGTTTAATGTATTAAAAGTCACAAAGGGCAGTAGCTCGAAAAAAAGCTTCAAGAAATTCTAAATACATATAGATTATGTAATAAATATCTTTTAAGTTGTTTTGATGTTTCATTTACGTTTCAGCTAGTGTTAGTGATTGAAGGAATCTTTTATTATAAAATTTGTAGACCCTGTTTCGGTCTATGTTACATAATATTGTGAAGTACAGAATTTGTGGTTATAAATATAGGGTTTAAAATAGCCAAGAACAAAATCCCATCCTTTCTTCAAAATGCCCCGGTCTAAGCTTTTGATTCACATGAATTTTATATGACATAAGCATTAGAGTTTTAATTGCTCTAAATCCTTAAATAGCTTCCTATGAAAAAAAAAACAAAAGTGACCCATACTTTTTATTTTGAATAGGAACTGTATATTTTTTTGGACTATCATAATCGGCCCAAAATTTGCAACAGTCCAAAATAAACTTGTTTCTTCATTTTTTAGAACACCGATTTAAAAATCGTTTTGGGTACTAAGAGAATTTTTTAATTTTTTTCACTTCTTTAATCAAGGGCATTTTACTTCATTACCTTTTTAAAAATGTGTCGCATTTTAGCCTTTATCTCTGAAACTGTCATAGAACACATTAAAAACGTAAACATAATAATTACATACAAAAGTATGTTTTGTTAAAAAAAAAGAGCCTTCAAAGATGGAAAACAGGACATTTGCAATGCTATTACAGTCCAGTATCTTACCATAATACGAATCACAACACTTTAGAATACACGTGTATTGATGTTTTGGGGGTCAATAATCTTAAAAGAAGAAGAGAGACAATTATGACATAAGAACAAGTTGACAATTGACAAACTAACAGCTGTTTGTATTAACCGATGTTATTCAAAAACCAAATGTAAATTAATTCAAATTACCAGTCATTAATTTAGGTTTTTCCACTTGTGCAGCTATTTCTAAAAGTATTTTACTATGCTATTATATTTGCATGTATGCCAATAAGTAAGCTCTCATCATAAATTCGCACTTTTTTAAGCTTCAAGAATTTTTTGCACTTTTGCTCACTAATAAAGGACAAATGCATTTTTTTAAAAGGAAGAAAAATCGATAACTTCAATAAAAAGTAAAAAGCTCCACTCAAGGCTGTTCTAATGAGTACTTTTATACCAAATTTGATACACTTACAATAGCTGTCACCCTTCTTAATTCGTTAGCAAATTCATAATATTTATATAATGTAAATAATTTTATCCCCGTAATTTTTTTAAACAGGAATAGTAAAGGCTCGTAAAATAGAAATAGTAAGGGATCGTAAAACAGAAATAATATGGGATCGTAAAATAGAAATAGTAAGGGATCGTAAAATAGAAATAGTATAGGCTTGTAAAAATTGCAATAGTAAGGGTTCCTATTGATTATTTTTATCAAGTGCAGTTTTCCGTCCAATTTTCATTTAGCCCTCCAGTATTTGGTGTAAAACAAAAACTAAAAAAACTATTTTTAACTAAAAAAAATAGAAATAGTAAGGGCTCGTAAAATAGGAAAGTATAAGACTTAAAAAAATAAATTAGGAATAGTAAGGGATCGTGAAATAGAAATAGTATGAGCTCGTAAAACAAAATAGTAAGGGGTCGTAAAATAGAAATGTTTTGTACTCTTAAAAATAGGAATAGTAAAGAGTCGTAAAATAAAAACAGTAAGGGGCCGTGAAAATAGAAAGTTAGTGTTCGTAAAAATAGGAATAGTAAAGGATCATAAAATAGAAATAATATGGGCTCAGAGCAATTTTCCGTCCAATTTTTTTTACGATCCCTTACTATTTCTATTTTACGAGCCCTTACTATTTCTATTTTTTTTTATTATTAATTTACCTATTTTACGAGCATATACTATTTCTATTTTACGATCCATTACTATTCCTATTTTACAAGCCCTTTCTATTTTCTAAAGTTTTTATTTTATGATCCCTTACTATTCCTATTTTCACGAGCCCATACTATTTCTATTTTACGAGCCCTTGTTATTTCTATTCTACGAGCCCTTACTATTTTTATTTTACGATTCATTACTATTCCTATTGATCTCTTATTATTCTTATTTTTTTAGAGTTAAAAGAAACGGGAAGTTTCATGTCAAATAGTGCTCTAAGCCTATATTATTTCTATTTTATGATCCTTTACTATTCCTATTTTTACGAGCACTGACTTTATTTTTACGAACCCTTACTATTCCTATTTTACGACCATTTACTATTCCTTTTTTTAAGAGTTCAAACTATTTCTATTTTACGACCTTTTAATATTTTTTTTTACGAGCCCATACTATTTGTATTTTACGGTCCTTTACTATTCCTATTTTTACGAGCCCATACTATTTCTATTTTATGGTTCATCACGATTTTTACGACTCCTTACTATTTCAATTTTATAAGCCATTCTTATTTTTTTTAGAGTTAAAACAAACGTTTTTAAGTTTTACGTCAAATACTGAACCCATTCTATTTTAACGACCCCTTACTATTCCTATTTTACGACCCTTTATTATTCCTTTTTTTACGAGCTCATACTATTTCTATTTTTCGAGCCCTTACTATTTTTATTTTTATTAAGTTTTTGTTTTACACCAAATACTGGAGTGCTAAATGAAAATTGGATGGAAAACTGCCCTTGTAAAAATAATCAATAAGAACCCTTACTATTCCTATTTTTACGAACTCTTACTATTCCTATTTTACGACCCTTGGTTTCTGCGAAAAAAGGTACTTTTACTATCAACTGTCATCAATGTCGAAGTGGTATAACAAGTAATTAAAATAAACTTTTTTTGATACACCAATAATTTTTCGGGTATTCTGCAATATTATTTTTATCAACTTGGCAGCTTTAAGTAGTGCAGTCAGAGTTGTTCTATGGAATGAAAATTTTATATCAAACGATCACGTCGAATTATACCAAATTTCGTAGAACTGTACCAAATTAAAATTGTACGCACTGTTAGCAATTGGCCCACGATATACGATTTGACACATAATTTGAGGAGTCAGTGCAAATGTATTTCTCGTTCTAAATTAACCCGTATATTTTCAAAGTTTTGGAAAAAATTGCATATTTTTAGAATAATTGACCTACAGCAAAATTATGATTAGGCCAAGAGCACAGGTTACTTTCAGCATTTAGTACCATAATTTTGAACATAGAAATGCACGGTTTGTTTACTGATGTCTGGCATTGCTGGTAACACTGTTTTAAAGGCCTATTATGTTATTTACTACAAGATGTTTTGTATAATTTATGTTTGCAATATATCTTAACTGATGAGTGATCTAATGATGTTAGATCTAGGGAATTGTCCCTAGTTCTAGGGAGAATTTGCAATAATTACTGATGCTAGGGACTTTCTGCCTTCCATGTTAAATCCCTATTTATCTGGAAAAATATATCATGGCTAGTTGTTGCAGTGTTTCTCAATCGAAACGACATAGTGTTGAAAATCAATCAATACGGCAACTAGCAACACTGCAGAAATATATGACTTTCCATATATCAGGGTCGGGGAATTACAAACATGATATGACTTTGGCTTAACATTCGGTTCCTTCTGTTTTCCGCAATTAGAACTTTGTTTCGTATTTTTGTTTGTGTAAAATGTTAGAAAGATAAAATTTTCGGTGCATTTTCGATAGTAAGAGACGTAAAGACAAAAAAGTCTTGTCGTCTTGGAGGGCTTCAAAGACGGGGATTTTTGATAAATTTTATAGTCACCAACTGAGTTGTATTTCTGTCCGGATTGGAATTTATAAAAGGTGGCAACCCTATAACGAAGCCACTGTTGACTGATATCATTGGTACTCCAAAAGAAAAATGATTTTTTTTTAATTTTAATTGTTATAGTTAGTTATCTGTGTTCGTTATATTCGAAAATAAACCTGAGGAATATTAGGAACTTTTTATTTAAAATGTTTGGGGAATTCTAGGTATATTTTGTTATAACACCTAGGTACTTTCAGGTGTATCAATCTAACATCACTGGAGTGATCATACATACTTATTTTAATTTAAAAACCTCCTTAATGATAATTTAGGGGATAAAAATTGTTTATTTATATTATATAAATATTATGAATGTGCCAACAATTTAAGAGATCCCATGGTGCCAGCTATTTTCTATTTAAGTGTATCGATTTTCCCTCTCTTTAAAGAAATGCTTTTTTCTTTGATTAGTGAGCAAAAGTGAAAAAATTCTTGAAGCTTAAAAAAGTGGGAATTTCTGAATAGAGCTTACTTATTGACGTATATGCAAATATAATAGCATGGTAAAATATATTTAGAAATAGCTGCACAAGTCTCAAAATTCTGATGTTCGGCTGGAAACTTTCGAATGTATTTCCTGTCAGCCGTGTCACAGTACTTCAGCTGATGAGATGATTATAAAACTCTAACACAAGCAAAAAAAGAATAAGAAAATAATATAATCCTAAATATTCAATTTAAGTAATTGCCTCCTCCTCCCTATTTTTGAATTGAAAGAATGAACATTTTCTTGAAATCTTGAATTTAGTTTAGTTCCAGAAAAAGGCTCAAATGTGAAGATTTAGGTGTTCCAGGAATCACTCGGGATAGCGATTAGTTTCACATTGAGGATTTTTTTAGTCCGTTGATATTTGAAAACTTGGACGTTTTGATTGAATGAAACTGGCATTGCGGGTAAAGACGGGTAATGTTAAAGGTTGTGGGCATATAAACTTTTGTACATACATAATAACGGGAACAGAGCCCGGAACTTTAGGTCAATGGCATTTTTTGTGGACTGCTGTACCCAAGTTGCAAAATTCGTTAAACGTTTTGGTATAATAATTGCGTTTAAGACTGTAAACCACTTGAAGAAGCATTTGGTTAAACTAAAAGCCAAACTGATCTATCTAACTGGTGTTTATTCTCTACAATGTTCCGATTGTCCCGCCATGCCACCTACGTAGGACAGTCGGGTAGAAAAATTTCCACCAGAGTACAGGAACATCTTTTTTTATTTAATAAATAAAAAAACACTGATGTTTCCAACACCAAGTCTTCTTTTGCAAATCATTTGTCTTCAAACCACAATTTCTCCATCCCTGAAAAAGTTAAATTAATACACCAATGTGATAAGAGCAAAAAATTAGACCTATTTAAGAAATTGGAGATAAGCAAATCCCCATTTTTATTTGCGACGCTGTTTTGAAATTTGAATTTTGAACCACATTTTCCAATACCAATTCCAATCTATGTTTTTGGCACTGCACTTCGCAACTTGCCAGCTCTTTACGATAGAGCTCTCAGATTGTCGGGAACTGTTACCCCTGGGAACTCTGAAACTTCATTTCCCTTCCTGTGAGTGTGTACTCATAGGAGTATTATTATATACTATTGTATGTTCCCTATGGGTATGTACACATAAGGCTGAAGTATAAGATATTAACTAATACTTTTTATGGGATGTTAGTAAACATGTAAACATCACAGACAAAGGTATAAGACTCTTCACGCTCCCGCTCAGAGGAGGAGCATTTCACACAGGACCTGAGTCGGTTGGAGCGGATTGGGTATGTTTTTTTGTTTTTTTCCTTTTTCCGGGTCTAAAAAATTTGTACATATAATACTATTTATTAAAGTTTTATTTTATTATAGTTTAAAAAAGTGTTAATTATATCACTAATCTCATTATTAATCGTGGATAATATAATATAAATATTAAATGGAGTTTTTACTCCTTTGTTTCTGAATATTTGATATAGATCTATATTAGGAATTTTATTTATAGGGCATTCAAAGAAAATGTGATCCAGGGTTTCAACCTGTCCCCATTCACAGTAAGGGTCATTTCTGAGTCCCATCCTGTGCAAGTGTTCTCCAGTTAGACAATGACCTGTACGCATTCTAATTATGGAGGTGACTTGTCTCCTATTTTTGTATGTGCAACATAGAAACCATTTTCTAGGAGGGAAAGTAGTTTGTATTTTAGAATATTGTTTACCTTTTGTTTGTATATCTAGTTTCCATTTATTTTCAAATTCTTCTCTTATATTTTTTTTAATTAGGTTTGTAATGTCTGATTTGTCTATTTTTAGGTTTTTAGGGATATTGAAGGTTCTCCCTATATTTGCTTGTAAGTCTGCAGTGTTATTACCTGCAATTCCAGAGTGACCTGGGATCCAGGCTATATAGATATTGTTATTTGAATTTGCTTCTATAATAAGTCTTCTAGTCAGTAAAGTGATGTAATCTGTTGTAGTGTCAACACAAGAGTTTTTTTAGTTTAAAAATTGCGCTAAGAGAATCTGTAAATATAATTGCATTATTTATATTTTTCTTTAAAATAGTTGTGACACCCTCATTTATTGCAACAATTTCAGCAGTGCGTATACATAGTTCCCCAGGGATTTTTGATGAAAATTTATAATTTACTTCTGGTATATATATCCCAAAACCCACCTTGTCCTTAATTTTAGAAGCATCTGTGAATACAAAGGTAAATTGTTGTCGATAATTTTCTGTTTTTTCCAAAAACTGTTCACTAGTGTCCCGTTCATTTTTTTTTAGATTAAGTTCCATTATTTTTATTGGCATGATTTGGTTTTCAAATTCTGTTTTGTAACATGGAGATGTACTATTTTTATATATCTTTTTAAAGTACGGATCATATTTTTCCCGGGCTTGTGTAACGTTGTTATTTCTCCATTCTCCGATATTATTATTTTGCAACGCACGCAGTTTTTTTAAGATGTTTATTAGTGGATGGTTATCAATGGTAATAGGTTTTGATAGGAATTTGACTGCTAGCCATATTCTTCTAAATTCTAATGTCATTTCAGTTGCTTCGGCCATAAGTGCAAGGGTAGGTGTAGATTTCATACACCCCGAACAAATCCTTAGTCCCTCATAAAAGATCCTATCTAGTTTGCTAAGGTTCTCCTTCGAAGTCGGTTTAATGAAGAATGCTCCATAATCCAGGTGACTTTTTATTAGTGCATTGAAAGCAGTTAGAAGAATTCGCGGATCACTTCCCCACCATACCCTGCTAAAGGTCTTTAAAATATTTATACCTTTTTTAACTTTGTTTATGATGTGCAGAATATGGGCATCCCATTTTAAATGTTTATTAATGATGATACCAAGATATTTTACTTGATTTTTATATGGGATTATGTGATTATCTATTTTCATGTTAGGAGGTCTTGTTTTACGTGGGCCCTTAGTGAACCACATAGCTTCACATTTGTCTTGAGATACACTTAGGTTGTTATCCTCAAGCCAAGTATGAATTTTATGTAGTGTAGTGTTCATTTTTTCTACAGCATTTTCAATATTTTTGTCTTTACAAAAGAGGACTAGATCATCTGCGTAACCGATAAGCGTACAATTTTTTGGTATTATATTAAAGAGTTCTGCTACATATACATTAAAAAGAATAGTACTAAGTGGCGATCCTTGTGGAAGACCAGTAGTTGCAAGTACTGGGCCATAAAGGGAGGCATCATTTTTTATAGTAAAAAGTTGTCTGTTTTCAAGGATTTTATAGATTAGATTTGTAAGTTCTATATCAATATTTAAGTGAATAAGTTTACTATATAGTTTTTGTAGGTTAATCCTATCATAGGCGGATTTTATATCTAAGAATATTGCCAATATGTTATTATTTTCTTGAAAAGCTAGATTAATTTCTGAAGTCAGGATAGCTACACTATTATTAACTCCCATACCCTTTCTAAATCCAACTTGATAGTTGGAAAAGGTTTGTGCATTTTCCAGAGTCCTATCTATTCTGTTTTTTATCATTATTTCCATAAGTTTAAGGTAACATGATGATAATACAATTGGTCTAAAACTGTCTGTAGTTTGTGGGTTTTTGTTTGGTTTCAGGATAGCTAAAATATTATATTTTTTCCATGAATTGGGCAATTTCTCCCCTTTGAGGCATTTATTGTAGGCGTTGAGAAGTTCCCTTTCGGCTTGAGATGGTAGATTATATAACATCTTGTATGCTACATCGTCCAGTCCAGTAGAGGACAGTTTTTTGCCAGATAATCCTAATTCCATTTCATGGAGCGTAAAGGGTTTGATATGTTGAGGTGTTGGATAGACAGTGAAGTCCGGGTCAACATTATATATAGCCATATTATTTATTAGCTCTATTCTTATGTCATCCACAATATTAACTTTGTTTAGTTTTTTATTTTTACCTGAAATTTTTTTTATATTATTCCAAATGTATGTTGTATTAGTGTTTCTGTTTAAAGACTAACAGAAAGTTTTAAACTTTTGTTTTTTTATTCTTTTAAATGTTAGTTTAGACTCGGCAATTACACGTTTTGCTTTAATATAATTATCTATTGTTGGATATTCTTTAAAATTTTTTAGGTGTGATTTTCTATCTTGTAGAATAATTGAGCATCGTTCATCCCACCACGGGTTATTTACTTTGTGGGGTTTATTGTTATTTTTATAAGGTATTGTGGTAATGGCCGCTGTATTAATTATGTTGTTCAATTCTTCAAAGTCTAATGTATTGTTATGTGGTGGCATTGCAATCAATACTTCATCGTAAAATTGTTTCCAATCTGCATTTTTAAAATCACGGGTTTTATATACTTGAGAAAAACATTTTTCATGTACTGTATTTTTTTTGAAGTTCATATCTACATAAGTGGGGAAATGGTTACTATTTCCACAGTCTGGGATAGTGCCCCATTCAGTTATATATGCTAGATCATTGCTTATTATTGTAATATCTACAGCACTGTTATTTTTTCCAGGAGGCTGCAAAAGCGTAGGAGTCCCATTGTTAAGCACAACAAGCTCATTTTCCAAGATAAAATCACTAATCACTGAACCTCCATTATTGGGGGTACAGTTATCCCATATTGGGTGGGGTGAGTTAAAGTCACACATAATGAGGAGTTTTTCACAAGAATTGTTTTTAATATTTTCAAGTATTTGTTGAGATATGTTTATGTTATTATTAGAGTAAAGGTTTGTGATACTTAAGTTATTTACTTTTATTAGATCATGATTTCTGGGCCTCTACCCTCATCAGGCAGGCTTGTACCCAGGGAGATCTGAAATAACAGATTGCTCGTTGAACCACATTTCCAATTCCAATTCCAATTCCAATATATGTTTTTGGCACTGCACTTCGCAACTTGCCAGATTGCTCCCCGTCCGGAGCTTACTCGCTTTATCCGGCGACCCTCGGAGCGAGATACACTTTATTCCGGTTTGGGGACGTTATCGGTGGGATGTCCGGATGGCGAGCTCTGAGCTCCCGATCACCCCGTGTATTTCAAAATCTTTAAAGTTGACTGTATTTAAAAACTTTCTAATGCATCTTGGCTTCCACTAGATGCCCCTTGAGAGTATTACTGGTCTCACGAGATAACCTTTTCTTTCAAGCTATCCCCTTACCCCTCCCACTCCGCCACATAGCGGCCATTACGCTAATATTCTATGTAGAACTGCGGCAGACGAACGGGATAGAATACAGGAACAACTAGGCCTCACACGTTCACAGCGTCTGCTCCCTTTCTAGCGGGGTCGTTAGTTTCCACTCTGAGCGTTTGAGTCTCCCGCTTCCCCCCGAAATAAAGCAGCAAAACCGAACACGTGGAACCACTTATGTTAATAACACAGAGGTCTGCCTTCGACGAGACGAACCGGAAGACTGTTGAACCACATTTGGTTTTTGAATAACATCTATTAATACAAACAGCTGTTAGTTTGTCAATTGTCATTATTGTCAACTTGTCCTTATGTCACAGCTTGTATGGGTTAAGCTGTGCTTATGTCATATAAAATTTTCTTAGACAAGGAGAGTTTTCTCTCTTCTTCTTTTTAAGAATATTGACCTCAATTACCGACTATTCATCCCATTGTTTCTTTTCTGGATAAACTGCCAGCTTATCTTTCCTTAACCAAGTTCTGCTCCTCTGATGTCAGTCAATACCCTTTATAGTATTTTTCTGAACTATTTATTGTACCCTTCGTTCTTGTCACTGTTGTCTACTTAACGTCTATTATACGGACACTTTCTTCGATTTTACATTTTTTTTTTAACAAAACCTACATCGTTACGTGGATCTGCCCCGTTAGGTTAATAGATAAAAACCTTCATTAAAGCGAAAATATCATACCCCCAAAACATCAATAGACACGCGCTCTAAAGTGTTGTGATTTGCAGAACAGGGCGTCCTGTGTTCCATCTTCGAGGGCTCTTTTTTGTTTTTTAAGAAAACCTATAATTGCAATTTTTAGTTTTCAGAGATAAATGCTGCCAATCATGACGTCGTCATAGTCGGACGTGTGTGCAATTTTGCTCCGTACTTGTCGGCTTAACCGAAACTTGGCTGGACTCCGACGTTAACAATATTCAACTATGTCCCAATAATTTAAATTTAATTTATGTACGGGGTGGAGGAGTACTGCTAGCAACCGCTGATGGTTTTTCGTGCGAGGAATTGCATTTCGACCTGACTTGTACTAATAGCTTTGTTCGTCCCTAGTATTCACGGTACGGTTTATGAGGAGTGTTTTTATAAAGTACATATTGATTGTATTGAGTCAGTTTAGAAGAAGTTTGCCAAAAACATTGTTGTTTAGAGCAGATAGAGCTTTTCCCATTAGAGAGGTTCTCCTCATGATTAATTGCTGCGAAGGTTTACGTTTATAAGCTTGGACGAGAGACGCAGTGTTGTTACAGGGGGGTACAATTGTACTAAAATCGGTACACACAGGCAAGAAAACGTACAATTGGCTGTTACGATCACAAAGGACAATTACTTAGATTATACGATTAGCTTTTCTTTCATTATCTGTCCGGGTCTGAATGAGGGAGAAGGACGAAGATGGCCTTGACCCCCGGTGGGAAAGAAAAAGAATTAGCACAGTAATAATGAATGTTAACTTGCTAATTTATGAGTTATTCCCTTGTCCTTGTTTCTATTTTTTTTATTACGAAGGAATATAATATAGATATATATATATATTTTTATGCAGTTTTCAAGCTTTTATTTATTTGTAACTGTCATAAATGGTATTAGCAGAAATTAATGTTAACTTGCTAAAACTACGATTTATTTCCTTATTCCTATTTTTTATTATAAAGGAATATTATTTGCATAGTATTTTAATAAACGTTCCGGATAAGAAATGTGTAGTAGTTATAACTACAAAAAATTCTTAAGATATTTTAAATTTTATTGTAGCTTGGGCACTATCAAGACATTTTTACCATTAGTTTTTTATTCTTCTTTTTATATATTTTTTTGTTTACTGTTTATCTTTATGGATTAAATTTTCTTTTGTGCATCTTATTTAAGTATTTGATATGGATTTATAAGTATTTTAATTCCTGTATTCATCTGTTTTGTAACTGAGATATAATCTTGTTAAGACATAATAAAATAAATAAACCTCAGATCTAAGATTAAAAGCGTGATTAATAACACGAAAAATGTTAAATAGGAATGAATTACTTAGAATCTAAAAGTATCTAGGTATGCTATTGTGAAATTTGGCAGTCCTTTGTTATACTCTCGTAGTTGCTTAATACATTAGAAACACTTACGTAAATAATATTTTTTAAAATTTCAGAAACATCACAACTAAAATACCCTTTCGAATTGTAGGTACTCTAAATTTCATTTTTTAATCTGAAAAAAAAAAAAAAAAAACGAACTGCCCAATTAGTTATACGCACGCGGCGTATTTGATTAGCGAAACTGACAGAAATCATGCATTTAAAAGAATGTTATATTGGTCAGTTATTTTATTTGCTGTATAAAAGGCTAAAATTACCAGTTATCACTACACAAATAAATGTTTAACTTGTGCTATTTGCAATTGTGAGTGTACTTATTGTTAGATACAATTAATGTTTATGTAAAACATTGCTTATGTACTCTAAAGTATAGGGCTCCCAAAATCAGTTTTACTGTTGTTTTTTATACAGTCCAATGTGTTCTCCACTAATTATAATAGATTTATTTGTTTTTGGGAGCTCTAAAATTAGTTTCATTGTGTCACACAAGTCTACACTTAAGCTTGTTAGAAATAAATTGATATATAAATATATATATATAATTGTAAAAAATAAAACCACTTTCCCACATAGTTTGCTTTAGATGATGCCATTGTATGTCACAAAGTTTCAAATAAACAGGAAAAGAAGCACATTAGTTATGTACCTACATGAAGTAGGGACTTTGACGACTCAATGGAAGCCCCCTTGGATTTTGAACAGCATGCACTAATTACTGAACTTACATATTAAAAGAACTCCTGTATCATAAAAACCACCCCCCTTTTCAAACTTTAAAGCTAGAAAGGGCTCTTTTAAAGTGAAGTTAAACCCTGAAATTTATAGAATGCAAAAAAAATTCTACATATTAAAATTGCCTTTTTTACAAACACTAGAAATTTTAAATTATTGAGAGTATCTTCAAATAAACCATATTAGGTTCAAAATACCTTCTTTAAATCAACCAGACATTGAAACACAATGATATAACTTAAAAAATTTAATTATGATACAATTTTACTCTTCATCTTTTTCAACCGTTGTCTTTTCAGAAACATACAATCCGTCCAAGAATTTACGGATATCTTTGTCCTTAACGGTTGTGGATTGTTGGATAAGGGCTGCAGATCTGGAAACATCTTCCAGAGAGTTGCCTTCGATGATCAGTTCATCCTTTTGTGCTGTGGAGTTTTTAACAGTCACACCAGATGCCATCTTAACCCTGGAAAAAAAATATATTATAATAGCAGTAATAGAAACATAAATTAGTAGCAGCTTCTAAATTAGTGGAAAAGTAATAATTTTTTAAACAGGTGTAACATTGGTCATTTGTAATATTTTTAATGTTTTTTAACCTAATTTTCATAATATCATATAAATAATCAAATGGAACCAATTAAACTCATCCAAAAAAATATTAACTATGGTAGATGCATTCAATTTTTGGGAATATGGAAGAAAATTTAACTTGGCAGACTCATATAGAATACCTTAGAGAAAGTATATCTCCTCTAGTAGGAATTGTATATAAAATTCATTGTAATATACCATTAAAATTTATGGAAAATACTTATTTTGCATTAATATATTCAAAATTGGAATATTTGATTTCAATTTGGGGATCTGCTAATTTAAAAACATTGAAACCTTTATGTTGTTTATAAAATAAAATTATTAAATGTACACATAAACTTCATTTCTTAGAATCAACAATAAATTTATATATAAAATTTGGCTACTTAGATACCAACCATATTATAATATATAAGTTAAAAACATGCATTTTCATTCAATCAATACTTACAAAAGAAAAAATTATCTAATATAGATTTAGAAGAAAGAGATACTATACATAATCATGACACGACACACAGATTTATTAAATACAACTCATATTCAAAGCAGTTTTGCCAAAAAATCTTTATTATATAGCGGTATATTAATATATAATGAATTACCAACACATATGCAGAATAAAAACTTTAATAAGGAAGTAAAAAAACATTTTTTATCGAAATGTGATTTAAAGAAAAAATAATTTTGACTGTGTTAATATTATTTATTTTGTCCTTTAATTATTATTTATTTTGTTATTTAATATTACTCTTAATTATTAGTTTGTTATAATATTAGCTTTGTTAGAATTCCCTGTAATGAACTTATACAGTTGGTTGGGAACGTTGAGAATAAATGTCCAAAAGGATCCACTTTAGTGGCCTGTGCTGATATTTTTATAATAAATAAATATAGGGTGATCAAAAACTGACATAAATATACTTCAAAAAATCGTTAAAAAGTTACTTTTTTCAAACAGAAACCCCCAATTTTTATAATTTTATCTTATTTAACATTTAAAATAAGGGTGATTTTGTATAAAGTTGTCTATTCCAAAAATTTGTAATTTTTTGACGATTTAACCTTTTTTATTCTAATAATGCCAGACAGTTTCTAAGTTTTCTTGTTAGTTGGCCATGATAGGGAGGCCTGGCGAGAACAAAACCAATTGGTTACTATAGAAATGTAATATTTATTGTCGTTTGACAATTACCTACTAAAATATTATTTATTTATTATAGTAATTATAATAATTATTAAACTAATAATCATGCCGGGGCGATTAAATTACACACACGAGGATTATTTGAATTTGTTTATTATCTATGGGAAATCTAACAGAGTTTTAACAAGAACATGCCAGATATACCACAGGCTCTAATAATAGTTTTATTAACGAACCTGGGCTAACCTAATGCTAACGGGGCAGATTTACCTAACAATATAGGTTTGGTTAAAAAAAATCGCCTTCTTTACAGTAAACCTAACCAATCTTAACCTAACCAAAATAAACAAACTGAAAATCTGCTTGCAACATGGCAACATTGTCCACATTTGTCGCATTTGACATTTCAGACTTGAGAATTGCCTTCTATATGTGAAATAAATTGTTATTTTTAAAAGTAATTTAGAAATATGAAAACAAAGTATATAAATTATTTATGTTTTACTGGCAATGAAAGCTAGCTAGTGAAGACTGTTTTTTAGTCATTTGTAAAAAAACAATCATAAAACTTGCTCAAACTACAGTAAACTATAAATAAATAATATAAGGAGAATAAAAAATTCTTTTTGATAGTAAAAGAAGTGCCATTTTTACAAGTTTTTACATTTAATCTACTCTATAAGCTATCATTTAAAATTAAAAAAAGCTACAAATATATGGGTTTGTTAACAACACAAGAACCAGAAAAATGTATTTTTGTACACCCCCCCCCCCCAGTTTGAGCTTTTTTGGCCTGAATTACACTTGGGCATGTATAAAGTCAAGGAAGTTAACTTTTTTAAATTTTTCAGCAAATTATAGAATTCTTAGTTTTGCAGTTTGCACATATTAATTTATTTGGTAGCATTTGTTCCTACAAGAAGGGTACTGTAAAATACATAAACTTATAGTTTTTGATTTCTATCATGTGTCATTAAAATCAAAAATAATCTGAATATGAACAAGGTCAGCCATTATGGAAAAAGTTATTACCTATTTAAGTTACGGAAAAAGAAAAATATACATAGTCATGTTCATTCCCACTTTTATGCTATTGTGTTTGGGTTAATAAATTTTATTTAAATTTAATGCATTAAAAATTAAATTTCATATAAGATAAAAACAAATGTTTCAGCACACTTGATAGAAATGAAAAGTAAAAATGGGGAAAATAGTAATAAATTAAACTAAACCTAGATTATAATAATCTTCGACTTACCTCCTAATATATTTTTCTCCTAAGAAATTCCTAATTTCAATTACAGTGTTGTTTTCAGTAGTGACACAGTTAATAGGAAAATGAGCATATACTGCTCTCATTTTGTACTGATATCCTTTAGTTACACCTTTCAACATGTTTTCTACGTGGGAACATACTGTCCTAACTGCAGCCAACTCTTTCTTGGTTCCAAACCATTTTTCTACTTTCAACACACGAGGGTTCATCATACGAATATCCAAAGCCAAGTGTTTAAAGGACCTTTTTAGAACTCCCCTTTTTCCTTTAACCGTAATAACACGGCTTTTGGTACTAACAGTGATCCCCTTAGGGATTTTCACTGTTTGGTTTGTTACTATTTGTTTCATTATCCTAAAAATTAAAGACCATTTGTTAGTGAATTTATTTCGACTACAGTAATTATCAGTTTTCAATTATTTAAAAAATAAAATATGATTAAAAGGTAACAATAGGCACTGTGCTTGACGTTTTGTATATAACCTAGTCACCAAAACAACTTTTGGTAAAAAACACTAAATTCTGGGGTAGAGTATAGTAAAAATATAAATTAAGGCACACAACTAATGTTCTTATTTCCTTAGGTTTACAAAAATTAGCCACAATTCGGACCTATTTTAACCGATGATCTCGGATTTTTGATTTCTGAAAAATAAACACAAACCTTTCACACTGACGTAAAGGATCAAAAAAGAAATAGTACTTTTTATTTCCGTAAGAGGTTAGCGTTGTCTACTTCTTTTTAGAATCAAACGGTGGCATATTCTGCCAAATATGTACTGAAAGAATATTTTTGTCACATATTTATGAGAGAGGTCATGACTTGTTAACTTCTTCAAACAACGATTAATTCCTACCTAGCTAAAATTCATTTGGCCGGTTGCAGAAAACTCAATTAAAGTTTAGAATGTTTAACGGAATGTCAAATTTGACAGCGTGTTCCTAGATTTCTGTAAGCAGCTTGTCAAATCCGAAAACTAGGTTAAATATTCTAAACAGCAATTAAGGATTATGTTTTTGCTTCGATTTCTGCTGGCTTAATAATAAGGTACTAGATTAGTATAACAAAAGTCTTCTCTTTGAAGAAAACTTCTGACTTGACTTGTTTTGCCCACTAGTAGTGGACCTTTGACGTTGCTGCTCGGCAATTGCCAGCACGATTTGATAGGATGTCCGGATGGCGAGCTCTGAGCTCCCGAATGTTTCAATAAACTTTTTAATTTTTGAAATGCATCTTGGTTTCCACTAGATGCCCCTTGAGAGTACTACTGGTCTCACGAGATGACCTTTTTTTTCAGGCTATCCCCTTATCCCTCCCACTCCCGCCACCTAGAGGCCATTACGCTAATATTCTATGTAGAACTGCGGCAGACGAATAGGATAGAATGCAGGAACGGCTAGGCCTCACACGTTCACAGCGTCTGCTTTTTTTAACAAAACTTATACTGGTATATGGATCTGTCCAGGTAGAGTTAGGTTAGCTCAGATTCGTCGATCAAACAATCTTTAAATCCATAAACCATCATGAAAGCCATAAAATCAATGAGACGGTCGTGGGAGGAAGATTTTCTACATTAGCGCTTCTAGTATAAGCATCTTTTGTTCATTGTTCAGCAAGGGCTTCGTAGGTAGGTGGTATGATACCCGTGTTTGGATGCAGCACATATGAGTTCGAATACCCCGATCAAGCGTATGACTTTCTTAATTTTTTTTAAAACATGTAATTAAATTAATAAAAATTCGTTTTAGGATTGGTTATGTTTCTTGTAAAAAAAAGCACGCGATAGAGCACCAACAGAATTCTGAGTATATATTAAAACAAGTCTTTTTATAAAAAGTGACTGAACTGATAGAAGTCGGGAAGCCAAATATCCCAGGAATCTGGATGCCTCTGTCGGTGAGTGCACTAAAGCATGGGACACAGTGGAAATCACGTCATACGTTTCCGTCCGTTTAGGTTAAACTTTATTTTCTTTTTTCTATTTTTCAGTCTCTTGTTAAATATTTTTTTGAAATATAGGTCACAAACGGTTATATTTACTTCCAACGTTAAATGTATCATTCAATTTTTAACCACCAATGAGGACTTCCTTTTTAAATTTCGTCCTTTTATTTTACTTTAAATGTTTACGGAAGGTTCCTTGTGTTCCAAGCGTTATGGATGAAGTCTTATAACCCAATTTTGGTAAATGCTTTCGGCGAAGCCCACAACCACAGTATTCCGAATCGCCTCCTCGAAGGCAAACCTCTGTGTTTCTAACATAAGTGGTTCCACGTGTTCGGTTTAGCTGCTTTATTTCGGGGGAAAGCGGGAGACTCAACCGCTCAGTGTGGAAACTAACGACCCCGCTAGAAAGGGAGCAGGCGCTGTGAACGTGTGAGGTCTAGTTGTTCCTGCATTCTATCCCGTTCGTCTGCCGCAGTTCCACATAGAATATTAGCGTAATGGCCGCTATGTGGCGGGAGTGGGAGGGGTAAGGGGTTAGTTTGAAAGAAAGGGTTATGTCGTGATACCAGTAGTACTCTCAAGGGGTACCTAGTGGAAGCCAAGATGCATTTGCAAAGTATTGGAAAGATTTGGGGTGTCTGGGAGCTTAGAGCCCGCCATCCGGACATCCTACCGATAACGTCTCCAAAGTGGCATAATCTAGCGATTGCCTTGCAATAAAGTGATAAAATAAAGAAGTCAAGTCAAGCCCACAACCAAAAAGCAGCAGCAGCATAACCCAACTTTTTGTGGAGGTTGGTTATTTAAGGGCCACCTCAACAACAACAATAATAATAATAATAAAAAATAATGAGCCGTTCAGCAGGAAAATCGCTTCCCGAAGATCTTCTAGATAAACAAATTCAAGAGAATGTGACCAACTGGCAAGCTTCAAATAATCCCCTAGCCCCTCTGGATGAAGAACAAATCGATTTAGTATATGAATTAGGTGATATGGTAGAATCATTATATACCAAAGATGATTCAACTGATTCCGTTCAAGAAGAAAAAAAGCCCGTAGGTGGCGTTCCAGTAATAAACAATAATAAAGATTTTATTCAGTGGATGATAAGTGTGGAAAATGAAATACAGCATGAAAATTTGAAGAACTTCCAAGAGTACTATGAATCCTTATCCAAATATATGGTAAATTGTGAGACCTTATATAAAAATTCAGAATCTACAGTTGATTCCATAACGAATTTGAAAGAAACTTACCAGAATGTAATTGACAAAACAAACTATCTACATCATTTGAGTGAACAGCTTATGGTTCACCAAAGAGTTCTCAAAGAGAAAAAGAATGACATTAACAGCAAGCTGAAGTATTTTGTATATTTCCCCAAGTGTCATGAATTAGTGGAGCACCTTGGCCATCAAAAAGCCAATAGTGAAGAATTTATAGAATTGTTAAATAACATAGATGATGCTATTGACTATCTTAGAAAAAATTGGAATTTTAAAGAATCTAGGGTTTACAAAATGAAATATGAAAGTTTGCAGGCTACTGCTTTAACATATGTCTATAACTTTGTTAATCATATAATTAATGAGACCACAAAGCATCTAACCAGTGCAGAGTTAACTAGTGAAGTACCAAAGATCCCACATTCCACTGATTCTTCTTCCGATACAATTTTTTCACTGTATTATGGAAAGTATCAAAGTGCTTCTGTTAAAGTTAAACTTATTTTGGACTATATAGAGACTAAAGATGATGTAAATAGTTACTACAAAAATACCTTGTATGACTGCCAGAAAAGTTATTTTTCCCAAAGGCTGCCCATACTGGAAGTAGCTGTTTCAAAAGCGCTTCTCGAGTTGAAAGACAAACATAAAAATGACTACAGTGTTTTGTTCAGGTCATGTTGTCTTTTTATCATTAAAGTTTGCATAGATGAGTCGAGATGCTACAATTATTTTTTTAAAATTATTTCTTCTCAGCTTCATGACTATCTTGCCTCTCTTTGTCAGTATTTATATGATACACTTAGACCTTGCCTCATTGTTATTAATTATATAGAAATCCTTTCAGAGTTGTGTAGTATCTTGAAGAATGAAATGCTATGTGAAAAAGTATTAGGTGATGATCATTTAACTAAATACGTTGAGGTTATAAGACAACTGCTTGAAGATGTAGAGGAAAGACTAGTTTTTAGAACAAATGTCTTCTTCAAACATGACCTTAACGACTATAAACCTTCACCTGGAGATTTAGCTTATCCAGAAAAGCTCCAACAAATGGAAAACATTGTTATAGAACTTAGAGAAAGACGTCCTGATTCTAGAGCTTCAATAGTTTCATTAGAATCGCAAGAGGTAGCCCAAATTAATGCTCCCGCAACACATCTGAGGTCTTACACAGGGAATTCTCCAGCTGATTTGCATGGCATGTGGTATCCCACTGTAAAAAGAACCCTTGTCTGTCTATCAAGGTTGTATTTTTGTTTAGATAGGGATACCTTTCAAGGGTTAGCTCAGGAAGCTTTAATAGTATGTGTTCGGACTGTACAAAATGCCGCAGAGATGATTTCGGCAAGAAAAACCCCGATTGATGGAAAATTGTTTCAAATTAAGCATTTGCTTATAATCAGGGAGCAAATTGCCCCCTTCCAAGTTGATTTTACCACTAAGGAACTAAGTTTAGATTTCAGCACAGTTCAGAAAGCTGCCGTTGAATTACTCCATCATAGGAAGCAAATTTTTTCATTTGGCAGCAACAACGCATTCCTTGAATTTCTTCTCGATGGCACCCCAAAAGTGAAAGAATATTTAGTGGATTCTAGAAAAGAAATTGATAAGCAACTCAAACTTTGCTGCGAGTCATTTATAGCTTATGTGACGAAAGTCTTGATTGGTAATTTATTAGACTGGATTGAGAAGGCTGAAAAAATTTTGAAGATTATTAAAGTTGAAAATACAACAGCAAATGATTTAACAGTTAAGGGTCAAACTTTTGGAAAACCTGAAAGTGTCGCTGGTAAGACTTATTTCTTTCTTGCAACTTTTTCAAATATACAATTTTGAAGACTTATGTTTCCAAAACAAATGAGGATACTGAGATGGGTTTTAAACATATTTTTAGGGATTTAATGTAAAGTACTTAACATATCTTAGTAACAGTAATATCATAAGATACCAAAAATGTTATATAGAGAACAGAGTGTTAACCACCATCCTTGTAAAATTTTGAAATTTCATTTGTATCGAGAATGAAAAAAAAATTCAATTAAAATTTTTATATCAAGAGAGTCAAGTGGGTAAATAGAAATAACAAATTTCATGGATTTTTAATACCTAAAATATTCATGGTGATTTTTTCAAAATAGTAATTTTTTTTTGAAATATGAAATTATTTTGTTAGAAAAGGAAGAAAGAGTGTTTATTCCTCATTACTGTGTTGTGTCCAGTTATTCACATAAGGATTTTATTCACGGTGGCACTATTGTGTTTGTTCATGAATCAATTTTAGATATGTACAGTTTTGTTGGTTTTGTTGAATTAAATTATATGCTTGTCGAAAAAGAATTCAAGTTTTCCATTGCAAGATCTGTAAAGTTAAATGTATATATTATTTGTTGTTTGTATAGACCACCTAGTACAAGTATAACTTTATTTATATCTAGATTAGAGCTGCTTCTTTCTATGCTTCCCGCAAAAGTTCATATTATTTTAGCAGGTGATTTTAATGTAAATTTTTTAGAAACCTCGAATTGTAAATGTTAACTTTTTTTATTTATTTATTTATTCATTCAAACTCTATAGAGAATGACTCCAATTATTAGACTAGTCAGAATTAAATGTTCTAAGTTAAAGTCAAACAAAAAGGATTAACAAATTAAAAAAATAGGTATATAGCTTAGTAGTAAGTATTAAATATCGTAGTATAATAATTTTAAAACATCACACATAATTTAAAATTAAACATTTAAAACTTCTGAAATTATTACAAAACAGATCGTGATTTGAAAATCGGTTATTGTAATTTTTCAGTATTCTATCGATAAAAGAATTATTACCGTAGTATGTGCGGTGAAAATTTTCCGAGAATAGGACCGTTAAACGGGTCGACCTGGGAGGAACTCGAAATAAAATATTAGCCAGTAAGTCACTACAATCTATAAAATCATTTAACAGTTTAAACAGAAAAAGTGCCATCACAATGTGACTGCGCTTTTCGAGACTATTGAAACCAACTATAAGAAATGTCATTATAAGGTATATTATATTTGTACAATAGAAAGTTGCAAAATTTGTTTTGAACAGATTCAATTTTGTTAATATGACATAAATATGCTGGAGACCAAATTATACTACAATATTCAAGAATACTCCTAACTAAACAATTATACATGGACGTAATAGCTTTGGTATCACAGATATACCTGCAGTTCCGCTTTAAAAATCTCAACATTCTATGTGCTTTTAGCACAATGTTGTCAATATGTTTTTTAAAGTCAAACGCCAAAACTCACATTAACCTCTCGCAAAGAGACGCCACTCAGTTTCACATATTGTTTACGTCCACTAAGGTAGGATCGGATCCACTCTAAGTAGTACCACAGACAGCAATAGAACAAAGCTTGTTGAGTAGGAGACCATGGTGAACACTGTCAAAGGCCTTTGATATGTCTGTGTAAATGACAACCTGGTATCCCTTTTCTATGTTGAAACCCAAGAAGTTCTGGTAGATTGCAAGATTTGTTGTTGTGGACCTGCCTTGGAAAAAACCATATTGCTCTGGTACAATGTAATTTCTGTAAGTTTGAAACAATTGATCCGCTATTATTGCTTCAAATACTTTTGCAACAATCAATATCAAAGATATCCCTCTATAGTTCCTTCACCTTTTCCAAACAATCGGAAATTTCCCTGAATTAAAGGACTGTTAAAATATCTAATACAAAGGAGCACATAAAGTATTGGAACACCTTTTATAGAATATTGGAGGTATGCCATCAGGTCCAGCGGTTTTATTTATATCTAGGAATGCTACCTTATTTTCAACTTCTATGGGTGTAAAGACATGTTGAAGAAGTGAGTTGTCCAGAACGTCAGAATTGTCTTCAAATTGATGAGAAGGGTCGTAATATGCAAAACAAGATTCAAAATGGTTGGCAAAAGCATTAACAATATCCTCAGGAGTTTCCACTGTATATTTATATTTCTTATAAAGTTTGTTTTTGTAATTTATGAGTTTCTTTAGTTCCTTGGTGTACCACTTAGGACATTTGTTGCCCGATATATTCTTCTGGGGTACATATTTTTCAATGGCTTTGTTAACAATATCAAGAGTAGTGTCGATGTCAGTAGACTCCCTGATAAAACTCCAATCTATGCTACTGAAATAATTGTTAATCTGAGCAAAGTTTGCTTTATCAAACATATGTACCTTAACGTTGGTCTTATTATATAAATATGGTGCAGACTTGGTACAAAAAGTGCCTTCCAAGGGAGGGTGATGCATATCAGGAAATCATGAAAGATTAGATCTAGAAATCGATTAAATTAAAATTTGCATTTGGGTTTACTTGCTGAAGCTCTAAGCAGTCGACGTGGTTGGCAAATACTTCGCCAGGGCCAGAACTAATATTTGCTGGAACCAGGTGTCCGTAAAAAACTTGTGTAGTTTGATTATTTTAATTTACAAATGCATGCACATGAGGCTACTCGTATAAGTAAGAATTCTAAGTCTGTGATTGATTACTTATGTTCTAATATAAACAGCCAATTAGTTGTTTGTACTGTCATAAACCCAGGTTTGTCTGACCACAAATCTATTTTTAGTAAATTTAAGATTTTAACAAAGAAGTCTAAAAAATTGACAAATTATAATAATAATAATAATAATAATTTATTCTTCCATAAAATCATTTACATATGACCAAGGTTTTGTTAAAAATTATAACTAAGACTAAAGTACACAATTAGATACCTATATATAAATAAAATGACAAATAATTTTAGAATGATAAAAATACAGAGTTATCACAAACAATAGTGTATAAATATAACAAAGACCATTCTTCTTTATGACTATGTTCCTAAGTCGTCTAGATATTCCTGCAGTGAATAGAATGCCTTTTTCGCTAAGTATTTTAGAAGTTCGCTTTTAGCCTGACTATAAGAAGTGCATTCTTTTATAGTAGCAGGTATTCTGTTGAAGATCCTTGTGCAAGCGTAGTATGGTGATTATTCGTAGAAGGTGGGGTTATGGATTGGAAAAACAAGATTGTTTCTATTCCTGGTTGGGTACTGGTGCAGTTCTGAAGTTCTGGTAAAGGGTTCTTTATTTTTATATATATATAAAGGGTGCTTTTATATATGTATATTGATGGCATCGTCAATATCTTTTGCGAGTTGAAAACTTCCCTGCATGTTTCCGTTGGTTTTAGTCCAAAGATTAAACGCACAATCCGTTTCTGTGCCAACAAAATCCGATTCACACCGACAGACTGTCCCCAGAGCATTACATTATAGCTGAGGTGTGGAGACACTAGTCCATAGTAAGCCGTTAAAAGTGTCGTAGTTGGGACACCCTGTTTTAGTTTTAAGAGGGCATAATATGCTTTGCTCAGTTTATTAGAAACATGTTCTAGTTGCATTTCCCATGATAGTTTGGAGTCAATTAAGGTACCTAGGTATTTTAATAGTGACTCACTATTATCCAGTACAACCTTTGGTATGGTCTTGTAGAAGGGAACTATGACCGTTTTGTCTTTGTTCAGGACCAATTGGTTGGAGAAGCACCACCTGTTCATGTCCTTCAGGACTTGTTAAATTTTTCCGTGTAACTCCACTGGATTTCCTGCTGAGATGACAGCTGTAGTATCATCGGCAAACTTAATAGTCATGTCTGGCATTTTGAGATCATTTATGAATATCAAGAATAGAAGTGGCGCCAGTACCGACCTTTGTGCTGCACCGATATTCAAGTCATGTTCGTTTGAAGATTGACTCTCAACTCTTACCAGAAGATTTCTTTCAGCAAGAAATGATGCTATCAGCGAATTCGCCGTTCCACATATTCCAATACTGTCAAGTTTCGTGGACATAAATTCTAGGTTTAGAGTGTCAAATGCACGAGATAGATCAAAGAACAAGCCCACCACAATGCGGTCGCGCTCTAGTTCTTTAAATATAAAGTCGGTTAATTCAAACGATGCAGTTTTGTTGATTTTTTGGCTTGAAAACCATGCTGTTCTGGTCCGATAAATCTATGCTTATTGAGAAACTCTTGCATCCTGTTATATATGACTCGTTCAAAGATTTTTGAGAAGCTACTCAGTAACGATATTGGTCTGTAGTTTCCAATATCTTGGCGGTCTCCTTTTTTATAAATAGGAACAACGACGGCCAATTTGAGCGTGGTTGGAAATTTTCCACTACTAAGTGAGGTATTTATAATTGACTCTAATGGTCCTTTGATTTCGTCACATAGTTTCTTTAGAACACGTGCTGGAAGTTCATCGTAGCCCGTGGATTTTTTGTTTTTAAGAGACACTATTGTTCTTTCCACCTCATCACTTGTTACGGGACGCAAGAACATTGTCTGTCTTACACTTGGGCTTGTAGTTGGTATAGATGATGTGTTGTTGGCAAAATGGCTCTGGATTGTTCTGGTAGCAACATTAGAAAAATAATCCGTGAAGGTATTTGCAATAACTTGTTTGTCTGATATGACTTCCTTGTTTATCACAATGCTCTTAATGTTATTAGTTTTGTGCCTGCCAAGTTCCGTGTTTACAATGTTCCAGATAGTTTTTGACGGATTTATGCCCTTGTCGATTATGTTTTTGTTGTGGTTGCTTTTAGCCGCTGCAATGTGTTTTCTGTAAGCTTTTCTTTTAGTTTTATAGACCGCTTTCAGCTCATTTGAGTGGGTAAGTTTCATTAGGTCGTAGGTATATTTCACTTCTTGCCTGTGGTGTAGCAGTTCCTCTGTGATCCATGCACTTTTCTGAGGCCTTGTTTTATTTGAGAGGGTCTTTTGAGGACATGTCGTGTCATAACACCATAGAAAAGTTTTCATAAAATTTTCAAAAGCCCTGTCGACATATACTGTACATATGTTATCCCAGATTTCGTGTCTCAGTTTTTCCTTGAAGTCGCTGATATTTTTGTCCTTTAGTAGTCATATAGTCTAGTGTCTTTTTGGAGTTTCTTCGGTTGTGGTGTTTGTAGCAATGTAAAGCTCCAATAAGCGGTGATCCGAGATGTGAGGTTCTGTAACATTGCAAGTAATTTTTGAGTGGGAGATATTGGTGATCATGTAGTCGATGCATGATATGGTTGTGCCTTTCCGGGATGTGAAAACTCTTGTAGGTGCATTACAGTAATTATTTATGCCAAACGACTGTAATAGATCACTCAGCATTTTATAGTTTTTTTGGGATTTTTTAAGGCTGTCTATATTAAGGTCTCCACATAAGAGAATGCTTGAAGCAGTATTTGTTGCTGATGTTAAAAGTGCGGTTACCTGGTCAGTAAATGTACTCATATCTCCACCAGGGGGTCGATATATGACAATCACGATAATGTTCTTTTTTTTATGTTTAATGCCACAACATTCTATCTCCATTTCACGTCTGTAGCTTTCCATGTTCTTAATATTTATTATTTCTTCGTCTTAAATGCGCATATATTGCAGTGCCTCCATGAATGTTGTTTTTTCGGCAAAACTTTGATACAAGTTTGTACCTCGGTATTGTCATAGTGTCCATTCCGTCGTCGCCTACCCATGTTTCTGTAAGACACAATATGTTTGGTCGCTTGTTATGTACGAGTATTTCCATGAGGTTTAGTTGGTTAGGTAGGGATTGTACGTTAATGTGATATATACTAAATGTTGTTTTATATACTTCTTTTAGTGCATTCGATGTTCCAGGTTTGTCAATCTTTGTATCGTTCTTGGCGATAAAACATGTATGGGGGAGTTTCTACTGGTGTCGTTTAATGGTTCGATGGGGCATTCGATGTTCAGTGTCGTTTGTTGCTTTTGTGTATTGTCGGCGGGTTGAGGATTTTCTTGCGTATTCATATCAGCAGTTGTTACTGTGCTGTTATTGTCTCTTGTTTTTGTGTCTGCTTTCTCTTCTTTTAAAATGTTGTTTTGGTAGATGTACTTAAGATTATGGTAGATTATTTACTAGAGGAAATTATAGTAAGTTGTGCCAACTTATAGAAAGTGTTAATTGGGATATAGCTTTGAATGCTGCGAATCTGTTAGAGGCCTTTCATAGTATTTTACTAAATAAATTTAATATTGCTTTTCCTCTAAAAACATAAACAGAAGAAACCTTGGTTTATGAAGGGTCTGAAAGTATCAGCGAAAAATATGCGATCTCTACATACAATAAGAATTTTGTATTCATAGTTCTGTATTTATATTATTCTACAATTCTTATCGTAAAATTTATAGAGATACTATTAGAATCTTCTCTAGTAGAATAAACGAGGCGAGCAATAGACAGAAAGATTGTTGGTAAATTGAATGGGAGTAATGTTGAGATGGTTGACTCTAGTATAAGCCCTTCTAAATTCAATTCATTTTATTGTTCAATAGCATCGAACTTAACTAGCTGTATATCTAAGAAACACGACGCTTTTGCATTTTTTAACAGAGTTTTGGTGCAAGAAACGTTTTACTTCTATCCTACCGCTACATATTAAATAAAAGAGATTTTTCAGAAATTAAAAATAAAAATGCTGCTGGATGGGACAAAATTTCTATTACAATATTCTTAAAATTGTCAGATTCTGCATTAAATGCTCTAGTGAAGGCAATAAATTGGTCACTTCCTGAGGCAGTATTTCCTCATTGCCTCAAACTAGCAACGGTTATTCCTTTGTCTAAGGGAGACAACGCAGAGGAACCATCACATTTTCGTCCGGTTTCCTTGCTCCCAACATTAGCCAGAATTGTTGAGAAGTTTGCGAAAAACGTATGCCTAGTTTTTTGGTGAGAAATAATCTGCTCTCCGACGCACAATTTGGATTTTTGGTTGGGGAGAACACAGTGCAATATTTTCCTTCCTTGAGAAGTTATACCTGAGAATGAATGATGGAGAGGCTGCTGCGGCAGTATTCTGTGATCTCACTAAAGCTTTCGACTGTGGCGATCATGGAATACTGTTGAGGAAACTTGAGGTGTATGGTTTTAGGGAGAGATCTCATGAATGGTTCTCGTCATATTTATCTGGGCGAAGTCAGAGCGTTTTATTTAATAAGGAGCAATCAAGTTACTTAAACATGCATGTGGGAGTTCTACAGGAATCTATTTTGAGACCATTACTATTTTTGATTTATATAAATGATGTGACAATGTTGGATATATAACTGGAAACTTTACAATATTTGCTGACAATACCACAATACTATGGAACAATCATAATCGTAATTCCGATGAACTAGCGGACATTGTAAATAAAGATTTAATTAAAATCAAAGAGTGGTTTGAAGCCAATTATCTTACGATAAATGTGTCCAAAACAAATGTAAGTGAATTTTAGACGTCAATTTAAAGAAATAATGCTTGATAACCTGGCCATAGCAAGGACTGAGGTGAATAAATTTTTGGGAGTATATATTGATCAAAACCTTAAATTTGAACAGCACATTTTACAACTATCTAAAAAGATCTCTAGGGGACTCTTTGCGGTTAGGACTGTATCTAGCAATTTAGGAGTGAATAAGGCAAGAAATGTATACTATGCTCTTGTTGAATCGCACCTGCGCTAGGGTGTGTGCTTCTGGGGTGCTTGTGGGGACTATTTGTTTAAAACAGTATTCATCTTACAAAAACGAGTGTTGAGGTTTATGTGCCGCATGAAGCCTTGTGAGTCTTGTAAACCAGTATTTTTGACTCAAAAGATTCTCACGTTGGCTTGTATATTTATATTGGAAACGGTTTGTTTGGTACATACAAAATTTATGGCCGAAATATCAAGGGAATCTTTGTACTCGACTTGGAGACTATGTACTACTGTCCTTCCTATTCCGTCGTCGGCTATGGTTGGGAATTTAATAGTATATAATGGCAGAAAATTATTTAATCATTTTGCAGATGAGAATACGACAGATCACTTGTGAAAAAAGGTTTAGACGAGAAATAAAACATTTTTTGATTGGTAGAGCTTACTATTCAACCGAAGAATATATAAATGATGTGTTTGTGTAAGGTTTTTATTGTGTACATTTTACTACTGTTTTAACCAATTTATTTTAGTTTTTGACTGCGATAATTAATTGTATTTACCACATTTATTAAATGTTCTTTTATGGGATATTTTAATATCATTTCAGCTATTTTGTTATACTACACTGGGTCTATTTAATTTGAGCTAAAAGTTTTGAACTTAATCTTTTTATCTTTGGACTTGTTTTAGTTTTACTCTTAGTTGCTTTATCTATAAGGAATTTGTAACTTGAGACAATAAAGCTATTTTGAAGTTTTGAAGAAAAAACTATACAATGAAGTCTTTTTCTTTCTTTACTTAATTTTTATTCATGCCTTTGACTGATTTAAGTACTAAAAAGTTTATTTTATTTATACTACAATGAAAATATGTGATTTTTTTTATTACCTAATACATTGTCGATTAACTAAAAACTTTTACAATTTTATTTTACTAGAGTATACCTTACACTAACGTCTCTAAATGATTTTTAATTTTCTTTGGTCACTTCACTATTGCCTCTTGTTTCCAATGGAAAAACACTAATTTTTTTCTAATCTTTTATTGTATCTTAGGGACTTATGATGGCACAATTAGAATTTTAATATTTACAGCTTCCTCCACGTTAAGCCTAAATTATAACATGCCTTGTAACAAGAGTTTTGGAAGAAAATAATTTCAAAATATGATCAAAAACGTCTCGGCTTATATAAAATTGTTAGTTGTATCAAAACCCAACTCCCTCAAACTTTAGAGGAACTAGCGGCAGAGGAAAATGTAGCTCAGTTACATTTTAGTCTTGAGAATGCCCTATGGATGCCAAGAGGTTCCAAATCTAAGAGGAGGCCCCAAAAAATATCATCGGGAAGTGTTTTTTAATGGATAACATAATATTGACTTGCCCTGTGTAGAAAAGAAACTAATTTATTCTGAATATTTTATTCTTACCATTCAATATTTCTAAAACTGGTATCAAATTGGCGAGAAAATGGACAGTGTTTGAGTGTCTTTTCTATTGGACGTAAGTGTATAAAACATCCAGATTGGATCAACTTGTACCTAAAGGAATAATGAATTGACGAAAAAGAAATTAAAAATCTTATAGAAACGGTGGTGGAAGATATATTTCAGTAAAGCCAAAGTGGTTCAAGAACAAACATTTTTTGGCCAACCTGTATAACTTAAAATTACCTTTTTGATATTTGGTTATTTAAAGACACAGGAACAATAGGGTAGAGGAAAAGAAAGACTGTTGCTTACATAATTTTTCAAAAGAAACAATTTCAGGTTAGTCTTTCTTTTTCTCTCTCTTATTTTAATATAAGCCATTAACTAGCATCAAAAAGGTTGTTTTAGATTATACAGTTTGGTTAAAAAATTGTTTTTTCCTTTTTACGAGAATGAAAATTAGTTTACTTATATCTAATAAATTCTCTCGAGTAACTAAAAATGTTTACCAATTGCATCACTTTGGCTTTACTGGAGTACACCAATGTTTCTACACGGTTTTTAACATTTTTTCGTCACTATACCCATAGTTGCAGGTTTTCTTCACTTATGTCCAATAGTCCAATGACCGTTCAGTTTCTCTCTTCTTCCCATTTTAACAAAACTTCCCAATTGTGATTTTCATAAATCCTATAATTTTCTAATATTTATTGCCTCCTCCTCTAAGATTGTAAACCTCTTGGCATCCATACGGCATACCCAAGACTAAATTGTTTAGGTATATCTGGGGTATATATTTTTATTCTTCCTCTGTCGTTCGGGCGATTTAATCCTTTAAAAGTTTGAAGTTAGTTATGTGTTGATGCAAGATGTTTTTGATGATATTTAATTCAATTGACTTCGCTGGCTAACACATTCTTTTGACATTCTTTTCTTCTAAAAGACCTCTTATAAAACCCAGTAAATATTAAAATTCTAGTGCCTAAAGGAAAAGATTAGAAAAAAAAGAGACATACTTTTGACACACCCTGTATAAAATAAAAACATTTTTATTTTATAAATATTATATTTTTACCATTTGATAATATTGAAAGCAGTAATAAATTGGCTAGGAAATGGTAAATGAGTGTGTTTTTTTTTCTTACAGGTTTAATAAAAGATGCTCAAAAGAATATGAAAACCAGAATACCAGAAGTACAACGGTCAATGCAGCTCTATCTAGCCAATAGGGAGACAGAATTCATCTTGTTCCGACCAGTAAAAAATAATGTGATTAATGCTTTCATGCAGATTGATCAGATACTGGTGAAAGGCGGCTATTCACCCGATGATCAGTTGCACATTGCATGTCCATCGCCAGAACAACTCAACATTTTAATATGCTCCGTGTCACTTACTGTTGAACAAGAACCACTAAATAGTTAAGAAAGTTGGAAGTTTTGATAATTTTATTGTATTGTTTTTTTTATGGTCAAATATGTAATATTTTTAAATATTTATTTAGGTATAGATTTGTGATATTGTGATAGATTTTATTATACAGTATTAAATTTCCTGACTCGTTCATTTACATAGTGAAGCATATAAAATGACATGAATTCTGATGACCTTAATTCATTCCACCTCACTATTTCTGGTGATTCCCTCAAAAAATAACACAAAGAAATGATCTCAAAGTTTACTTATCGCATGTGTCAGTGTCTGAGATTCTGAGACATTCATTTCTGCTCCACTGTTACCAAAATAAGATGAATTCTTTAAGAAACTAAAAACCCAAATATCACAAGTTGGGACAGACTATACTTAAAGGTGTTTCAGGCTCCGTCAAATGATGCTTTAGACATTTTAGTTACGGTGGTAAACATGTCCTTCACTAGCGAAATTTTCCCTCCTTGCCTTGGTCGTTCCAGCTTATAATGGTCTCCACCATATTATAGTCAAAACCCAATTTTAGACCAATCTCATTGCGACTGACATTGTCATTTGTCATTACTGAGCAAGCACAACCTAGGCAGTTCGAGTTATAAACCTCAAAGATCACAAGGATGCTATTTTTCATTTCCTGGAACATCTATATTGGTCTGAACTCTGGAGAAATCGCCTCAGAGGTGTTCTGTGATCTTTGATTCGTGTGATCATGGCTTCAGGGGCACAGTTCCAAATTGGTTTCTCTCATATCTGACTGATCGGAGTATTGTGTTCAACAATCATAACTCTCAAGATTTGAACATCAAATCTGGGGTGCGATAGGAGTCTGTGCTAGGACCTCTTCTCATTTTAATTTATGTGAATGACCTTTCTCATCTGCACTATTTTTGCTGATGATACCACCATTCTTTGGCATTAAGGAAAACAGCAGTGACTCGCATAATTGGTTAATGTTTATTGTAAGGGTGAGATTGATGTTGCTGTTGAAATATTTCAACAGTTTCTTAATGTCTACAATTGTGATCAGTTGAATCGAATATGTAATGTAAATAACCGTATATTGAATGTGGTGGTGTCAAACATGGATTGCATAGTATCCCGTAACGACTTTCATTTGGTACCTGAGGATGATCACCACCCCACATTGCAGGTAAAGCTTGCTCTGAACATATCTAGGGATAAACCATTAACTAGGGTTCCAATAAAGTATAATTTTAAAAAACCAGACTATAGCATTATACTCGGCTTTGTTGAGTGTGGACTGGCAGTTGCTTGAGGTTCATACAAATGTTGATTGTGCAGTGAATGCTTTCTATGAGAAACTTTATGAAATATTTAGCATTTGTGTACCTAAAGCAAAGAAGAATAGACAATATCCCGTTTGGTTCACTAGGCAGATCATTAAAGACATGAATAAGAAAGAACATCTGCACAGGAAATTGAAGCGAAGTGAAATTCCAGAAATAAGAAATGAATTCTCCTGACTAAGAGCAAAAATTAAGTTTGATATAGATATAGCTTATCGATTATATATTGCTAAAATACAAAGGGAAATTGGTGTGGATGTTAAGGCATTCTGGTCCTTCATTAATAATAAAAAGCAGGCAATGCATATACCCAACGAGATGCGGCTAAATGATGCTAAATATAAGGGTAGCAGTATGGCTGATGCTTTTGCCAAACATTTTAATAATGTTAACAGTGCTGATGACGTAGCAGCCCTACAATGGATCATAATTATAATGCTAGTCAAATTTTAATCAGATCTGTAAACGATATAGATATTTTAGATGCAGTAAAAAAATTAAAAGTTAAAAAGTCCTTGGGGCCTGATGGTGTTCCAGGTTATTTGATTAAGGGCTGTTTTGACATGTTCAGGTATCCATTGCGTATATTATTTAACTTGAGCCTCACTACTTTCACCTTTCCTGAACGTTGGAAGATGGTGAATATATGTCCAATTTATAAGAGTGGCAGTAGGGATGATATAAAAAACTATAGGCCTATAGCAGTATTGTCAGCTAGCGCAAAAGTTTATGAAGCTATATTGTTCAAACAAATGTATCATTCGGTCTCCGGGAGGGTTTCAATATTTCAATTTGGATTTATGAGACAGAGAGGTCAACAGTTTTAAATCTCACTCAGGATGTATCGAGTGCTTTCAATGAGAGAATGCAGGTGGATGTGGTATATGGTGATTTTAGCAAGGCATTTGATGTCTCCCATACTATTTTAATTGCTAAACTTAAAAAATGAGTTTGGTTTTCATCAAAATATGATTGATTTAACGAATAGTTATCTAAGAGGCAGGCGACATCAAGTGGTTTTGAGAGGACATTGCTCTATCGAGTTTGAGCCTACATCCGGGGTTCCTCAGGGCTCCAATCTTGGGCCGCTCCTCTTTCTGATGTTTATAAATGATATCTCAAGGACTATTTCTAATTCTAATCATCTATTATTTGCAGACGATCTGAAGATATATATGACCATAAATAACTTAGAAGACTGCTACCTTTTGCAAAAAGATGTTGACAGTATAGTTGAGTGGTCACTTACCAATAAACTTAATTTCAATATTTCCAAATGTAAAGTGTTGTCTTTCTCACGTAAAATAGATATTGTAATAATGGACTATAACATGCAGGGGTTGTTTTTGATAGCAGGTTGACTTTTGATAGTCACAATTCAAGTATAACAAAAAAGGCTGCAAAATGTTTTGGATTTATTGTAAGAAATTGTCGATTATTCAACAATTTAGCCTCTGTGAAGATATTGTATATATCCCTTGTTAGGAGCATTCTAGAATATTGTTAGGTAATATGGAACCCATATTATCAAAATAAAAAGTATGATGTGCAGAGAATTGAAAACAAATTTGTCTCTTATATGTATTTTAAAGAACATGAAAGGTACGATACGTATGTTTCGAGAAGTGACGTATGTCAATTATGTCAAAGGTACGGGTTGGCTCAACTGGAAAAGCGTAGAAAGATAAATGATATGTTGTATTTATATAAAATAGTTCATGGACTGGTGGATGACCCTACCTTCGCAGCAAAAATATTTTATAATGTACCTTTATATAATACTAGGGCTTTATTGAAATTTTATCTACCAACTGTGGCTCATACTAATTATCAGTTGAACTCACCCTTACATCGAATGTGTCTGTTATATAATGAAATACAAAATAATTGTGATATATTTCATATTAAATATCATAATCTAAAAGTTTTGTTAAATCAAATACTATAATATATAATTAAGTATTTATTAATTTACATTGTGATATACATTTAACTAAATAGATAAGAGTACTTTGTAATTGGGTAATGGCAATCTGTGCTTATTACCTGTTAAGTACCTATAAAATAAATAAATAAATAATATTAAACAATGGTGCGATGCAAATGTATTGTTTTTTAATACATACTTCAAAAAAAAAAAAAAAGATATATATATATATATATATATATATATATATATATATATATATATATATATATATATATATATATATATATATATATATATATATATATATATATATATATATATATATTAAATTTTAAGTGTGTAACTAATGACTTTTATTTGAGGAATGAGATTATTGTTAAACCTGACGAAAGTAGGTTTTTAAATACTATAATCCATGCAAAAAGTTAAGTATCATCAGGTTGCTATGCATTGAAGGTTATAATTTGAATGTTTTTTTTAATTATTTGTTTAATGATGTCGTTTTACTAGAAAAGAGGGGAATAAAAGGTATATGTGTGAAGCTAGGATGCGCGATTCTTGCTATCTGTTACTAGCTTTAAAGAAAAATAATTGACAAACTTGTCAAATGAGGTTACATGCCGATTCCTAAGACTCAAAAAATAAAAAATTCCTTTGTTTGCAATGGCCTCAAAATATTTAACTATCTTCCTCTTAAAACGCGTATTTTGTAACGCCAGAGAAGCTTTAAGAAAGATGTTAAAAAGTTATTACTCAAAAAGGCGTGTTATAATATCCAAGATTTTTTTTAATGACCAGTACTTAGTGTGATTTAAATGGAAGACTGTGTTCCGTAAACATTTTAACACTTTTATAGACATTTTAAATTTGTTTTATTTTATATATGACTAATACTTCTGTATTCTTGTATATTCTGCCTTTTTCTGCAATAATTTCAACATTTTTGTTAATTCTATTGAGGCGATGTCTTGGATAATTTAATGTTTTAAATGTTCTTTAGCTAACCACACCCAGTTTTGAAAAAAAAAGATCAAACCTTAGAATTCTAGATCACTTTGCAATAGTTAAAATAACTATGCAGAACAAATCAAATTATTATATAAAAAGTTTGAATGCTCCATCAACTGGATTATTATAAGATCAGTTTTCAATCCTGTCTAAAATTTAAAAACGGAACTCTTTCCCAGACATTTGCAGTATAAGTAATAATGTGACACTCAACAGTCAATAAGTGTTTTCATCATGTATTAAAAAGTTCGCCTGTGGGAAATTGTAATACCCATATAGGTGAATAGCGCAATTGAACATTGAATAAAACATTAACTCAACAGTGCAGCTCTGTAGTGTGTTTGTATACACTTCAACATTGGAACCAGGCGGGATATAAACAGTGCCAAAGCTGTTCGACCTCATCACAAATACAGTTGCAGCAGTATAATAGGGTATTTGGTCAACGTCCGACGTCGGACGAAGGAACTGCGACGCCACGGCCTGCTGGGCATAGATAAAAGTGTATATGATGCAGGGCAGAGAGTGTTGGGTCATTAACATAAACAAACTGACCAACAATGCTCTATGTGCACGCTGCCGGACCGTAAGAGATATGATGTTTAAATTAGGGTAAAGTTGGGCAATTTAATGTCAAATAATATGTGGTTGATAGAGTTGGAAAATTCCGACTACTTCCGAAGATATCTATGAAAAACAGAAAATCATCATTGTCCTTTTTTATTTCAGGTTGCATTTGAAGAGATAGTACAAAATAAACATCTTCATAGCAACATTTCCTCCTCTACAAGGTGATGTACTCAGATTTAAAATCCTACGTTTCGTCTTCGAGGTCTCATTAACTTCCTTTTTTAAATACAAACCTGGATTTTTTATTTAATTTTTAGCAAGCCCTTGACCTCCTACAATTAATTATATAATGCGCTCATATATTTAGAGTATTAAAATTCTTCTTTTGAATTTGGCAAAATTCTGGTTATCCATCTCTCTCTCTAACAGATTGTCTCTTATGGGAAAATCTTTAATAATCTGTTCAAACAGTAAATGTGCTTAAATGGTTGGTTGGACGCTTAGAAGTAAAAAAATTCAGGTCCGTATTAAAAAAAATAAGTTGTTGAGACTTCGAAGACGAAACGTCGGATTTTAAATCTTGTAGATTAGGAAGTGGCTGTAATGATATAAAACTTGGGCCTATTTTTATATTCGCTGGTGGGTCCACCAGAGGCACCACAATTCCATCAAAATGTTTTTATATTTATGCTGGTTGATTTCTAATGCCACCAGTCAGTGTTTTTATATTCATAACTCAAGGGTCAGTGTTGGGACCAATACTCTTCCTACTTTACATCGATGACTTATCATTTTTGGATATTCAGGGCAAATTTACTTTGTTCGCCAATGATGCTACTATTCTTTGGCAGGAATCCAGTACGGTGGACTGCAACGGGACACGGTGTTGCATGAGATTATGATGGTGGAATTGTGGTGTAGATCAAAATTGTATTTGCTTAAATTTAAAAAAAAAACGAATCTTTTAGCTTTCGGCTGTAATGTAGATTCACTAACACTTGATAACAGTCATTTAATAGAACTTCAGAATTTTGTAACATTTTTGGGAGTAACTTTAGATGACAAACTGAAATTTGATGAACATATCATCAATCTCAATTCTAAACTGGCATCTGCATTCTTTGCATTGAGAATTGCATCTAGATAATTGAACGGGCAGTCAGCAAGGATGGTATTTCTCTTGTTGACTCCCAATTGAGATATGGTATAGCCTTTTGGGGCCAGTGCTCTCAATATTTCTTTAACTCAGTTTGTGTCGCAGAAGATTTATTCTTGAAACTGTGTATATTATACATAAAAGCCGCGATCGGTATCGTAATAACACAACGCGATATAACACCCGCCAAGCTAACAACCTCTCCCTGCCTATTCTCTTATTTTTAATAGTCTAAAGATCTACAACCACTTGCCGCTAAGCCTGAGAAATATTACTGACTTAAAACTATTCCGAAAATCAATTTCTAGACGTTTAGAACAAACAATTTAGAGGAATACTTTTCTGACGAGTTGTAACGTAAAGGGTGAAACCCATTTTTTGTTTCTGTATGCGAGCATGTTGTCTGCTATTCTATTATTATCACATTACCTGTTTGTTTTTTTTACAGGTTTTTAACCATGACTTAATTTTGTTTTAGTTTAAGCTAGATTTAGAATGACTTTATACAACTTCTTTATGACTTTTGTATTTTGACTTAGATGAGGATTTGTTTTTGTTTGCTTTTGTCTGCTTGGATGTTTGAATTTTATAACTTTTTAACCTCTTTCTTTACAGCTTTGTCAACAAGATTAATCTTATGACAATAAAGCATATTTTGAGTTTGAACAACCTGTTTGTTGTGGAGCCACCATAAATTCAAAATTTCCACCTGCTGTGTGGATGATAAAGGAGAAATGTCAAAACAATTTATCCACATATTAATAATTTTTCTTAATTGGTTGTACACAATTTCTTTTGAAACAATAGAATTTATCAGTTTATAAATCTTATTTGCAAAAAAACTCAAATTGTGAGAAATATAGGTACAAACTGAGTTCTGTTGACCTATATGGCAAATATAGAAGTTTATTACAGACAAACATAATTAGTGAAGAAAAACAATAAAAATGACACACAGTATTCCACCAAACTGTTTTTAAATCCCAGGTTCGGTGGACCCAGGACTGGTTGATTTTGGATGACGTTATCACACCCTAATTCCAACCCACCACACCAAAGTGGTGAATATAAAAACATACCCTTATTTCGTAATACCTTTTCAATGGCAGCCTCAAAAAAATAAAATAGAAATTGACGATTTTCGGTTTTCAGAAGTAGCCGGAATTTTCCAACTTTGTCAGCGGCATATTATTTAACCAACCTCGTTTCACTGAGTCAGTGTATGATATTTTAAAAATTAACACAACTCAAAATAAAACTAATTAAATTAAAACATTTAAAAAACTTGTTTAAATCTATGTGAGTGGTCTTATCGTTTTCCAAAGCTCATAATTTTGCATGGATCATCATTGCATCAATAATCCAGAAAAACTAGATTTACAAATTGCAGTACTGAACTGAGGCAAGTTGATAGTTATCGTGAAAGGTTTTTTTTTAACTGCAGGTCATAGGCTGTCCCACATTCAAGCTTCATAACAAGGATGTCTGAAACCTCATGAGATACGAAGTAGGTTAAATTGGGACAATTTAAGCGCCAATAATATGCACTTGAAAAATGTTTGAGCTATCTAACATTTCCAGAGATATCCGAAAACTCTTGTAATTTGCAATTTTTGGAGGCTTTTGAAAATCTAAATGCACTTTCTAGTCGATTTTTTTTAATACAGGCCTGGAGTTTTTAAACCTCCTTATCAACCAAAATCCTTAACCAATACTATCAGTATAGCTAATATGTTGACATTTCGATTCCAAAAAACATCATACTCATACTATTTTTTAAATACGATCATCTTAATTTAAAAAGGCACATTACTGCTATAATACTAATGCGTAAAAAAATCAGTCAGTTCAATCCTTTACCCGGAACTTCCCACGTAATGAACATTTCATTTTATTAGGAATACTGAAGTGTGACTCAGGTTTTCTACAGTCATTTATTAACCATAGATATACTGTCTTTAAACATTTTTTCTTGGGGCTGGAAACTTATAAATTGTCACTTAATTAAATTAAAACAAATTATATTGCCTTTTCTCTGACAACAGACACCAGACCAAATTTTTCACATATAGAATTAGAAAACAAACAAATAAACGAAGTATCGAACATAAAGTATCTAGGTATCATAATAGACAAATTCCTTAAATTGCAACCACATATTGACTACTTGTCAAATAGGGTGCGAAAGTCGATTTATAAATTTTACATACTTAGAGAAATTTTAAACAAAAAAGTTCTTGTCATGATTTATAAAGCTCTTGTCGAATCTTTGTCGAGTTATGGAATTCTAGTATTGGGAGGACTATATAATAATCCCTTATATAAACTAAACACAATACAAAAGTACATATTAAAAATAATTTATAGAAACAATAGATTGCATCCAACATCTTTGATTTTTACAGAGGAAACATGTAATATTAGATATATATCTGACAGCCATATGTATGTTTCTTCATTTTCACGAGGAGAAAAAAAATTAATCATGCATATTGTACCCGCTCAAAACAAAATAAAAATCTTGCACTACCTAACAATTATAAACACATAAATCTGAAATGTATTAATTACCTGGGTTCTAAAAGCTATAATCTGCTACCAAACATAATCAAAGAGATCCATAGTAAGAAAAAATTCAAAAAACTTTGTAACAAGTATATGTACGAAAACTTTCAGATATTTGCTGTTTTGTTTAACTAGTTAAATCTATACATATGTATTGTAAGTGTGTATATGTTATTATGTAACCTTGTCATGTAATTCTCTGTTGCAAAAATGTTTTAGATAATAATCATTTGATTAGACACTATCATTTGACACACACAGGTGTAGGTGTGATCAAAGGTTTTGAGTAATAACTGTCCTAATTTAATTTTTTTTCAATTGTAGTTTATTGTAAATAAATAATTTTTTTCTTGGGGCATAATTTTATTTAAAATAAATTGAATAAGTAGTTTTTACTATGATTTTTTTAAGACCACCATGTAGAATTCGTATCAGTTTATCCCTATAGGTATCACATCAATTTTTGTGCAACAGTTGAAGTCAAGAAGATAGTTGTTTTTTAAACATTTTCTTTGGTCACCATTGTGATCTGCTGTCTCGAATTCGTACCACAACTTTACCAGTTTATGTCTACATCACACTTAATGCTTGCACAATATTTGAGACCAATCTAAAGGTACCTTCAAGCTGATTTTTAAATATAGTAGGCCGCCTTTCTGTATTGCCATCTTGGATTCGTACCAAAATGTTACCATTCATTTCAGTTTTGTGCAAAATCAAGATAAATTGCATTTTATCAAAATGTTACCACACACACGCATCCAGGGGTGGGGGGCTCGACCCCCATCCCCCGAAACTCTAAAAACATTTTGATATAGGCATGCTTTTTTCCTGAGATTTGACTGTTTGGACCCCCCAAAGTGAATTTCTGGATTGATTCCCAAAACTGAACATCTGGCTACATGCCTGTATTACCAAGTCAGGCCCATGACACCTTTGACCCCCTTAAAAGTGGATTTTAAAGAAATTCAGACACTGATAATTATTTTTCAAGCCATTGAGAAAACAATTGTCTTTAAAACGTAATTCGGAGATTGAGGGTAAAATTTAAAAAAAAGCACACTAATTGTTTTAGAAACCAGTTTAGTTGAAAATATATCGTAAAAAATGGAATAACACAATTCAAACCCCTAAGGATAGAATTTTAAAAATCATTTAGTTGAAGAGATATTGTAAATAAACAATATATTTCACACTTGCCCACTCTAAATTTGAACACTTATTTTTAACAGTTTCAGAAATATGGGGGTGATTAATCAACCATTCCTGGAAACGGAGGAAAATATAACACCAAATAAATAATTAGATTGTTTTATTAAACAATTTAAAAAACTATAACCAAAAAATTAGTTTGCTAGGTAATGGTTTTTAAGTAAATAGCAATTGTAGTGCTATATTAAATAAATTATAAAAGCAATAACTTAGGAATCGGGTGCCGTGTCACTCAGCATTAAAACATCAAAGGGTGAATAGTATCCATAAAAAAGTAACATTTATTGTTTTTTTTTTACAGGCGAAGCAAACTTTATTTAACTACCCTAAGTAAAGGCTTTGCCTCATAGTTTTTTTCATACATAAACAGACGACAACTAGAAAAATTTCTTTAGGATAGTGTACGATGGTCCAAGCTTGAAATTAAATAAAATCTACCACAATACTGACGTATTGTAAACACTAGTACAATTAAGACATAAAATAAGGCAAAGAAGTATGTTAAGTAGTAACAAAGTTTCTCTGTTTCAAACAAGGACCGTCTTACATCACTACAACAAATATAAACATGGGCAACAGAGGGTATTATAGTGTCCTTTCATTCAGGAATCCATCTAAACTGAGTTAAATATATAGTAGTTATTTTTAAAACACCTAAAATCACATTTATACACCGTCTATGACCACTCCATGTTGTCCTGTTGCGGCTTCTGCTGCTCTTTCTGTTGTTCGGGTTTCGCGTTCTGCTGTTCTGCGTTCTGCTGTTTCTCGTCTTTTGGAGGAGAGGGGGCCTTGGGTGGGGGTTTGTTCAAGACCGAATTGACGACGTTATCGAAGTTGCCCTTTTCCTGCCTGATCTGAGCGATGGTTATGGGCGGGGGAAGGTGTTTGGGCGCTATGGCCAATTTGCTCCTGGTCTCCTCCAGCCACCGATAACAATCTTGGAAAGTCTGGTCTACTTTGCTGATTTCCTCGTCGGTCAAGTGGCTGTATTTATGGTCTTTGTTTCTGTAAGAGAATAGTTTATGAATAGCACATTAAAGGGTGTTTTAACAGACATGAAGGTGCCTAAGTTAACTGTTGTTTCCAGGGGGAATGTGCAAAGAGCCTACCTTTCAAATACAAATGTCTTGATTTATGTTAATACAATACAAAAAGTTTACACACATCAAACAGTAGAAAATTTACCAATCAAAAAATATATAATGCACTTAAAATATATACAGGGTGGGGATTTTAAATGGAACGCTGCTTATAGCGGATCTGGGAATAAGATTTCTCTAAAATCCTGAAATAGGTACCCAAAGATTTTTTATGGGCTTCGTTTTTGTCATGTAAACAAAAACTGGGGCCCCAAAGGGAAGGCGCAGCGCTAAGCAACTTTTTTTCAAATTGGAAGACATTTTTGTGGCAACTTTTTCGAAAGCATATTGAAAAAGGAATTTGCCATTAAAATTTTTTTTGACATCTGTCAAACCATGTGTCAGAAATTTATTAAAAACCAATGTAAGATGTAGTTTAACCTTTAGGCCTATAGAATAGATCTGGCAACAATGGGTCAACTAGGATCCAATAAATGTGATATGCCAACATTGTTAAGGAAACATAACCTAGTTTTGGAGACATGTAGCGGGTTACAATGTTATTATGTTAACGCGAGGTGCTAGTTAATCTTAAATTGAAATAAACGATTAACAATCGTTTCCTAGTTTTATTTTACAGCCCATTGAATAATACATGGTGTCAGGTTCACACGCGGGATGTTGTGAGACTGAAAATAGTAAATTTTGTGTGTCGAAAGTTCGTTCGGAATAAGTTGCACATGTATATGTGTGAAAAAGTCACTGGTGAATTGTGAATTTTAATCTGGAAAAACGCCGATATGGAGAATTTGTTTCGTCCCCCAGAGCCCCTAGTGTTAGGTGGGCAAATTGGCGAAAACTGGAAAAAGTTTTGGCAAAAATTTGAGGTATTTTTGGTTGCCACAGATTTGAAGTCCAAAGCAGAGGAGACACAAGTAGCAGTATTTTTAAATTTGGTGGGAGATGATGGCTTAGAATTGCATAATAGTTTTTCCTACAGAGCGGCAGAAAAGAAGTCTCTTGATGCTATTAGGAAAAAATTTGAAGAGTACTGTTCGCCTCAAGCAAATGTGATATTTGAGAGATTCAAATTTAATAGTATAGTTCAAAAGGAGATTTGATAGCTTTCTTACTGAATTAAGAAAGGCTGTAAAAACTACCAAGTATCAAGACCAAGATGATATGATCCGGAACAGGATTGTCATGGGCATCTTTGACAAAGGGTCACAGGAACGCTTGCTAAGAGAGTCAAAACTCACTTTAACAGTGTATAGAGTTTTGTCGTGCCACAGAGGCTAGCAAGTCCCAAGCCAAGGCTTTGCAGACAGAGGCAGTTGTACATTCTGTGAGTCGGGAACAGCACAAGATAGAAGTATGAGACCAAGTGTGAGACAAAGTGGTTCGACATACAAATCCGTGTCAGATAGTATTTGTAGATTCTGTGGATATAAACACTCCAGAAGTTCAAGGTGTCCAGCCCTAGGTAAAACTTGTGCAAAGTGTCAGAGTAGAAATCATTTTGCTGCAGTATGCCCGAATAAGGAGTACAGAGACAAGGATAAAAACAAGTTCAAATAGAGTACATGATGTGGAGAAGGATGAAAAGTAACAGTGATTCAACTAGTGAAGATAAGTTTTTTGTCGATTCAATAGACTTGAGTGAGTCCAGTGAAAAATGTTTTAAGTGCAAGAGTAAACTGCAGAATCAAGAAAAATATTGGAAACAAAATGTAAATATTCAAGGTAAAAGTGTAGAGTTTAAACTTGACACTGGTGCTGAAGTAAGTGTGTTGCCTTTGCACATTTTGAAAAATATAGGTCTAGACTGTAGTTTAAAATCTACAAAAATTACTTTGATTTCCTATGGTAGTGAAAATTTTAAAATCAGGCCCTTGGGAGAAATCAGGTTATTATGCTGTGTTAATGACAATGAATCCTTAGTTGATTTTATTGTAGTTGATGCTAGTAAACAACTACCTTTGTTAGGGTTACCAGGTTGTATAGCCCTAAAGTTAATAAAACGTTTAGCTTCTATTAGTACAGGGTCAAATGTAAAGTTTAGTACTTTAGATGATGTAACTAGAGTTTATAAGACTGTTTTTGATGGTTTGGGTGAATTTCCTGCTAAACACCAGATTACTTTGAAAAATAATGCTATTCCATATATTCAGCCATCCAGAAGGGTCCCTAAAGCTCTTAGCTCAAGATTAAAAAATAAGTTAGACCAATTAGAAAAGCAGGGTGTTATAGAAAAAGTAGAAAAACCTACTGAGTGGCTGAACCCTCTAGTCATAGTGGAAAAAAGTAATGGTGATCTTGGACTTTGTTTAGATCCTAAGAACCTTAATCTAGCTATTCAGAGGGAACATTTTTTAATCCCCACGTCTGAAGAGATTGCTTCAAAATTAAGTAACAAAGAATTTTTTACAGTTTTAGATATGAAAGACGGGTATTTTCAAATAAAATTAGACAATGAAAGTTCAGACTATACCACCTTTGGTACACCTTTTGGGCGTTACAAATTTATTAGATTGCCCTTTGGCATTTGTTCAGCCCCTGAAGTGTTCCAAAGGAAAAATTATGAGATATTTGGTGATTTAGAGGGTGTAGGTATTTATTTCGATGACCTTATTATAACTGGAAGTAATGAGGCTGAGCATGACCGAAATTTACAATTAGTACTTGAAAGAGCCCTTAAATACAATATTAAATTTAATAGTTCAAAAATTAAGTTTAAATCCAAAACTGTTAAGTTCATGGGTCAAATTTATTCAAAACAAGGTGTAGAGCCAAACAAAAATTATGTCAAAGCTATAACTGATTTACCAGATCCTAAAAATAAAACTAATTTGCAAAGAATACTAGGAATGGCAAAATATTTAAGCAAGTTTTTGCCTAATATGTCAAAAGTCACCGCCCCTCTAAGAGAATTAACAAAGCTCCATGTTGATTTTGTTTGGAATATGGAACATAAGCAGTCCCTTTCTCAGTTAAAGCAGTTGTTAGTAGCAGCCCCAATACTAAAGTATTTTGACTCATTGAAATCAATTGAGATCGAAACAGATGCATCTAAGGACGGTCTTGGAGCATGTTTACTTCAAAATGGACATCCTATTGCATTTGCTTCAAGGAGTTTAACTTCCACAGAGCAAAAGTATGCCCAGATTGAGAAAGAGATGCTTGCCATTGTTTTTTCTATACAAAAATTTCATTTTTTTATTTATGGTCTCAACAATATAAAAATTAATTCTGATCATAAGCCCTTAGAATCAATTTGCAAAAAAGATTTAGCTTGTTTGTCTCCACGTTTGCAAAGAATGAGATTAAGACTTTTAAATTATGACATTTTAGTAACTTACAAACCAGGAAAGTATCTTTATATTGCTGACACTCTATCTCGGGCATTTTTATTAGAAAAAGGTTTAGAAAGTGACAGTGAATTTACTTTAGCTATTCATTCGATAATAAAGAATATTCCTATGTCATCTGAGAGAAAAGATCAATTTCGATATGAGACTTATAATGACCTTCAATTAAAGAGTGTTATTGAATACTGCATCAATGGGTGGCCAGAAAATAAACATGATATTCCAGAATTTGCTTGTAATTATTATAAAATTAAAGATTCGCTTACTGTTTCGGATGGTTTGCACTTATTTTGTGAAAAAATAGTAGTTCCAAATTTTCTGCGGTATGAAATGCTAAAATTATTACATGAAGGTCATGTAGGCATTGAAAAATGTAAAGCTCGGGCCCGTCAAGTTTTTTATTGGCCAGGTATTAATTTTGACATAGAAAATTATAATAAAAAACGTAAGGTATGTGAAAAATTTTCTCGAAAACAACAAAAAGAGTCATTACATTTATATCCCATCCCTGAACGTCCTTGGGAAAGATTAGGCCTTGATATTTTCACTTATGGTGGAAAAAGCTACCTGGTTGTTGTAGACTTATTTTCAAATTGGCTTGAGTTAATTCATATACTGGATAAATCCACAAAATCTGTCATAAACGTTCTTAGAAAAGTTTTTTGCACTTTTGGGTCCCCAGATTTTAACTTGTGATAACAATCCATTTAATAGTTATGATTTTAAACGTTTTGCTAAAGCTTGGAATTTCAAAATCACAACAAGAAGCCCGCATTATCCGCGCTCAAATGGCCTTGCCGAAAAAGGAGTAGGTATTGCCAAAGGTATTGTCAAAAAATCATTAAAGGAAGGTGATGTTGAAATTGCATTGCTGCAGTATAGAAATTCCCCTATAAAACATATAGGGTAAATTCAAATCAAATTCAAATTTCTTTATTCGTGTCAGTACAAAAAAAAGTTTACACACGTCAAACAGTAGAAAATACTATATATTTTTTTTTTTTTTAAATATAAGTATACATACAGATCCATATAAAATCAACATGAAAGATACATACATATATTGCTAAAATTAAGTTAAAACTAAAATAAAATACAACACAAACATTGACATCTTATAAAATCACACTATAAAATACACGCAGAATCTAAAAATTCGTCCACTGAGTAGAATGCCCCCTGGAGCAACAACTTCTTTATAGAGCTCTTAAAAACTTTAAGTGGTGCCTCCCTCAAGGAAGTTGGAAGTTTATTGAAAAGTTTTATACCCAAATAGTTTGAGCCATTTTGACACCTTTTCAGACGATAGTAACCTGTGACTAGGTCACCTTTACCTCTTGTATCATATTCATGGACATCAACATGTCTTCTATATCCTGTTAGGTTTTTTTTAACATACAATAATGTTTCCAACATGTACAGGGAAGGTAGGGTTAATATGTTTAACATCACAAATGTGTCCCTGCAATCATCCCTATATGACAAACCACCAACTACCCTGATAGCTTTCCTCTGGAGACCAAAGACTCTCGAGACATCCGAAGCATGACCCCAAACGATGATTCCATAAGACATGTGCGACTGCACGAGGGCATAGTATGCCTGCAGCAACACATCCCTGGTTACACAGTGAGCAAGATTTCTCAGGACAAAAATGTTTGAATTTAATTTATTACAGATGGAATTTATGTGGTTGTGCCATCGCAGCCTAGGGTCCAAGTTAACACCCAGAAACCTCACATCACACTCAATTTCCTCGCCAGAAAGTTGTCTCATGGAAAATGTCATATTGTTGGTTTTTGCTACGTTCAAGAATAGCATATTAGAAGAAAACCATGTCTCAGCTGCTCCTTGTGCCTCAAGGGTCCTCATTTGAGACAGTTGTTTATCTTGGTGTTTGAAAGCTATTGTCGTATCATCGGCAAAGAGTGTCCAATGCACCTCAGGGTGAGCAAGGGGCAGATCATTGATGTAAATAAGAAAAAGTAGAGGACCGAGCACCGATCCCTGAGGCACTCCAACTGTTACTGGTAGGACATCCGAATCACCATCAGCAAGTCTCACATGTTGAGTCCGGTTAGTCAGATATGAGGCGAGCAGGTTGATACTACTACTGCACAAAATATATGCTCCCAGCTTCCGCAGCAAGACATCATGGGGGACACAATCAAATGCCTTACTCAGGTCACAAAATACAGTAGAAACATACTCAAGATGTTCAAAAGAGTCCTCTATGTAAGAAACTAAGTCCAGGATACCCAAACCAGTATTCCGCTCCCTCCTAAAGCCAAATTGGGATTCTGAAAAAATGTGTTTAGTTTCAAAGTAGGTTGCGATTTGAGAAGCTAAGCATTTCTCAAACATTTTTGAAAGTATTGGCAATAGTGAGATTGGTCTATAGTTTGAGGCATCCCCAGTGCTACCCTTTTTGTGTATTGGTGCCACAACAGCATGTTTGAGGCAGTCCGGAAAAACGTCCTTACAGATACACAAGTTTATTAGTTTTGTAAGCGGAATATAGATCAAATTATTTATTAGTTTTAGTAGGGGGACATTTAGATCAAAGCAATCACGACTTGTTTTATTATTTAGTTTATTAATTATATCTCTAACCTCAATGAAAGTGACTTCCGAAAAACAAAAACTTTGACTATTTATGTGTCTGAGCGGATCTACATCCACTGGGACAACAATGTTCTTGTGTATTTCATTAGGTATGTTAACAAAAAAAGTGTTAAATTCATCTGCCGTGATACTAGATACACCCGACAGCCCATTGGAGCTTCCCCGATGTTCATTAATTATTTCCCACATGCATTTCGTGGGATTACTGGAGTTTTTTACTCTGGTGTTGTTGGAAATTAACTTACAATCAGTAATGGCACGTTTATACATTAAGCGATAAGAATTTCTTTCTTGTTTTAGACCATCAGTATTAAAAGTTTTGCACAAGTCATTAAGAAATTGAAGATTTTCCCTCATTTCCCTTAACTCATTGGTAAAGATAAAAGTGGTTCCCCTTTGTTTAGGCTTTAGTATTAGTTCCCTTTCTGGAAAAGAAGATTTTAAACTATCCTGTAAAATTTCAGTAAACAGCAAAAATTTTGTATTTATGTTAACATCTATGTCATTAATAAAACCCCAATCAACTGACTCTATCAAATTATAAAACATAAGTCTACCTTTTTCAGTAAATGGTCTTATCAACTTGTTTAATTTTGTCGTGTCATCTGGTACGGAACACCTCAACTGTACCTCCATTGATTGACCCAGATGATCTGAAAAACTATTCCGAAGCAGACTTATCTTATAGTCCCCAGAAAAAATATTAGTAAAAATATTGTCAAGACAATTCGACCCCCTTGTTGGATCTAAAATTGTCGGATTAAGTCCATATGACAGAAGCAAACTACACATGTCTGCACTCCTCTTATCGTTTGTTCCAAAATGTACATTAAAATCACCTACTATTATTATTTTATCTCTTATATTTAAAAGTTCAAGACATGTTTCAAGGCGCTCTAAAAATGTGTCAAAACAACCCGAGGGGGGTCTATAAATTGTTACTAGATTAAGATGAAAATCCTTGAGAAAAACCCCACAAAATTCAGAGCATTTCTCAATGCTTAGTTTACTAACCTCTGTTAAAGGCAAATAATTGAAGTTGTTACCAAAAGTTGCTACTCCACCGCCTCCACTCAGTTTACGGGAAAAGCCGCCAACAAAGGGAAGGTCATTAATCTTCACTGTATTTATCTCATCATCTCGTAACCAGTGTTCGCTTATACAAAGCGTGTCGGGAGATTTGTCCAAAAGATATGTTTCCAGTTCTGGTATCTTATTTCTGAGTGACTGCATGTTGAAATGGTACAACTTTAGAAAAACTGCATCCTTCATGTTTTGAGGGACTGCAGGCGTTGCAGGTTGCGAAAATGGTTAATTATGGTACCTGTAGGCCAGAGGTCTGCCGACATAATGGTCTTCTGCTTCTCCATGGGTACAGTTAGTTTAAAGGAACATTGGTATTTGTCCTTTTTTGTCCATATCTTCTCACAGGAACAGCCATCACCCAGGTTGTGCTTTTTGAGGAAATTTAGCACATTCTCTGCTTGCATTAGCGGGTCCATTCCGGATATAAAAATCCAAGCATGCTTTCTTGCTACTAGTAGTGCGTCTTCCGACTCATTTTTTCCCTTTATTGGTTCAGGTCGACTAGTTCTTTGTACATATGTATTTCTTCCCGCAGATTTCTGCCTTTTTGACTGGACAGTTGTCCATCCCTGATCTTCTGTGGGTTCCACATTCTTTTCTTGGACTAGATTCAAATTGCTATTTGCAGAATTTACATCTTCTGCATTTTGCGGCAATAGCTCCGATTTCGATGACTTTGCAGAAAATGAAAGTGCTGATGTGTCATTACTGTCAATATTGTCAGATGCAGTAATTGTACTATTGGAGTACAATTTTTCCTTTTCCACAAGGTTTTTAGAACTTTGGATTTCGACGTTGGTAAGAGTGTTTTTTTGTAAATTGCCAACTTCACAGCAGACTTCCTGGCTTGTTGCTACATTCGGTGTCGATTCTTTCGGGACGTCCTTTGCCATGCGCGAAATTTTAGCCACCTCTCCACTTGATGTTTTTGAGCGGGAAAATTTGTTACGTAATGTCATGTTTTCATTTACTTTTGAATCTTTTGATTTTAAAAGATCATATTTTTCTCTCCAGAGATCACAATTTTCTTTTAGCAAGTTGTTTTTTATTTCTAGCTCACCCAAAAGTCTTTTTAGATAGAAAATTTCTATATCTTTATGATCACTGTCCTTAACCTCAACGTTGTTTTCACAGCATTTTAGTCTTGTTTTATCGATGATTTCGATCTTTTCACACCAATCGCGTGTAGCACAGGATTTATGATAGACATTTCCACAATTTACACACACAATGGCACTAGAATATTTTGTTTTGCAGCATTTAAAATGTACTTTTTGCTCCGCGTCGTCTTCAAGACGTTCTCTCGTCGGCGCCATATAAACTGAAAACTAGTGAGACATTTTTAAATATACAAAAAACTTTAATACAAATACGATTTACGGCCTGCATCACACGTGGAAACTGAACACAGGGTCACGGTTCGGCGAGCACAAGTCGGGTATTCGCCTTCTCAACTTTTAATGAGTAGAATTTGCAAGACTAAGATTCCAATCTGTAGTGATTTACTTGTACCCAGGTTGTGTGAAAATGTTCACAAAAAAACTACAAAATAGGCATGATACTTATATTATAATAACAATGTTAAGGATCTGGACCCTTTGTGTCCTGGAAGTGATGTAACATTATATGATCATGTTCAGAGGAAGTGGGACACTGGAAAATTAATTAGTAAACATTCTCTTCCAAGGTCTTATTTAGTTGAAAATCAGTCCGGTGATATTGTTAGGCGCAATCCCATTGATATAAAACCATCTTTAAATAAATTTGCCCCTTCATCTGAAAATGATAATAATCTAGTGTTAGATGATAATACATTCGTTGTTAAAAATAATAGTGACTTATGTCATGACCAGCATCAAACTGTTTGTGATACTCCTACTAGGTTTAATGATAGATGTTTAGAGACTTCTGTTGATTTGCCTTCTACTGTAATGAGTCCTCAGTTGCCTGTTAAAAAGACTACTAGGTCTGGTCGTACTGTTAGAACCCCTAATCGGCTTAATTTATAAAAAGGGGAGGATGTAAGATGTAGTTTAACCTTTAGGCCTATAGAATAGATCTGGCAACAATGGGTCAACTAGGATCCAATAAATGTGATATGTCAACATTGTTAAGGAAACATAACCTAGTTCTGGAGACATGTAGCGGTTACAATGTTATTATGTTAACGCGAGGTGCTAGTTAATCTTAAATTGAAATAAACGATTAACAATCGTTTCCTAGTTTTATTTTACAGCCCATTGAATAATACAACCAATTTTTAAATATAATAACAATAATAACAATAAAATTGAAATCTTACCTCTCTAGTGTAAAAATTGTTAAAAATGTGCCCCATTAACTTGTTGGCACAGACCCAAACGATGGTAGAATTCTTCCCTTACCCGTCCCAAAACTTCTGGCGCGATTAAACGTATCTCTGCCCGAATCCTGACCTTCAAATATCCCAAATTTTCCCGACAAAAACAATTTTTTTTATGACCGTATCTGACTCACTATTTCACACATTGCTCGCAGTAGCTAAAGTTTGTTTTTAAACGCCAATGCACTAATCTTCAATAATTCTAGACACCAGCGTTGCTTCAGTCAACGGCACCAGGATAGACTAGTTCTTTAAATTCTTTTGCCGCGGAACTGACGTCATTGCGGATGCTTATGGCTGCCGGCCACAGCCTACTGGGATGTCTTGATGTACAGTAGTTTATGAGTGCAATGCGGAAACGGAGTAAGTATTAGTAGTTCACCTTGTTTGCCGACGATGCCCCTGTGTTGTGGCATAATAGTGATCATAATAAACCTAGCGATTTGATTACTTCTGATTTAATACAGATTAAACAATGGTGCGATGCCAATTACTTGACCCTTAACGTTGACAAAACCTGTGTGATGTCGTTTAAGTGTCATCTAAGTGATGTGATTCTTGAAAGCAAACCCTTAAAAAACTTAAAGGAAAATAAATTCTTAGGTATTTGGCTTGACAATGACCTAAAGTTTGCAGGCCATATAATTGCATTATGTCCTAAGTTAGCATCTGGTTGTTATGCTTTGAGACTTATTAGCAACCAGCTTGACCCTACAATTGCCAGAAGTGCTTATTTTGCTCTCATAGAATCCCATTTAAGGTATGGTGTTTGTTTTTGGGGATCATGCACAGAGCAGCCCTTTAATAGTGTTTTTGTGTTGTAGAAAAGAGCAATAAGATATTTATGCAAAGCTAATGTCCAGGACTCTTGTAAACCATTATTTGTATGTGAAAAAATTTTAACGCTAGCATGTATTTTTATCCTTGAGACCTCATGTCTTATGCACAAGAAATTTAAAACTGAAATTAATTCCTCTCTAGAAAGAGTTTCTCGTCGTTCCAACAGTATTCCACTGCCTATTCCGCACTCAGTTCAAGCAAAAAAATCTGTAATATATAATAGCAAAGCCATTTTTAATCATTTGCCAGTGAGCATCAGGTAGATACAGAGTGAACGCCTTTTTAAAAACAAACTTAAATCATTTTTAATTGATAAGCCCTTCTATAGTGTGTCATAGTTTTTCCAAAAACATTTTAATTGATTTTATTATTAAATCTTGAAAAAAAATTTTTTCTTTTAATTTTGTGATGTATTTTAACATATTTACAATTTTATTTCTTGACAAATTTATGTATTGTTTATTTTTACTTTATTTATTTATTTATTTACGTTTGTATTAGTTCATTTTTACATTTATGTTAATTGACATTTAGTTTTTTCATATAATTATAATTATTTATATTGGTCCCCATTATTTGAGTGTATTTTTTTTCTTTTCTTTTTGGAAATTTATTATGAAACTAAAAGCTTGCTTCTTGTATGTTATTTTGTGTTATTGTATTTTTTTAGGCAAATAGTTTGTTGTTATTGTTGTTATTTTAAAATTGTATTTTATTTCTCAGCTTTGTCAATGAGTTTTACTTCTGACAATAAAGCATGTTTTGAATTTGAATCTTAAGGTATAGCTCGATAATGCAATGTAAAAAACAAAACCAGGATCGATCATAGATGGCCGAGGAATATGTAATGACGTAACAGAAATAGACAATATATGTTAAATGGAAGTAGTCCTTTGGACGGTACCAGTAAAAGTTTTAAGTAGGCGGCCGTGCTTAGCAATTTGTATTGTGATAATTATGAATTGTCAAAATACCGATACAAACACTGTATAAACAGTGCTTAGTAAATAAATAAATAGATTAACTTTAAATTTGTCTTTGCATTTTTTACAGAAGAAAAGTAAAAATTGTATACACTTCTTTGATATTGCGCCCCGAACAAAGGTACCTTTTACATCATACGCTTTTAATATCGTTAATTGCGTTGCGTGTAAAGTAATTTAAAATTTTTTAATCTTTGATTATTTTTTAAAGATGTATTTAACTGAAACGTTAAAAATCGAAATACTGATGATGATCGGGTATGGAGAAAGTCAAGAAGAAGTTGCTGTTGCTGTTTTGTTTCATGAATGTCATCCAGATTTACCTCCTTTGTCGCGAAGTACAGTTAGCAAAATTGAAAAGCAATTTAGAGATTTGGATCATGTAAGAAGACATGTTCCTCAAAAGAACCCCAAAAGTATCAGATGAGACTAAATTAGATATCCCTTTAAGTTAGGCAATTACCTCGTGACCACAATATTAATCATAAAACAGTGTTAAAAGATCACAAAATCAGCTGGCATAAAACCATTTAAAATGTAGCCAGTACAAGAGTTATTGGAGGACGATTTAGATAGGTTAGAATTTTGCGAAGGCATGATGGTCGCATTGGACAACCAACCAATTGAAATAGATTAGATACTTTTTTCTGACAAACCAACGTTTACTTTAGAGGGTGAAGTAAGTTTGAAAGTTAAACAGAAATGTATTTATGTTTCAAAGGAACTTAACCCTTATTCTAGGCAATCATTGGGCAAAGTCTTGAACCTCTAAACCAGAGTTTCCCAAACTTTTTGTCCTGTAAACCATTTGACGAGTTTTTTAGACCCCCCGCTTACTTAATATTAAATTGTACTAAACTGTGTAACGTCAAATGTGTTTTTTTTCCACAGCCGACAGCAGTAACACTCCTCACATTAAAAGGTTTTTTTTGTAGAACGGTTTATTGTAAAAAAGTAATTACAATTTTATTTATACCTCTAGTAAAACGACTGATTTGTATTTTTTTGTTTATGACAAAAACTAGGGCAATATTAACTCACACATTGTGAATATTTTGATGGACGAAAACAAAGCAACAATTTTAGCTCTCTTAAAATTCATACCCAAATCAAACGAATACTTTTATTTTGACCAAATAAATCAGAGAAAAAATATCAACTTCCAAAATTTTAACAATGAAACGTAAATGTTGTTAATGATGTTCTGATAACAATTGATCGATTGTTATTTGGCTTCAAATGGGTAAGGTACAATGTCATATATTCATGAATTGTTGCAATTATTGTAAGTTTATACCTATTTACACCTCACGAACCCCCAAATGACTTTTTCGTTGACAAGGACCCTATGCAAGGCGAGTTTGGGAATCACAGCTCCAAACCTATTAAGTCCTATTAGCTAACCTTCATTTTAGATTAATCGTCAAAATTGCCGGTATTATGCGGACAAAAATCCTCATTGGATTGTTGAATGTCACTCACAGCGTAAAGGGAAAGTAAATGTTTGGGCTGGAATAATAGGAGACAGAATAATTGTTCCATTCTTTTTTGAGGACAACTTAAATGGAGACCTATATTTAAATTTTTTACAAACATTTTTAATACCACAACTGCAAACCATATTCCCTGATAATGGAAATCCACATCCAATGATATTTTTTCAACAGGATGGAGCCCCACCCCACTTTTCAAGAAAATGTAAGAGAGTTCTTAAATGTTGCATTCCCAAATAGGTGGATAGGACGGCGAGGATTTATAGAGTGGCCGCCCCGATCCCCGGATATGACACCCTTAGATTTCTTATGGGGTGATTTAAAAAGAACGGTCTATGTAACTAGACCTGAAAATCTAGAAGATTTGAAGGCAAGAATTAGAGCAGAGATGCGTTTAATCGCGGCAGAAGTTTTGGAACGGGTAAGGGAAGAATTCTACCATCATTAGGGTCTGTGCCAACAAATTAATGGGGCACATTTTCAACAATTTTTACCCTAGAAAAGTAAGATTTCAGTTTTATTGCTATTATTAATGTTATTATATTCAAAAATTGGTTTTTAATAAATTTATGACACATGGTTTGACAGATGTAAAAAAAATATTAATGGCAAATTCCTTTTTCAATAAGTTTTCAAAAAAGTTGCCACTAAAAGTGTCTTTCAATTTGAAAAAAAAAAGTTGCTTAGGGCTGCGCCCCCCCCTTTGGGAGCCCCAGTTTTTGTTTATATGACAAAAACGAAGCCCATAAAAATCTTTAGGTACCAATTTCAGGATTTTAAAGAAAACTTATTCCCGGATCCGCTATAAGCAGCGTTCCATTTAAATCCCCACCCTGTACATACATATTCATATACAATACTAAAAAATATATACAGGGTGGTCCAACAGTGTGTTAAACTTACTTATCGACCTTGAATCACCCTGTATATGTACCTATATTTAGAATTTAAACAATTATAATACTATAATTTTAAAAATTCAGTCACCATTTTTTTGTTAAATTACTGACAACCTTACCTAATAAGTTCTAAGGCTTTCATACAAAGCTGAAGAGATCTGGCAAAGTCTTCGATAATCGCTGGTCTCAGCTCGCATTCGATCTTTCGTTGTTGCACTGGCTCGCCTTTGGACTTCAATTCAGCTAACCTATCAATATATATCTACAACAAATAAAGATACCATGACATTATATAATTTATATTTGGGAAATCTGAGCGAACTTTTTAGATACAAAACAATTTTACAAGGTAAAGTTTTGAGTTCATATCGTGGGCGTACAAGGAAAACCACTTAAGTCCACTTTTTTCAGAAAATCGTTTTTTGGTACAACTAAGTCTATTATGGTATATCCTCTTATATTAAATACCCTATTCGTCCAATACAGTTGAAATATACGAGATATTACTAGCTTTGAAATAAGTCGCTGGATGCTAAATATCGGACAGGAAAAATCTATTAAGTGCACTTAATGGTTTTATTGCAAGATCAAAAAGAAATCGTAATAAGCAGTGTGGGCCATACAATGTCAGAGAACTAAGATTCAATGAGTTTTATGATTTAAAAGCATTGTCCGATTTGGTTCTAAAAAATCGATCTAAGGATATCAAAAGGAAAACAGTAAATTGGTTGCTGATTAAAAGTTTGGGTATTCAAAAAACCATTCTGGATTATCGAATTTAAATATGAACATAGTAGCGAATACAAAGATATAAATATTTGGGGAAAAGGCAGACCACTAGCAATTCCAAAACAATTAAACAAATTGTACAGTAACTTATTACCTATAAGCACAAAGAAAAAAAGAAGATCTATTGAAACTATGCAAAAGTGGTGCAAAAAATGTTCAAGAAGCAACTGTGGGAACTTCTGATGAAGAAATCGATTCCGATTCTGATAATGAGCCCTTGGTCCATGTCAAAGTAAACAAACTCATCAAGAAAAATCCATTAAGTCCAGAAAAAATGGAGTAGTTTCTCAGAAAAATCCATTAAGTCCTATTGTTATAAAAAATTCCAATAAATAGTTAGTTTAAAAATAAATTTGTATTTCAATTTAAGCTAGAATACACTTAAATGGATGCCGTTGCCCAAAAATTGGTTTTAGAACACACATAAATTAAAATTGGATTTTATAGAGCACTTCAAACAGTAAATTCACTTTTTCTATCGTTTTCAGTTTTTGGACTTACATGATTTTCATTGTACGCCCACGATATTATCCCGCCGTTTATTTAATTTTAAACTAATGCATTTAAATAATTTTTAAAACTATTACACAGGATTAAAGAGAAATAACTACAAATATTTAAAGGGCTGAAAGTATGCGCCACTTAAAGCAAAAAATGCATACATAACTGGGGCTCAAAACAAATCATTTCTGAGAAAAAGAAATCCAAATGTTGTAATTTGAGTAAATCACTTAATATTTTATTTATGTAATGACCCAACTCCGTTGCAGTTGTTTTTCTCTAGAAGTTCTATATCAAGAAATTGGGTAACTCAGAGGTTATATCATCTGCTGATGATGCTAACTTGGTTAACGAAACTCGCATTCAGAACGTAAGTTGTGGTGTAGTGTGGTTAGAACTCTTGTATTTTGATCTATCTTCCACCATAGGTTCCAGTGTTAGGACCTAATACTTTACACATGTTTAGTGTCCAAGAAGTCAAATTCTACTGACAAAGCTTGCTTAAACTATGTTAATATATCATATAAACAATTCAACCACAGAGTAAATCAATGAGAGAATATTGGTCACTAAAAAACACTAGAAATCCAGGTGTCAGGCGATACAAGAATCAGAGGCAATACAAATAAAAGGATAATAGATACATTTACATAAATGATCTGGACCTATTTAATGACCTATACATTGACCCTTTTGTGAATCACTAGTATTTTTTTTACATTTTTGGCTGTAAGAGAGCCGCCTTATACTTGTAGTTATTATTTTGTGGTGTTTGTATGAATAAATTCATTTTTTGCTGTATATGGAAAACCCAGTACCTATATACAGTGACACTTAATTTAGTATGTTTGTTGTAGTTCTTTGAATAATCATATGGACGGAAGTGACAACTAAACTGACATTTTTCTGATTAACATTTGTATGATAAAAAACAAATCTTCACTTATGCTATCTATTGGTTGTGATCTGGGTGTTTTTACTGTCACTTGGTACAACACTTTTTATTTATTATTGTAAGCTTATAATTATTGTAAGCTGTATTTGTTTTGCAAAAACTAATAAAAAGCAATTATAGTATTAATTTACCTGTTTATTGCAATCTTCCCCTTCCTCATACAGCCAATTCTCCATGTCATCCAGCTGTCTCACCAATTCGTCCCGGCTCGCTTCCAGGATATACGGGCCGAGCTCTTCGTTCGAAGATATTTTGCTCCTCAATTCATACACATACTCCTCCAAGGCGTTCCTCGAATCGGCTCTCTCCTTCTCTTGCTTGTCCGACGCGATCATTTTGAACTCCTGCTCCGTCAGCCTGTTGATCTCAACATTGGAAAAGCCGAAAGTGAGCGTCTCGATAGGCAGCTCCACACTCTTGACTAATTTTTTCTTTTTATCTTTTTCTCCATCCTAAAAAAAGTAATCAGCTTATTTATTGCCTGTAGAACTACACTACCTACTTACTAGCCAAATACGTACAAATACCCACATCTTTACGACTATGCTGGTCCCCATTAGACATGTATCTCGGGGAGGTCACCCTAACAACAACTCTAAAAATCTGTTGGTTTAGAACCACAAAAGAAATGAGGTAAATTCATACTCGTGGAGCTTGAGAATTTACTGTGAATGAATTCCAACATTGTTAAAGCCGACACAATGGAGAATATTATTAAAATCTACATAAAGAGTACACAAACTTTATTAGAAATGAACATCTTCAAAATAGCCGCATGGTGAAAATACTAGTTAGGAGAAGCAATTGAAGGGAGACTGAAGTGTAGTCGGTGGGCCACTTTTTCTGCTACAGGTGCTTACTGACAATCAATATGAATTTTAAAAAGCTTCTTCAAATTCTTGGAAGGCGATCCGATCCCAACTATGTTGGTATCAATGACAAGACTGGATCTTGGTTGCGTTAAACTGTAGTTGGAATACATATCACAAACCTGGAAATTGTATGTTGGAGTGGAGAATATAATCGCCTATATTATTGGTAAAAGTGACATTTAAAGTAAGCAAGAGCACTGAGGTACAGGAAGAATAATATAGATGCCAACCCTGAAGCTTATAAGATTCCTGCGTTGACTGTGTTGAAACTAGAGGGGTAACCAATATCCATGTAAGAAGCAAGACCAAGCAAAAATAAAGAAAACGTGTTTTTTTTGAAGAGTGAAAAATTTAACTTAACTGAAAAATTTAACCTTTTATAAGAAATTTAAACTTACTTGGATTTATTTACAGTCTGTTTTCTTATTAAACCCCTTTTTTTTGGGTTTAAATCTTTTTACCTGTTGACGGGATTTAAACTATAATTTGACCTGGTTTAAACTCATTATTCATTTTACTATAAAACACGCACAACCAATCAAACAACGTGTCCAGTTATAAAACCTGGGTACGACGTTGACAAGCCTTCTATAGTCTGTTTCAGAAATGTATACAGTAATAAAACCTCATTTGGTATGCAAAAGTACTACAGGGTCACCCATCATTAATTTATGCCACTTGCATAGTTTGGCATTGATCTCATTGCAAAAGCCTTTCTTTTCATCAAGTGCAGGTAATACCACCCTGTTTTGGGTCAATTTATGCGTTTTGCCCATTGTTATCCATTCATAAACACTGAAAATGGTACGCCAAAGGCGGACACTTAAGAATTTAATTAAACGAAATTTTATTTTAACAAAATAAAAATTATATATAGTACATAATATATAAATATATATATAAATATGCAAAAATATACAGTGTGTCCCAATAGTGAGTTCTCGGTTGATATCTTGATAACGATAGCGATATAAAAAAAGTTCAAATACAAAAATTGTAGAACAATACGGGCCACATAACCTAAAATTATTTTCATTTATACAGGGTGTCTCAAAAATCTGCAGCGAAGCAAAGTTGTGTTTTTTCTTATGGGACACCCTGTATATTTTTGCATATTTAAATTCTGTTTGTGATTCTACACATTTTTTGTATAACATGTCCTATGTCTAAATCTGATAGTTTTTCTAATATCCGCCATTTTGCAAAAAATTATAAATTGCAGTGCCTTTTTTCAGACGACGTGGGCCGTTGGCTTTTTGATATAGGATTATGATTTTTGGCAGGAACATTAACAAAAGTATGAGTTGACTTTCAACGTGAACAAAATTTGTCGGCGTTGTACAGGGGGTCCTAGATAAGTAGGAGAAATTAAAAACATCATATCTTTATTTTTTTAAATGGAATGTATAGTATTTTAATATTTTAGACTATTCGTGACCCAAAACCCTATCTTTCGTTATAAATATGTCCTATACCTATTTGTCATAGTTTCCGAGATTTTGACATTTTTGTATTTATTATTTGGTTTTCAATGACAATCGCCTTAGAATTTGCTTTATTATCGAATTTTCCAATTATAATACACAAGTGACGCAAAATTAAAAATTCAGCTCATAATATTGTGCTAAGAATCGCGACCTAAAGACTTAGAACAGATATTTTATACTATTCTTAAATATTTACTATTTTGGCTATTATAAAAGCGTAGGTAGTGTCAACATTTAATTAGAACTTAATGTACGAAGATGCCTTAGACAATCCTAAAGTAAAAACAAATGAAAACGGGGAAAATGTTCTCATGGCGAAATGTCAAACTCTTGTATTTGTGTAGTAACGGTGTTCAAATTGATTCAAAATGAATTTGAAGAATTAATTAACATGATTTATGTTTTGGGCGCAAGTGATCAAAATTGTTTTTTAGCAAGTAGAGTTTATGCGCAACGGTTTAGCAATGCCGAACGTCATCCTCATGAGGTATCATTTGTCAGACTCAAAGAACGATTTGAAAGAACTGGATGTGTCGATTACGAACAAAAATTGGAAAGGCAGAAAAGAGCCGCAAATGAAGCAACTGAATATCTTGTTATGCAAACTTTAATTGAAAATCCTCATATTTCATGTAGGCAGTTAGAAAAGGGGAGAGGTGTTGCTAAATCTACGGCAAATAGAATAATTAGAAAACATAAATTTCACCCATACCATATTCAACTGGTACAAGAACTGGATCAAGACGATTTAAGACGAAGACTTAATTTTGTACTTAGGCATTAGCAAAAAATAGAGAACATGATTTTTCCAATAACATTTTATTTACTCACGAAGCGACATTTCATAAAAATGGATACGTCAACCGACATAATTTCCACTATTATAGTTCTGAAAACCCCAGATTCATTATCCCCTTGGATCACCAGCATAGATGGTCTCTTAATGTATGGGCTGGTATAATCGGTAACCGTATGATTGGACCTTATTTTTTCGAAAATAGAGTTAATGGAGATACTTTCCTAAATTTACTGCAAAACAGTTTGCAGGAGTGGATTGACGAATTACCTTTGAATCTAGTGAGGCAGATGTGGTTCCAACTAGATGGCGCTCCGGCACATTTTAGCGGGCAGGTGAGGCAATTTTTAGACGCGAATTATGAAAATAAATGGATTGGTAGGGGAGGTCCAGTATCATGGCCGGCAAGGTCTCCGGACCTCACAAAACTAGATTTTTTCTTGTAGGGTTTGTTAAAGAGCAAGTTTACCAAAGGCCACCCACTACCATAGAGAATATGAAAATGAGAATTAGAAATGCATGTACAAATATCAATGCCGCGATGCTGAATAGAGTTAACAATTCCTTTGTGAATCGGCTACAAGTGTGTGTTGAAAGAAATGGTGGTCATATTGAACATTTAATCAAGTGATTGTGTTGTGTCTCTTTAATTAAAATATTTATTTGCCTTTTTACATAAAGAAAAATAGTAGACTGAATTTTTAATTTTGCACTTTTTACTGTGTATTAATGTACAGGGTGATTCACCGAGATTTGCCACCCCCCTTAATTCCTTTATTTTTAATAACAGAGAAAAAGTTGAAATACAAAAGTGTCCCTCGGATATGAACTTTGTTATTTTAAATGGAATGTATGTATATTATTACATTTTTGGATTCCTAGGAAAATTCTATAAATTCGATAATAAAGCAAATTCTAAGGCGATTGCTATTGAAAACCAAATAATAAATACAAAAATGTCAAAATCTCAGAAACTATGACAAATAGGTATAGGACATATTTATAACGAAAGATAGGGTTTTGGGTCACGAATAGTCTAAAATATTAAAATATTATACATTCAATTTAAAAAAATGAAGATATGATGTTTTTAATTTTTTTCACGTTGAAAGTTAACCCATACTTTTGTTAATGTTCCTGCCAAAAATCATAATCCTATATCAAAAAGCCAACGGCCCACGTCGTTTGAAAAAAGGCACTGCAATTCACAATTTTTTACAAAATGGCGGATATTAGAAAAACTATCAGATTTAGACATAGGACATGTTAAACAAAAAATGTGTAGAATCACGAGCAGAATCTAAATAGGCAAAAATATACAGGGTGTCTCATAAGAAAAAACACAACTCTGCTTCGCTACAGATTTTTGAGACACCCTGTATAAATGAAAATAATTTTAGGTTATGTAGCCCGTATTGTTCTTAATTTTACATTTAAACTTTTTTATATCGCTATCCGTTATCAAGATATCAACCGAGAACGCACTATTGGGACACCCTGTATATATATATATATATATATATATATATATATATATATATGTATATATGTATATATATATATATATATATATATATATATATATATATATAGATAAAATAATAATTATTATATATTATTACACAACAATTAAATTATAATAGGTTATATTCTTTGTTATCTGAGGAATCACCACCTCTTGACATTATAATTAAAAGTTCGACCAGGCTGTCAAGATCGCACATTTTCTCTTCCTGTTTAATCACATGCTGGTCTGGTTTTCGTCAGTTCTCTGGTGTCACTTCCTTAATGGCTCGATCAAACAGTAGCTTAACATCTTTCATTTTAAATGTCGTGCTTTGTCTTCCTACAAATCCTTTCACTTGCGCCCATATAATAGGATTTAGTTCGCAATTATATGGCGGTAATCGCAGCACAGTTACATTATATTTTTCTGCTATATCTTCCACGACATATTTCATAAAACGATTTTTGTGTAAATTTGCTATGGCTGGTAGTTCTTTCTTTATCAAATTGTGCTCAAACTCTCATTACCTTTGGTAGTTAGCCAGTCGATAATTTCTTGTTTTGTCCAAGAGGAAGAACCACTACCGAATCAGTCGGAAGATATTTTGTTATTTCACCAAAAGTTTTCACTGAAAAGTTAACAAATCTTCTTTTAAAAATCTCTCTTTGCTTCCAATGTGTGCAATTATTAGTCCCTTCTCTTCTCCTGAAGGCACTTTAATACCCATTGACAGGCCTTCGATGAAAGCTTGGCAGGCACTGGTTATATTTTTGTCTTGCCACATTTTTCGTACTATATAACCTTTATTGATCCACCTCTCATCAAGATAAAAAGTTTTCTTTTGCTCCCTGCGGTACCGCTTTATACTTCTCAAGTATTTCCGTCGCCAGCAAACAATATCATCGCTTCCCAGTAAAAGTGCTTTTCGATTAAACTTTTCCCAGGCAAAATCCATATTTTTTAAAGTTGTCCATAAGAATTTTCTAGTCATCAAAGGAATGCTGTCATCTTGGCCAAGCTCCATCAAAATTGTGCCTAGAGTGGTTATTTCTTTTTTAAAATAAAAAGAGTGAACTTTTCTTCCAATTGCACATTTTGTATCTTCATCAAGAACTTTTGCTGAACTTCCTGGAATTTTCAAGGAAGGTTCCACTTGACTTGCTACCTTTCTCTCCCGCAATATTTTGAAAACAGCGGACTTTCCAATTCCAGCCATTTGGGAACATCGTTCAACAATTTCTTGTACAGTAAAACTAGGGCAATCGTGTACATTTAAAATAATAACTTTTTCACTCACTGATAGTGGAGAGTTATTAGAAGATCTTTTCGTTGGAGTGAATTTCGCCATTTTATTAATATTCTTATAATACTGTTAACAGTATGGCGTAACAGCAAATACTAACATGTTTAAAACACAATTATGAAGTATTTATAATATGTGTTTTAATACCTGCCTCCATTAAGTACTAGCTTATTATGTATGCATTGACTAATAAATGTAATCTATAGAGTAACAGAACCTCATTAGCTATGCAAAAGGACAGGGATTTAAAAGGATCTTTATTATTATTCCTATAAACAAAGTTTACCTACGCCTATGGACGACCCCGAAATTCAGGAAAACTGTACTGCCATTTTATTACTCTATACATTTCTGAAACAGACTATACTGAAAATTGAGATATCAGAGATGCATAAAAAATGCAAATTTAATTTTAATAGCATGCTTTTATAGATAGGAAAAAAAAAATAAGACTACTAAAATGATGTCAACGTCTTTGCCTGCGAATCTTTTGATAAATCAAAACTAAAAAACACCTTAACAAAAAAATACATGCAAAAATTAAAAAAACACTCTAGATACATATAAAAAACCACTCCAACATCAATACATTCTAAAAGATGTTTCATAATAATAGGTTTTTCAAAGTAGTTATTCAGGACAAAAACCAGTAAAGGAACGAGAAATCTAAATAAATTAAAACAAAACAGAAGAAGAAAAGTCTCAAATCTGGTAGATAAGATGATTAATTTGGATTGAGAACATGACATCTTGAAGACAAAACATACATATACAATTCTATGAATCACTTTAATCAAGTACCAGGCCTATTATTAATATGCTGATTTGTAATAAGATTTTTTTTGTATTTACAATAACGAAGAGAGAGTAATATTATATACAGAGTGTCGCATTATATTCTGCCCCTCTTTTATGCCTGATAATATTTAAAATATATAAAAAAAGAAAAACACAGAAGTTACTTGTAAAGAATTGAAGACATATAGGAAGTTTCAAATAAAGGTATTACTAATTTTTTTTTATGATACAAAACCCCTAGGAGTTAAACAAAAATATTTTTACTTCCCTAGTTTTGACAAAGACAGGAAAGTGCAATTGGTTTTTTCTTGATTAAAACCAGTAATGAAAAACTGTAATTTATTTAAAACATGTAACTAATAATTTTAGATAAGTGGTATGTTAAAACAAATAATTATAAAATTGTATGTAGACTTTAAATATATCTAAATATAGTGTTCTGTTTAAAAATATACAATTTACACAGCCTTTATTTGGGCAACCATATATACTCCAGAATGCTATTCAATAATAACAGACATAGAGGAGATCGATATAAAACGAGGACGCCTGTACTGCCACTTTGACAGTATTCATTCTAATTTTTACCCTCTCATAGAGATAAGAACATGTAGCTATTTATTCAGATAGGGGATATAGTTTCCTCAATGCCGTGGTATTGTTTTGAGATACATGTTGAATGGTTATAGTATGTGTGGCGAAAAACTGAAAATTAACTATTAGATCCATATTGGTATCCAATAGTCCACATTTTTTTTTCTAGAAGACACTGTGGTTCAAGATTTTTTGAATTCTTGGAAATTTTTTATTTCACATGAGCAAAAGTTTTACGATAAAATATTAAACTGATTCTTAGAATGACATTACTAATTTACCATATGCAAATACATCAAAATCTGTTTAACGTATACAAAATGATGACTCAAAATGAATATGATAAACACCGTCCATAAAAGCGAGATTACTTTACAGTATTTTGCCACAAAGGGATACAAAATCTCACCACAAAGAACGAAAATGAAAACAATAATAATGATAATAAATTCCATCTGCTCTAAGAATGCAGTGTTGATTTTAATATATTTAAAAATACACCTGATCTCTCATCATTAGTCAAAACATAGGAATTGTTCGTATTAGGCTTCGAACATTGAACTAGATAGAATAAGTATCAGTCACCGTCTAGACACTTTACTTGCATCCATCTAACCTTGGACCGCTCCTGCTTAATATATTCGTGGAGGATCTGATTCGAGTGTTAAATTGTTCCACACTCGCCTATGCCGATGATCTAAAAATCTTTCATCGCATTGGCACTTTCAGTGATTGCCTTCTACTGCAGTAAAATATTGATATAGTTAGTGATTGGTGTTCATCTAATCGGCTCAGCCTAAATGTTGCCAAATGTCACGTCGTGTCCTACCATAGAATCAAGTCACCACTTATCTTCAATTACTCTATAAACAATATTCTGTCCAGATCCCCAACCGTGAGAGACCTCGGAATCGTATTTGATGATAGGCTCACATTTGTTCCTCACATCGAACAGATGGTATCTAGTGCTTCCAGAATGTTGGGGTTTATTATCAGGACTTGTAAGCATTTTAACAGTTCACTGGCTCTTAGGCTGCTCTATTATTCTCTTGTCAGATCCAAGTTGGACTACAGTTCCATTGTGTGGTATCCTATATATAATTGCCTTAAAATTCCCGTTGAGGCCGTTCAGAGGAGATTCTTTAAATACCTTATGTTCAAGGAAGATGGTGCCTACCCTGATAGAGGGTTCGATCATGGTTTGTTGTTGTCCAGATTTGGGGAGTTGTTATTGGAGCTCCGCCGAGACATTCACTGGTGATATTCTTATATCGTCTACTTAATGGGAACATTGACTGCCCTTTTCTGTTGGGAGAAATTCCCTTTCATGTACCGCGATTCTTATATCTGTAAACTGGGTTTGCTTAAGCTTAATGAATTGTGTTTCATTCATTTTGCTTGCTTTGTGATTAAGATTTTAAATTCAGGACTTCCTCATTATTTAAGAACAAAATTAACTTGTCACACTGAAGTCTAACAGAGTGAGTTGAGAGAAAAAGGTCATCTGCATACTCCTGTTTATAAGATTTCAGTGTTCGAGGCTTCTTTTTTCCTTTCAATCTCCAGTGATTTGCAACATTTGCAGAACCTTAGGTATCTTTCAATCCCATCGATAAAGGCTAAACTAAAGCACCAATTACTGACCAATACCTTTAATTTGCAGGTCAACCTGAATACTTTTTAATATTAATAATACATTTTAGTTATAATGGTAAAATAGTTGTTTTCCTTTAGATGGAATGTTAGACACCTGGTATTTAATTTTGTTCTTATGCATCTCACATATTCCCTTTTATTTTCTGTTTATACTTTCATTGTTATTATTTTAATACTTTAGCAAGTTTTGTGTACTATTTTGCTAGACAGTGTGTGGCTGGATTTTAATATTATTTGAATGTATTCTGTCCCTTTGTGTATTTTTGAATATACATTTGATTTTGAAATCATTCCAAAAACGATGGTAACTCATATTTACGTCCCTTTACAATGGTGAAATTAAAATTAAAATCAATTATTAAGTGGTTGTTTTTTTGTGTGAACTAATAAATATATTTAATTATTTGTAGAGTATATCAAAAGTATTTCTCTACCAATATTGCTACAACCCAGAAAGAATATTCCCCTCTTCAACCCATACTTTAATTGGATACCATCAAATCTGTTAATATGTATTGTGTATACAGGACATACCAAAATTTTTGCGTGATTATTCTACACATGAAAATATTTAAGAGTTGCTATGAACATGGGTCTGGAAATGCTTTGCTATCAAGTTCCATGGTGTTAAAATTTTAAATATATTTTAGTTCTTTTGATGTTCATCTTATGTTTTTAACGATATTTGATTCAAATTTGGCACATGATTAACCTTAATGTCTATAAGTGACTATAATACATTTCAAAGAATAAGTCAATTCTCTTTACTCACACAGAATTCCATCTACTATATACAGGGTTTTTCCTTATACAGGGTGATGGTAAATGACAAACTACACGGAGTGATTCTGCGTGAAAAAATGATAGTTTGCTATATAAACGTATGTCCGCAAATGATTCGTTTTCTGAAGTGTTCAAGTTTTTGTTAAAATCTGACAATTTATTTATTGTTCTAAAATCGGTCTAGATATGTCAATGAAATTTGGTGGGTTTTAAGAGGTACTTATTGCGCAATTTTTGACATGCAATTAAGAATTTTATATTTATAAAAAAGGCCACTTAAAAATAATTTTTGAATTCCTCATTCAATTTGTGGCAAAAAAATCACTCTTGCTCCTTTTTTTCGTATGGTATTATGACATAATGGCTCTATCTAGCTACAATAATATGGCAGGTTGCAAAAAATAATTTTTGCAACTGTTGCATTTTTAAGTTCTATGCATGTAATTTTTGGCTGGTTCAAGAGAGTTCAGAGCAACAACAAAAAAAATTTTAACTATGATATCGGCCTCAGGCCTTAAGCCTTCGCAAGTCGGTTTAGCGAGAGCTGCATTCTTAAAGCGTGTGGACCTGGAAAAAGCGAACTAAAACGATAAGAACAAAAGAACAGGTGGACTGAACAAAAATAGGATTTCGCGCCAAACGGCCCCAGCGGCCGGCAGCATTGAAATGCGTACCCCGCTGAACCAGGCGGAAATTTTCTTAGTCCAGCTGGTGCCGGACCCTACCTCTGCCGACTGCTGCTGCTGCTGTTGTTGCTGAGAAGCATCGTTCCCCTCCATCGGTGCGTCGTTTTCTCCCTGCGATTGTTGCTCTCCATTCTGTTGCTGTTCCGCGGCCCCAACCTCCTGACTTTCGTTCTCTGGGGACTCCGATTCTGCCGTCTCCTTGGCTTCGATAAGGGATGCGCTCGAGACGGTCATGATGCTGTGAAGATTGATGCGTACTTTGACCTTAACCTTTTGCGGTTTGCCGTCGGGGGTGGGACGAATATCTTTCACGGACCAAGTGCCTGAAAAAAAGTCAGAAATTACTATTTCCTGAATTTCAAAAAGTCCATAAAAATTATAGATTTACAGCATTTATCACAGTTGGACACCTAAAGACTTCGTTAGAAGTACATATCTACTGTTCTATTAAAAATTAGTGCAATAGCTGTATATTAGAAAGCGTCAAAACACATTTGGCGTTTAGAATACTAGTAGAGTCATCGGAGACAGTTTTGGAGGTAGTCACGGGAATAATATAATTGTGTACTTTTTTTCACTAATAGTATCTCTTGAGTGATTGTTTACGAACTCAAACTCAAAATAGCTTTATTATCACAAGAACACATTGACAAAGCAAATACTAAAACTAGAAAAATAAAATACAATAGATGATACAACAGATGAAATGGAAAAAAAAAGAGAGAGAAATACAAATGTAATGAAGATATTAATAATCTTAAGCCGATATTACAACGTACTATAATATAAGAAAACCAATTAATAAAGTGTCACTACAGTATAATAATATATATATATATATATATATATATATATATATATATATATATATATATATATATAAAACATGCAAAATACAAAGTTAGAAGTAAATAGTTGTTGAATAAATATTAAGACAAGAACACAATAAAAATATATAGGACAAAACATGCAATTTCATACAACAATGTTAAGAACAAGAATCTGAATAACATTCTTTGATACTGTAGCAGGCTTTCCCTCCAAAAAAATGTTTCACTTGTTTTGAAATTTAATGGGCACGTCCAGAAATTTGCAACACACAAACTGATATCCAGCTAGGCATATCCTTGATGATTTTACGTTTGTGTTTACATGTACAGGGTGATCAGTTAAGGGTAGTGAGCGGCCATATCTCATAAGATATTGGTCGTATAGATTTGAGAAAAAAAAATCGTAATAAAAGTCGCCAAGAGAAATTGCTGAAAATTATTTTCGAGTTTGTCAAAGGTCCGCTAGAGGGCGTAACAACCAACACCAAGTAGAAAAATGGGGTTTTTATAGAATTTTGCCTAATGAAAATATATCGATATCATTTTCATATTTAGTGACCATTTCCCTACACTTTTTGTCTAAAATGTTTTGTTCTATATATCAAAATAAAGCGGTGGGGGAAGTTCAATTGTTTTTTCAAACAAACCAAGATGTCTCCCGTTTCTTTTCACCGATTTTAGCAAACTTAGGCTCATATGAAAGAGCATAATTTGCATTACAAAACGCTTATTTGGTTTTGAATTTTTGACTTTTGCTGGCGTCGCTAGATGGCGTTAACTGAATTAGTAGCATATTTTTTAGTTTTTTTCAAAAAAAAAACAAATGTAATGGTATATTCATTTTTACATATTTTAAAAGGGGATAAATTTCTCTATAATTTAATGAAAATAATTTATCATCTACCTTTTTTTAAACCGTTGATATTGACCAAAATATTATTTTATTTTATTAAAAAATGGCACGCCACTGCTTTTTGTCAAAATAAAAATCATTTTCGTAATCACTTATTAGTTGCTAACTTGCTAACAAAAAGAACCTCTTAACTTTTTTTCGTTAGACGAACGGTTTCGGATTGAAAAAATAAGATGTTTAACAATGAAAAATCCTAATAAAACTGTCCAACAACAGCAGGAGCAATAACACTAAAAACAAAAACATGGATCTTTAAAAATAAACGTTAAAAATAAATTAATAGTTTTGTCGTAAATGTTCAAAATGTTGTTCATTATTTTGAATGCACTGGTCCAATCTCTTCTGGGTGGAGTTGACAGCTGTCTCAATTTCCGCTCTTGGTATAATATTTATGGCGTTTTGAATTCGGACTATCATGTCTTCTCGAGTAGTTGGTCGAGTTTTATACACCAAATCCTTTATTCGCCCCCACAGATAAAAATCAAGGCAGGTTAAATCGGGGGACCGTGGTGGCCAGAAAAATAGACTGTCTCTACCAATACAACGGTTAGGAAAATGCCTGTTCAAAAAATCTTGCACATTTCGTGAATAATGTGCCGGGCATCTGTCTTGTTGAAACCACATGTTTCTTCTTACTTGTAAAGGCACATTTTCTAAGAGTCCTGGTAAATCGTTAAATAAAAAGTTCAAATACATGTCACCGGTTAGATTGCCATTAAAGATGTGCGGACCGATAATAGCACCATTAATAACACTGCACCAGACGTTGACGCTCCATCGACCCTGCTGATAATCTTCACGTAACCAGTGTGGATTAGTGTCCGACCAGTAATGCACGTTATGAAGATTTCCCTGCCATTACTGCAAAACGATGCTTCGTCTGTCCACAATATTTGTGACAAAATATGATGGTTTTCCGTAATGAAGTCTCTAAGCCAGTAGCAGTAATCGAGCCTACGTTCAAAGTCAGAGTCATTTAGGGCTTGATGAATCACGATGTGATATGGATGCATTTTAAAATCCATTAATATTTTTTGCACTGATCCATAGGATATTCCTAAATCTCTGGAGATCTCTCTTATGCTTAAATGGTGGTCTGCATGAATATAAGCCAACACATTTATAATGTTATCTTCTCTTCTTACTCTACGATTTCTTCTCAAAGTTGGAGTTGGTTGCACTTGGCCATGTTGCCTTAAACGTAAGGCTAAACGATGAAAAACCATTCTCGAATGGTGTCTTCGGAGGGGATAACACAGTGCATACTGCCTAGAAGCAATCGCCGCATTTTCGAAACATTGAAAATTAATTCTCAACATATCAAAGGATTCTTCATTTGTAAAAGGCATGATTTGTTGTAAAAATACTTTTTACATAACATTAAATTAGATGTCAATAGCAGGAACTATCAAAATGAATATCAACTTGATTGACAATTTGGTGTTTTGTTTCTTAACGTAGATCATGGCCTGCTTCGCTTAAATGCGAGTTAAGTTTGATTTTTAATTTAATTATATTAATAATAAATTATGAACTAAAGCATTCTCTCATTAAATTCTCATTAAATGATTATTAATGATAAAAATAATAGGTAATAATTTTATTATTGTGAGATGTAATATTTAAAAATAATTTTGAACCTTATAGTTATCATTGTTAAACATCTTATTTTTTCAATCCAATACCGTTCGTCTAACGAAAAAAAGTCAAGAGGTTCTTTTTGTTAGCAACTAATAAGTGATTACGAAAATGATTTTTATTTTGACAAAAAGCAGTGTCGTGCCATTTTTTAATAAAATAAAATAATATTTTGGTCAATATCAACGGTTCAAAAAAAGGTAGATGATAAATTATTTTCATTAAATTATAGAGAAATTTATCCCCTTTTAAAATATGTAAAAATGAATATACCATTACATTTGTTTTTTTTTGAAAAAAAAACTAAAAAATATGCTACTAATTCAGTTAACGCCATCTAGCGACGCCAGCAAGTCAAAAATTTAAAACCAAATAAGCGTTTTGTAGTGTAAATTATGCTCTTTCATATGAGCCTAAGTTTGCTAAAATCGGTCAAAAGAAACGGGAGACATCTTGGTTTGTTTGAAAAAACAATTGAACTTCCCCCACCGCTTTATTTTGATATATAGAACAAAACATTTTAGACAAAAAGTGTAGGGAAATGGTCACTAAATATGAAAATGATATCATCGATATATTTTCATTAGGCAAAATTCTATAAAACCCCATTTTTCTACTTGGTGTTGGTTGTTACGCCCTCTAGCGGACGTTTGACAAACTCGAAAATAATTTTCAGCAATTTCTCTTGGCGACTTTTATTATGATTTTTTTTTTTTCTAAAATCTATATGACCAATATCTTATGAGATATGGCCGCTCGCTACCCTTAACTGATCACCCTGTACATACTACATGTTGGGCGGCGTTGCCATATTTCGCCTTAATAGTTCTTGGTTATGGATCTATACTAACAAATTCTTAATTTTTGATATTCGATTCTCGTTTTTTTTTTGAAGCACACGACGAAATACATAATTATGATATCTTTTGCCACAATATTAATAAATTTATCCACGTGAATTAGATTTGATGATTATAATTTTCTTAGGAGGTTGCACTAATAAAATGCAGATTTGACAACCTAGGATCCAAAGCGTTTATAGTGTGAAGTAATATTGACTAAAATAATTATAATAGTGTATTCTTTTCTTTTATACTCTAAGGAACCCTCTATCAAAAAGTGAAAAACAGATTTTTTGATATACAAATTTAAAAATGTTTTATCGATTTTAATATCTAAATATTCAACAGGTTTTAATAGCTAAATTTTAACAGCAAAAAAATTAACAAATATTTACCAATATGCTTGTCGGGATATGGTATGTGTCCTTTGTAAAATGCTTTCATCGAGAATGCTTCTGTTCTATAAAAGGTGAGCATTTTGGAAAACGGAACTGGGTGGTTTGCAGGGAATATTTCCATGTCTCCGGCAGATTCTCCTCCAGGACTAGCTTCCCAAGCCAAAGCAATTGGATAATTCTAGAACAGAAAATCTGAAATAAAATATAATTTAACCAATTCTTAATTGTACTTTAAACTTTTCCGCTCATTCTCAAAACGCATGTTATTTATTAGGTACACAGATGCTGTCACAGGCACTGCCCAAATAGTACTAATATACACATGTACATAACACAAAAATATAAAAAAACTAAATAGAGTCCAGATTTTAATCATTCGCTAACAGATTTTTCACCAATAATTAAACCGAAAAAATCGATTAAGCAATTAACTGAATATTTGAAAAGTATATCATAATGTTATAAAGCCAGGCACGTTAGCCCATAGCTCCAGTTGATTGGCCATCACAATCATGCTACGCTTATAAAGGAAATAAAATTTGTCAGTCACACCACATACACTTCGGCTCTTTTCAAGTAACCTAGCAGTTCTAAAGAGAAAAGTATTGTGTATTTATAGTAAATTCAAGATTAATATGCAGCATAACTGAATATTTACCAGCAAAAGCTGCTTAACATAGTGGCTAATTTTACATTACTGAAACACCAATTAACATACCTGAACGTCGGTAACACTAAACTCTCGCACTCTCACGGCGGGAGACAGCATCGCACATTGGAGAGCACAACCCCTAGAAACTGCTTCGTCCTGGTTGAGGGTGGTACTCGGTTGCTTGTGGAATATCTTTTCAATCAACTGTTTGATGGCTGGGATTCTAGAGGAACCGCCGACGATCTCAACAGCATAAACGTCATTTAAATTCAATCCTAAAAAATGTATACTAAAGTAACAAAAACGTATAGAAAAATTAGACTACTTTAGTTCAATTTGTTAATAGTACAGTAAGCAGTCATTTTTAGCTTAAATTCAAAAAAATTTACCAGGTCATTTTTTTAAATGTACGTTTTTGAAAGTTTTTTTGGAACTAGCCATAGTTTACATTGCTAGACCATCTGTAAGGGCATATTTTTTTATAAAAAAGTTGAAAGCAAAATGCGTCTTAGAAAATGACAATTGAAAACTATAGCTAATTTTCTCACAATGACATCTCCTATATAGAGAAAAACCTGAAAATTATAAACACATCCCACAACCAAATTTATGATGAATTCACTAAAAATTACTATTTTTTGATGTTTAAAAATAAATTTGAAAGGGGAAATCCGTGACTACAACTGGGCAAATCGCATTACGGAATCACTGATAAAGTCCGTTTGTAATGAACTAAAGCCCAGAAAAATTCATTTCTCTGTGACTACAGTTGAACATTTTATCCTTATAGGTAAGAGCATATTTTAAGCCAGATCATACGTTCTAACATGTAATTTTTCCAAGGCACTGAATTTTGAGTTTTACAAAGGAGTATCCATTATATCCAAGTTCATATAAGAGAAATTCACTATAAAAGTCAACCAACATTATTGCTGAGACTTTTTCGCACTTTTGGATGAATGTAACACAACCGATATTTATTGTAAACTTCCCTATATCAACAGGTTATCAGAAAAATCAAAAAATATTGTTTCGAACCATACTACCAGAGATAATGAGAACATTAAGATAGCACTAAAAAGTGACAATACACTCAAAACCCACTTTTATTCCAAACTTAAACCAAAAACAAAAAAGGAACAAAAATCTAATGTCGTGTATCACATTCCTTGTTTACAATGTCAGAAATGTTATATTGGACAAACGGGTAGGTACCTCAAGGACAGTATAGAGAACATAAAAATGACCAAAAGAATTTTCTTTTAAAAACTAATCCAACAGCTTTAGTAGAACATAAAAGAGATACAGGACATAGTTTCGATTTTGACAATACATCTGTACTGGATACCCAAACTAACTATAAAAAGAGATTAATCTCAGAAATGATACATATACAACAGAATAAAAATTCAGTTATTAAAAAAACCGATTTAGAGAATCTCAGTACTGCATATTTCAATATAATTGATAAAATCAAATAACTATAACAGTATGCTAAAATTATTTGCAGGCTATTTACAATACATAAAAAAAGTAAAAAACCATATTACTATTTTTTTTCCAATAACACGGAAGAATATTTGGTATATTGCTATTCTCAAACAATCGTTGAACGAGCTAGGTTGAAGTGTTTTAATTAGTTGTGGTATTTCATTTTATTGTTGTAACCCATGTATGTGATATTCACTTTGTTAACCTATGTGTTGTTCGTGTATTTTTCTAAATGACTATAAAAGTCAAATCCTTAAAATGTAAGTACATAGTTTTTAATTTTTAATTTTATTGTGCATTGTTTTTCAGTTTAAAAAAGATCAAAATATTTAGTTATGTATTTATCGTAATTTATGTGTTTTTGTATGTAATAATTTCCAAAAAATTCACTATTTTTTGTCAAATTGTCACAGTCAGTATAGTATTTTTCATAGTCAGTATAGCATTTTTTCTACTTTACTATTTATTGAGTTGATGTCTTGTAGAGCTATATCGTTTTACGTATGTTCTAGTGTCCTGAAGATGCAATAATAAATTGCGAAATGTAGACTTTTTTGAATATTTGACTTTTCTTTTTGGATCCCTACCCCAAATTAAAAAACCCAGCGAAGAAAAATAATTAAGCATTTAATTACAGCAAGAACAATGATAACATCAGTCACACCTCACCCCCATCGTTTTGCAGGCATTCTTCATAATGTTCGCAATGGCATTTTTTATAAATAGTGTATGTCTTTGATTTACTTAATCAATTTCATGGGTAATCAATTTTTTATGACATCATACATTCATACGACTAACATCACGATAAAACCGCTCCACGTATTTGCTGTTTTCCTATGATTTTAAATTACTATTATATATGTGTTTGGTGTCATTTTAATTGTAAAATTGTGTAGTATTGTGAATACAGATCTATTTTGATGTAGAAATTGCAGTTGCGGGCGAAAAGTTGAAAAACCATAAAATTGCTAAAGGTTTAAAAAGTGGACTTATTACAAAAAAACTGCAAACAAGCAATCTGATAATTTGCCTGTTATCTCTTAAAATAGTTTTCAGTATTTATTTACTGTTGGAAATCACCCTTTTTTTGCTGATTTTGGACGCTCAATGAACTGATAGTAAAAAGGTGTAAATAGATTGTATTTATGACTGGTTCAATTCATTAAATTTTTGTTGTACTTTTAAATGAACTTACCTTAACAAATTGGACAGGACCGTATTCATTTAATTTAAAATGTCTAATTTAATATGCTGCAAATGTCAAGTGCCATGTGTGTTTAAAAGTAGACCTAAAGAAGATGAACTGTTTGGGTCTCACTGTGATAACTGTAAAGATGCATTTTGTAAAACTTGTGCCCAAATAAGCACAACGGAAGCACATGCTGTCTCCTTGTCACAGAGAAGCATTATTTTTTTATGTGTGGAGTGTCCCATAAATAAAAAAAATTACTGAATTAATAAACATAAGACCCAATCAAATGCAAAAGACATTTATATTGAGAATTTAGAAATAAAATATGAAACCACCACTAAAGGACTTCAGGAGGAAATCAACACTCTTTTAACTAAAAATAAGGAAAAAGATAACCACATTTTAAGACTTAAAAGAAGAACTCAGGATTTTGAAGAATCTGTTTATATAGCCGAGAAAGATTTTGAGGAGACTATTAATCAACAAAAAGAGGAGATTAAGCGGTTAAATCAAGATTGCATTCGGCTACTTGACAGAAATGAAAATCTTTTAATGGAAATTTCAAACTTGGAGGGCAAGATAAAATTTTTGGAAGATCAACTGAATGACTTTCTGTCTTTGAAGGACAATATGTTAACTAGCATAGAGGCATTGACAAAAGACAATGAAGCTTATGTCAGTGAATTAAAGCAAGTGAAGTATGGGTTGTTTTGTATTCGTGATAACCAAAGTAATATTATCCATATGGATCATTTATCGAATCCTGCAGAACATGCTCAAGGAACATTAGCTGATAGTCTCATTCAGCATAACGATTATATTTTAAATAAAAAACCTTTTGAAACTAGAACCTCAAATAGGAGTAAGATTGTTTTTCTTTGTGACCAATGTGGTCGGAATGTAAATAGGTACATATGAGAAAGCTGCAAACAGTTTGAGGTGCAAACAATTATCAAGCCATATGCAAGTTTTGACAATGTAGTGGGCAATGCTGAGGCTTTTACAAAGGATCTTAATTTTGATGATTATGTAATTATTTTAGCAGGTTTTAATGACTTAAAAAAAAATAAATCTTATTCTTTCAAAAAAATATAATGATATATTTAGTTCTCTCAGCCATACCAATATTATATTAATTTCTATTCCTTTTTTAAATAATAATACTAGAATTAATAATGATATTTTTAAATATAATAATAAATTGCACAATTTTGTGTTAAAATTGAATCAGTACTCACAGGGTAAGATATCCTTCTTGGACTTTAATGACACTCGGGGTCTACCAATGGGTAAACAAAGCTTTACATATAATTTGATTACCATTATTGATTCTCCCAAAAGAGGTTCTAATTTGTTATTTGTAAAATTAACTGAGGCAATTCAAGAAAACTACATTTTGGACAGCAGTGACAAAGCTTCCGACTCAACTTTAAACATTTATTTACAGGAAACTTTTTTAGGACCACAATTGGAGACAGTTGTCTCACTTTAATGTCTTTGAATGTCCAGTCTATTAGGTCGGAGCTTGATGAATTGTTTGTATTTCTGGGTTGTCTTAATTATCCTAGTATAGTATTTTTGTGTGAACACTGGCTAAAAGGCAATGAACCAATCTTTCTGCCAGGCTATTTTGTTATTGACAAATACTGTCGTTCTGAGTATAGTCACGGCGGCACTATTATCTTTGTTAACGAGCAATTATTTAATTCCGGTGATTTTGAACGTGTCACAACATTTGATACTTTGCTTGAGGAGAAAGTATTTGAATTTTCCACTATTTTCTCGTCAAAGTTAAATTTATATATTTTTGGTCTCTATAGAGCGCCATCCAGTAATTTTAGTTACTTCTTACTTAAGCTGGAAACTGTACTTTCCCAATTCCCTGTTAATGCTCGAATCATTGTATGTGGTGACTTTAATGAATTATCTAGCCTCCTGTGATAATAACACCCAACATTTGAATTATCTGTTGCTCTCTTATAATTTAAAAATGCATGTTACATATCCAACAAGAATAACCTTACACTCTGCAACTTTGATTGATTATGTTTGTTCAAATTTTGTATCAGGTGACTTTGATTGTAAGGTTGTCAGTGCTGGTGTTTCAGATCATGAAGCTACTTTGTGTACATTTAAGATTAAACATAAGTTAATGAATAGGCATAGTAGGAAGGGCAGACTTTTTTCTAGAAAAAACTATGACAGATTTGCATGTTTATCTCGTGGTGCTTGTTGGAAAAGTGTACCCAATTCTGAGGATCCACTGGAGCTTTTTCATACCAGACTTGTTCAGATTTTCAATAAATCTTTTCCTATTGTAAATATAAAGACCTATATTACCTTAGAAAGTATTATATTTACAATCACAGCTTCTGTGAGTATTTTAATGAGTACCGTAACATCTATCGAAGGACAATTAAAGCTGCAAAACAATGCTATTATAGAGGCAGACTACAAAAGTCTAAAAACAAACTGAAGGAATCATGGAAAATAGTAAATGAACTCCGTGAAAAAAATAATTGCCATCATGCTGGTACGAAAGTATCATCGGAGAGCCTTAATGAATTTTATTGTTCTATAGCAGCTAGTTTGGCTAATAAAATAGTTAACAAACCTAATCACAGTTTCTATATGAATATAAAGTTTTGCACTCTTTCTTTTTGGAGCCTACAACTCGAATTGAATTAAAGAAAATATTTACTGAAATAAAAAATAAAAATTCTTTGGGCTGGGACGGAGTGGCGGTGAAAATATTTTTGGAACTTCCATGTAATGTATTAAATGTTTTATCTGAGGTTATCAATGTGTCTTTTGTATCGGGTGTGTTCCCCTGTTGCCTAAAAAAAGCTAATATTATACCTCTGTTTAAAGGTGGAGATACTACTTTAATATCAAATTACCGATCCATTGCCCTTTTGCCAACATTATCAAAGATTGTCGAGAAACTTGTTAAGAAACGTATGATCACTTTTATGGAAAAGCACAAGATTCTGAGTACAGCGCAATTCGGTTTTCAGCCGAGAAAAAATACCACTGAAGCAATTTTCTCCTTTCTGGAATCTCTTTACTTGTGTCTGAAATATAAGGAATCAGCTGCTGCAGTTTTCTGCGACTTGTCCAAAGCTTTCGACTGCATCAATCATAACATTCTTTTGGAAAAATTACAAATTTATGGTTTTAGAGGCAATTGTCTGAAATGGTTTGAATCATATCTAACCAACAGAGTTCAATGTGTTTCACATGATGACTGCACTTCTAGCCAGAAAACAATCACTTGTGGTGTGCCTCAAGGGTCAGTTTTGGGGCCTGTTTTATTTTTATTATATATTAATGATATAGTTAGTTTGGACATAGCAGGTAAGTACACCTTGTTTGCCGACGATGCCACTGTGTTGTGGCATAATAGTGATCATAATAAACTTAGCGATTTGATTACTTCTGATTTAATAAAGATTAAACAATGGTGCGATGCCAATTACTTGACCCTTAACGTTGACAAAACCTGTGTGATGTCATTTAAGTGTCATCTAAGTGATGTGATTCTTGAAAGCAAACCCTTAAAAAACTTAAAGGAAAATAAATTCTTAGGTATTTGGCTTGACAATGACCTAAAGTTTGCAGGCCATATAATTGCATTATGTCCTAAGTTAGCATCTGGTTGTTATGCTTTGAGAGTTATTAGCAACCAGCTTGACCCTACAATTGCCAGAAGTGCTTATTTTGCTCTCATAGAATCCCATTTAAGGTATGGTGTTTGTTTTTGGGGATCATGCACAGAGCAGCTCTTTAATAGTGTTTTTGTATTGCAGAAAAGAGCAATAAGATATTTATGTAAAGCTAATGTCCAGGACTCTTGTAGACCATTATTTGTATGTGAAAAAATTTTAACGCTAGCATGTATTTTTATCCTTGAGACCTCATGTCTTATGCATAAGAAATTTAAAACTGAGATTAATTCCTCCCCAGAAAGAGTTTCTCGTCGTTCCAACAGTATTCCACTGCCTATTCCGCACTCATCTCAAGCAAAAAAATCTGTAATATATAATAGCAAAGCCATTTTTAATCATTTGCCAGTGAGCATCAGGCAGATACAGAGTGAACGCCTTTTTAAAAACAAACTTAAATCATTTTTAATTGATAAGCCCTTCTATAGTGTGTCAGAGTTTTTCCAAAAACATTTTAATTGATTTTATTATTATATCTTCAAAAAAAATTTTTTTTTCTTTTAACTTTGTGATGTATTTTAACATATTTACAATTTTATTTCTTGACAAATTTATGTATTGTTTATTTTTACTTTATTTATTTATTTATTTCCGTTTGTATTAGATCATTTTTACATTTATGTTAATTGATATTTAGTTTTTTCATATAATTATAATTATTTATATTGGTCCCCATTATTTAGGTGCTTAATTATTTGAGTGTTTATTTTTTTTCTTTTCTTTTTGGAAATTTATTATGAACCAACTAAAAGCTTGCTTCTTGTATGTTATTTTGTGTTATTTTTTTAGACAAATAATTTGTTGTTCTTTTAAAATTGTATTTTGTTTCTCAGCTTTGTCAATGAGTTTTACTTCTGACAATAAAGCATGTTTAAAAAAAAAAAAAATGTTTTCTAGATGTTTGCTAACGAAAATTTTTAAATATCTCCATAGAAAGTTATCCATCAGAAGTCACATCAGGGCTATTTGCAGGCCAATGAATAACCCGAATCACATTTTTCAGTATCTTACACCACACACTAATAGACAGATTACCTTGAAAACCCCATGTAAAATTTGGATTTTCTACTGCTCAATGCCCAAAATTTTGTTTGTTGGGTATACCACTAGTAGAAAAACGCAATTCGTTGATACACACTTAAAATAATAATAATAATAATCTATATAAGAGTATTAAAAATACCATATTTAACATACAACAAAATTAAAAAACTAACTGGAACAGGACAATTACACTACTTTTACAATAGGTTTAAAAAGAAAATTATATAGACCCAAGACCCATTAACTCTGTAGGTTACCTATAGCGATCTTGACCTATCCCAACTCGATGTGAGCGATCTACGTCACTCGACGACCGTTTTGCTTTAGCACGGCATTGTCCATATCTCTTCTGTGTGCGTTTAATTACATATATTAATCTTTTTTTGTTCAAAATTGAAACTTTTTTGTTACAATAAAATGAAGCCTTCTAAAATATAAGTTATTATAATTTTAAACTTATGTTTAGGGATGTTGGTTCAAATTTTAACCCAGTTTTTTTCTGAGTGCATTTCAAAAAGTTCGCATCGTATTTGAAAAAATATGATGTATTTTTAAAGTCTCTAAAAAAACCTTCTTGTAAAAAGTTTTAGCATGACAAATAGTTGAATAACTTTAGGAAATGTACATTTTTTTATACAAGGTGTCCCAGTAGTGTGTTATCGGTTTTGGTGATAATGGTTAGAGATATAGAAAAAATTTAAATATAAATATTAGTATATAGGATGACTAATATACCCACTTAAATAGTTTTTCATATATGAAACACCTTATATTTTATTACATATTTGAATTTTATCTAAAATTCTACATCTACTTCATATATAGTTCAGAGGCCTAAGTTTAATTGTTTTAGAGATATTGACATTTAAAAACTGGGATTTTCAATTTTGAACAGTCTAAACTAAAAGGTTCAAATTAAAAAAAAAAACATCCTGATTTAGTTTTTAATAGACTACCATACATTTCTTCTCTATTTCTAACCGGTACCAAGATATCAACTGAGAACACACTATAGGGACAGCTTATGTGTATTATAAGTATTTTTCATATTTTATTAACTATAGGCATACAGTAACAGCATACATACAGGAGTAAACACAATTATTTAACTGTTCAAACATCTCAAAAAATACTCTGAAAAACACAACTGACAACTATCGCAACGAAAACGTCAAACTGAATGAGCAATAAACTGGTCGCCAGTCGACGTCACGACCTCCGCCTCACCCGCGCGTCCCCCTCGCCCGATAGCCGATAGCTGCTCATCGAGGTAACCTTAGAGTTAATGGACTTTGATATAGACCTTGTCAGATACTCAGGAACGTCATAAGGACTAATATCAATTAATAGATTTGGGGTGCATCACATTTTGGTGGACGCTATGAATCGTTCCTTTTCGACAGGGGTTTTTCCGACATGGCTAAAGAGAGTGGTGATTGTCCCTCTACATAAGAATGGGAATACTGATGACCTTTCCAACTATCTTCCTATAGCCTTGCTTTCCACTGGCTAAAGTTGTGGAGAAACTGGTCAAGACCCGAGTAATGTTTTATTTAAATATACATAACATCTTGAGTAAGCATCAGTTTGGCTGTCAGAGCTATAGTGGTGCTGGGGATGTCATCTTCAACTTTCGTTTACAGGAACATGGGAACAAGGGACTTTGTTGCGGTGTTCTGTGATTTTCGCAAAGCATGCTGCTGCAAAAGCTGGAAAGGTATGATTTTAGAGGCATATCCTTAAAATGGTTTCTACATATCGGAACGTGTCCAGACAGCCTCATTTAATGACGACGATTCTGAGGAAGGGTGGCTGATTCTGGTGTTCCACAGGGCTCTGTTGGCCCTTTATTGTTTTTACTATATGTAAAAAATTTAACACAAATTTGAATAAATGGGCTTTTATTGTGTTTGCTGACGACCCTACCATTTTGTGGCACGATGTGGATCCTCTAGGCTGATTGGCAATATCCTGAGTGATCTGGGGAGGGTGGAAAATTGGTGTGATTCTAACTGTTTTAACACATCGAAAAAAGGCATATCTGGGGTATGCAAAAACACATCATCTGGGTGTTATGCTGTTAAGGTGGTAAGGAGTAGTCTGGCAATATGGCAAAAAATATCTACTATGCTGTAATCTTTCCTATGGCATTGCATTTTGGGGTACAATTTTTAATCACATCTGTGTTTTTAATTCAAAAAAGGGCAATTCGTTATCTTCAAAACTCCTGACGTAATTTATTGCGCCAATGTGGAATATTGACTTTTTGCTCTATCCTAGATACGGTAACTCTAATCTTTAAACATCAATTTCCGATCAAGCCCCCAATACCACACTCTGAACTAGTAAAAAACTCTTTTTTCTGTAAAGGCAAAAAGCTCTTTAACCATCTGTCCATAGAGATTAGAAAAAATGATTGAATAAATTCAAGAGAGCAGTAAAGAAATTATTAAAAAAAAAAAAAAAAAAAAAAAAAAAAAAAAAAAAAAAAAAAAAAAAAAAAAAAAAAAAAAGTAGCACCTTCGGCATATTAGACTTGGTTATGTTTAATGCATTTGTATATTTGTGTGATTTTTGTGTCTTTCACTTTTATTTTTATTAATTTGTTTTTTTTTTCATTATTAATTCTGTGGAAGAATAAAATTATCTGGATGTCATATCTTCAGTCATATCAAAGTATATTTAAATCTCTATTTTCATAACTTATTTTCCTTTTAAGGTTAGAAGTTGTTCTAAACCCCTCAAAAATATTTTTGCTGGTCTGTCTTATAAGAATAGCACCAATGGGATGTCAACAACATACACATGTATCGTAGCAGAGACATTATAATTATTTTCAATAAATAAATGAGGTTTTTCTTAGAGAGAATACACCATTGTCATATGAAACAACTCATTTTACTTGTCAATATAATGTTCTGGTTCTAAATTAACCTGAGTATGATTTGAAATAGAACATTTCTGTGGTTAGAAAAACTGGCATAAATCAATATTTAAATGTCAATAGCTCAAAATCAACTGAATTTAGATATATAGTGTTATACACAAAAAATGTTTCAAAGTTTTGATTAGATTTCAAATTTCAGATCAAATACCTGGTGTTCCATATAAAAAACACTAACTTTGGTTTGTAACTTTTTTGTGGCAGACCCTATATATTGTCTACCAGCATATCTAAAACTTACAAATTAATCTTTATAAATTTTATTATTAGGCATTATTTCCCAGAATGCAAAACAAAGGGCTTAAGGGTTGGTGGTACTTTAAAAATGTTCACCCTGTACATATAATCGATATTATGATTGAAAAGCTTTTAAATTTTTTATTTCATACATAAAACACCTGAAAAAAAAATTTTAATAAAATAAAAATGTGCTATATCCTACCTGACTGATCCAAGCATTTTCGCATTGTATCCTCGACTCGCTGAAACAAACTAGCGCAAATACCTTCCATGTCTGTTCTCTTCATTTCACTCTTGACATCTTTATCATTCATAAAACACTCGATAGCCAACGGTAGGGTAGTGGAATTTGCAGACATCTGTTTTTTCAGTTTTTCTACCTCTGCCAAAAGTCTGATGTATGCCCTGTAAAGGATTTTAAAATTCATGAATTTTTTTTAACTGGTTAGAATTTAAATATTGTCAAATATGGCGGTATAAAAATTCCCATATATTATTGTTGTTTCCATTTTTTTTTAACTCCACACTACTTTAAGTTGAGGTGGGTGATATAATCAATATATCAATTAATAGATTGAACAAATTTTATAATTCTATTAAGAGATTCAACAAATTTATAACTCTATTAATAGATTCAACAAATTTATAACTCTGTTAGATGTTAAATATATCATTTGATGGAGAAATCAAAAAATATCACAGGGTGGAGAAATCAAAAACAATTTCATAGTGGCATTTTATAATCTTAATGAAATAATAAGTTATTTCAACGATCGTAAGTAATAAGATAATAATAGGTCTGATCTTTGTTTGATGGACTTACACTGTATGCATTGAATGTTTGCTCTAAATATGTTAAGTTTAATTATATTTTAACTTATTAATAATGAAAAATCTGTGGGATTATTATGTTATATCTTAATCTTTAGTATGGGAGTTAAGAGTGTGACTTATTGTTATTTATATTTTATGTTGTTGACCTGTTTCTGTCTACTATTGTAATGCTCGAAACCAAATTAAAATTTGAATTTGAATAGGATTATCTTTTTATTTTATTTTTTTTAACATTTAATCAAAACTAAGGGGTTAATTAATAAATAAATAATTTTCTGTCATCTAGGGACCATAAAACGTGAAGATCTGAAAAAATTTCGGAGTATGATTCCAGTACTTCCCTCTCATGCGGGAAAAAACTTACCTTGGATTGGACTTCGCATCAATATGGTACTTCTGTTGAAATTCAGCACAAAAGTGATCGGCCAGAAGCCTATCGACGTCCCTACCGCCCAAATAGGGGTCGGAAGTAGTCGCCAGCATCTTTAATTTGCCTCGATTGAACGCGCAAGCGAATACTTGAAGAGAAGCATAGCCGCAGTCAACGAAGATTACATTTCTTGGCTTTTCTTCCAGGGCTGGAAGGTCTTGTTTGTATATACCATAGGAGAGGGCGGTGGCCGTCGATTCGTTGAAAAGCCTCAAGACATTTAAACCTAAAAATGAACACGTCAGTCAGTATAAGCAACTAAAAATACAAATACAATATACTCTTATTCACCATTAAATTTAATACAAAATGCACAAATTATAAGACTAGTCAAATATTTGCAAACATTTAAAAAATTTCCAATATCTATAAAACTGTATTTTTGACAAAAAAAAAACCGCAGATAAATAAATATAACAAACAAAAGAACATCAATCTGAGGTTCTAATTTAAAATTTGTAATTTAGAAACTCGTCTATGGAATAAAATACATTGTCCAGTAAATATTGTTTCACATTCTGTTTAAAATTTTTTGATTCCTTAACTACCGGTGCTATTTTATTAAAACATTTCATTCCAAGGTAAGTTAGTGAATTTTGAGACAGAGTTAGTCTAGAGTAGGGTTGACGGAGATTATCACTTGAGCATGTTGTGTATGAGTCCACCTTACTGATTTTTGTAAAAGAGAAGTAATTAGTCTTAATACAGGTTATCAATTGAAAAATATATAAAGAAGGCAAAGTTAATATTTGATATTTCAAAAATAACTGCCTGCATGAGTGCTTTGATCCAACACCCTCTATGCACCTCAGTATTTTCTTCTGATAGACAAAGACTTTACAAAAGTGGATGAACCCCAGAATAGCAGACCATACTGCAAGTGTGAATGAAAGGCACCAAAATACTATGTTCTCAGTATTTCGTTAGAAACAGTACCTAACTGTAAACAGTACCTATACTAAGATAAATCAGTTTTTTATTGCATATGGAAAATAATTATTCCTACAGAAAAAATGAGTAACACAAATATATGTCAAGAATATCAGCCAATTAATATGGTAGCTACATATAGAAAACTTCTTGGAACTAATTTTCAGATTGGTTTGAGAAAGAAACATCCTTGCGAAAGTACGCTATAGACTGTTATTACAAAGTGGAAGTCTTCATTCAATGAAAAGCAATTTGTTGGTATACTTTTTCTTGATTTTGTAGAAAGATTCTCGAAACTATAAACTGATAGTTGTTGATTCCCAAGCTGAAAAAGTATGCTTTTGAGGATATTATGCTAAAATGGTTCCCTAATTATTTTGATAGCAGAACACAACAGGCAAAATATCATGGAAGTTTATCTTCTATAAAAATCAAGAGACATGGTGTCCCCCAAGGCACATTATTGGGTCTTGACTTATTTGTGCTGTATATAAATGATTTTGTAAGTTATTAAAAAATGTGAAATAACAACTGTTTGTGGGCGATACAACCTTTTATTATTTATTATTATACAAGTTTTAAAAATACCAAATAGATGATACTGAAGGATAAATATAATACTCTGGATACTTATACAAGTAATCTATAGTAGAATAGAGCAAGGTGAAGAATGTAAATATTTGGGTGTAGTAAATGATGAAAATTTATCATTCTCTTGTCATGCCTCTTATATATATAAAAAAAATTCCTATTTAGACTGAGAAACAACTAAAGTACTTGTACTAAACTGTTAATATATATAAAGACAACAATTATGCCTCATTTCAATTATTGTTCCAGTCTTATTTATGTTTACCAAAGGAAATATAGAAAAATTCCAGAAATAACAAAGCTGTGTGTTAAAATGTATTAGCCTGTAATAGATATATAATAATAAAACAAAATACAATTATTGCTATTTTTTTAAGTTAAAAATGAATGTACCTGGAACCTACTTTAGAAAAATTATAATTTGTCAGTGATATTCATACATATAACATCAGAACTGTATTATACTTTTATGTTTCTAACGTAAATTCATGTTTCACCTAGAACTGTTTATTCCACTGAGCAATTTTTTTCTGTTTAAATAGTTTAGATAAATATAATTATATAAAATAGTTAAAGAAAACTACTACCTAATCTAAATCTTAGATTAAAAATATATAATTAATTATACATTCTATAGAAATTTAAATATAATTATTTACTATATTTACATTTTTTTTTCTTTAATATGTTTCTAAATTTAATCACATTTTTGATATCTTATTATTTTTGGAATTTCATTGTAAATATTTATTCCTTCAAAAACTGAAGATATTTTTCCAAAATTGACTTTTACTTTTATACAAACGTATTGTCGATTCCAAATATGACAATTTATATATACAGGGTGTCCAATTTTGGTTGTAAATGCAAGGTGTCTCCATTATTTGCAAATATTTAGGGTTGAGGTTTTCGCAACACCGTGCCACTTTTTTGTCAAACTCAAGCTGCCGTAATCAGATTTTCCATAGCCCGCCTCGTTTCGGAGATACAGGGCCAAATTGAAAAAGTTGCATTTTGGGACACCCCTTGTATCTCGGTTATCTTTTAACGTATCGAAAAGGTAAAAACTGGCTCTTATAGTTTTTTACGTAGAATCCAGTGGCGTAGACAGATTTTTACTCGGGGCCGTCGTTTTTGATACATGATCCAAAGTCACGTTTTTTTAAATGGGACACCCTGTATATTTTTACGGAGTCCTATTCGTCTAATTATTTTCAAAAATATATAGTTATCTATACTTATTTTAAAAATAAGGCTACAGTTTAAGTTTTTAAGAATATATTAAGTATATCTATTTTTCGTAATGTAATTAGCCATTATCAAAAGAACTGCTCAAACTGATTTCCATTTTCTCTTAGACATCTCTCACACACTCTTGCAATTTTACCCAGTGCATTTGAAATGACTACGAGACTTGATAACACCCACTTCATTCTCTATTTTTCTACAGTTCGTTACAGGCGTTACATTTACACTTGCTAAGACGTTAATTTCCTCAGCCTCACGATTCTCTTTGTTATATTTCTTTGATCTGGGCTTTTTGAAAGAGCCAAAATGTATTAAATTCTATTTCAGCCTATAGAATATTAATTTATTTGGCTGCCTCCTTTCCGGATATCTATATAGTAAAAGTTTAAGTTTTAAAAAAGGATGCAATAATAATTATGAAAATAAAACATTACCTAATGAAATAAAGCTCAGAAGCTCGTTTATATTTTCATGACTCTCTATAAAAAATGTTAAAAAGTAATAATCAGAGCGACTAATTTAATACGTCTATTAGTATTAACATCAAAACTTTATTTATTTACTTTATGACAAAGCAGTGACAAAGCCATTTTTGACAATCAGTCCATGGTTTACTATGAAAAATATAGATAGATAATATTACAAACCTAAATTGCAACCTTATTTTTTAAAATAAGTAAATATAACCATATATTTTTGAATAGCTCATAATAAGACGAATAGGACTCCGTAAAAATATACAGGTTGTCCTATTTAAAAAAACGTGACTTTGGGTCATGTATCAAAAACGACGGCCCCGAGTAAAAATCTGTCTACGCCACTGGATTCTACGTAAAAAGATAACCGAGATACGAGGGGTGTCCCAAAATACAACTTTTTCAATTTGGCCCTGTATCTCCGAAACAAGGCGGGCTATGGAAAATCTGATTACGGCAGCTTGAGTTTGACAAAAAAGTGGCACGGTGTCGCGAAAACTTCAACCCTAAATATTTGCAAATAATGGAGATACCTTGCATTTACAACCAAAATTGGACACCCTGTACATTTTTATTACTTTATATTGTAATTATTTAAGAGCCCTTAGAGTTGTTATACATATGGGGCCCCCATATGCATAACCCATTCTCTGTTATGAGGCCCCCATATGTATAATCCAGTCTCTGTTAATATTAATATTTGGACAAACGTGTTTTGTCCAAATATTAATTTTAACGAAAATGCTTATTAATAAACATAAAATTTGGTTTTTCAAAATTTAATGTCAGTATTTAAGCTGCTAACCAAGAAGATATTAAAGATAAATGAAATTTTATATCACTATAATATATGGAAATATTTTTGGCAAAATAAATAATAGTTGTATCATTACCAAATAATTTAATTCTAACTTTTAGTTTCAAATTTAAAATAGAATTTACATATATTAAAAATTAAACAACCTATTGAAAAATGCAAACTTTGTTAATTTTACAAAACAGTTAAGAGAGCACATAATAATTAATCATAGCATATAGGTTATTTAAGAATATTGTATTTTTGTATTTGTATTAACTGTTTAGCTCTTAATAATAAATAAATTAGATACATTTTAATTTCAAAAGCAAAGCACAAAACTTACCAGAAATAGCAGCTGAATCCAAAAGGGCCTTCCTTTCATTATTGGTGAAATATGGTGGTACTGAGATCACACAGTCATTAATGGGTGTTTGCAGAGCCACACTAGCAGTATCTTTCAACTTGGTCAATAACATTGCCAAACACTGTTCAGGTGAAAAGATGTGCTCTTCATTTAAGTAGTTCACCTGTTCAACAATGTTGCATTAATTTTTCATGTGTAATTAATAAAAATATGGAATACTGATGATTATATAGGGAATACTGTCATTTGTTTATTAGTTATGACATCACATAATCTTTTTAATGCAACCTATATTGTTGGTTTTTTTATATCACTGGAACATTCCATTTATGTTTAATGTTACATGTCCTATACCTAAATTCAACAGTTTTTAAGAAAATTATGTTAATGTAAATTTATCATTTTGGACCATTTACAGACCTCTATTAATTAAACAGTTAAACTTAGTATGAAATGAGTCACTTCCCTAAATTAACTTTTTGAAATCTAAATTTCAAATATGGACAGACTGACTGATTTCTGGTTTAATTGGAAGTGTCGAATTTTGACAGTTGAGTCATCCAATAGATATTACAAAAGCTAAGAAATTAAAATGCAAGTCATTTAAGTTTATGTTTAGCCGTTTGGACGATAGAGAGGCCAAAATAGCTCACAATGATAATTTTGAAAGGCCATTTTCTCAAAAACTGTTGAATTTAGGTGTATATTTGGTTATGTGTATGGAATGTTCCAGTAGTTCAAAAAAACCTAACAATATAAGGGGAGTTGCATTTAAAAAAATGTGTATGATGTCATAGGTCATACTCAGATGAAGTTACAATCAAATCATTACCAAAAGATTTGGAGGCAAATAAATCAACAGTCAATGGTTAAAACAGTTTTCTTTATTTCAAGTTATATATTAGTAAATGGAAATTCATTAACTTTTTTAGAATAACAAATTTAATTAACTTCAGTTATGCATATTGTGAACTTTCTAAGTATTTTCGGAACAGTCTTGAATGAGTTGCTGTATGTATGTATGTATGTATGTAAATATATATTTAATATTTTTATTGTTGTATAAAGCATTTTCCTAATTTGTCGATAAGGTTATAGTACACAGTTGCAAATTTGTATATTTTAATTTAGGTTAATTTAACTCGTTGTGGTTGCCCAGATATAGTGATTAGTTTTAATGTTTCATTGTCAATAGGATTTTTGTATCTTTGGACATCAAAGTTTTAGTTAGCTTTAACTAAATCCAAAAATGAGCAGCAATTATTATTAGAGCGTTTAATGTTATAACAAAAATTGCACTATGAAACAAAAACAAAAATATTGGTCAGATACTTTATAACACACAAAAAAAAACTATTCAAAATAATGTAAAGCAAAATGTCTTATCAAAAACTTACCTTTATTCCAATATCTCCATTCTTTTCCTCGAGAACATTGAATGGTAGCCACTGCAACTCTCTCTGAACGTGCGGATCTCTGAACTTTCTCCCTAAAAGCCGCTTCAGACCATAAACGGTGTTCTTCATGTTGGTGACTTGTTGGTTTTTAGCGGCCACCCCCAATATACGGTTTTTTCCAGAAAACGCTACATATGATCTACCAAATGACAAAATAAAAGTTCAAAAAACTTATTAAGAATGTAATATCTATATATTATATGTTCAATGGATTGGTCTTTTCTTGCTGATTAAAAATATATTAAGATTGATTCTTATTTATTAAAAGGCAACGCTGCTATAAATAGGAAATGCCTCAAGATGGAAACAGAACATTTAAACAGATAACGAAGAATATATTGTCTCTTATAATAGGGTTATTGCAATTTTTCACAGTTGTCTCTAAAGGTAAAGGTACCAAACAGTATATTTGTAATTAAAGCAGCAGGAGCCCTATTATATAAAGTGACTGTATACTGGATCTCCATTAAAAATGGTTTAAGAAGACATCATTTCATGAAAATGACAAAACAAATTGTTTGTTGATGACTTGTCTACTGTATAACACCTGATATCTTTTATATAGTGCTGGACAGCAAAAATTTGCAATGTTTATAAACTTTCTAAGAAGAAATTAATATGAGAAGCTTTCCTTTTGAATGTAGACAAAAATTTTTTGTAGAAATATTCTTCCAAGATTCCTACAAATGTGATTTTTTTTTAATTTGACTGGTTTAGTGACATACGACCTTTTTTTAAATTTTTGAGTTTAGACATTAAGTTTAATTTCTAAACTTCATATTTCAAGAGAATCCTGAAAATCAATTATAAAGTAACGAACAAGTGTACCACTATATTGGTTTTTTTGCTCCTACAGTTAATGTGTCTATTGTTGTTGTTGTTGTCTCTGTTGCTATTTAGTCCAATTTTGTTACACATTTCTTTCCTGACAAACCCCCAGACATTATCATCTCGTTCCTCATCCCTGTGATTTTAAAAGGGGTTCTGAACTGAACAATAAATAAAGATTATGGAATCAATATTCCATGCATATCGAACGTCCTGTAGTTTTTGCAGAAATCCAGAAAGAGAAAAAGCATTATCCAGAGCTAAAGGCAAAGAAAATAGAGCCATGTCCCCAAATTTGTTTAAAGTTGAGAAAGTTTTTAACTTCACGTTATTTTTCCTTTATAAATATATGGAAATTATTTTAAATTAAAGTTTGATGATCTTTTTTTCCCTAATGAATTATTAACAAATTGTATAATTAAATATTATCTATATAAAAAAAATAAACATGATTCACAGTTACAACATTACTTATTAGCAAATAAATGTCTCTTAAGTACAGACTTAAAATGATACACTTCAAGGGACTTCAACTGCATAGAAAGATCAATTTATAGATTTGCAAACCTTCTGAAAGCATACTTCTTTAACCAGTCACTGTTCTTCCAGCAGTAGTTCTGAAGTTTGTATTATTACAGGTGTTATAAGTGTGTACTTGATAGAATGGAACAAGCTGCAATAACAGTGTCAAAAGCTTTTTTCAAATCAAGTGCAACTTGAACACAAACAAGACTTTTGTTAATATGTGTCAATATGTTGTCTTATACTCTTAACCATATCTGTAACAGCCGATGTCATACTGCCCACTGTACCAGAAATCTTTTAATTTTAAATCGGAGACAAGTTTTCTGTTAATACATTTTTTGAAAATCTTGGATATAGAACTGAGCAGGGATATTGGGCGGTAGTTGTTTGGTACAGGCCAAGCCTGAAGGATTCCCTTTAGTTTAAGATTTAATAACAGTGAGTTTATATACAAAGAAACAGCAACATTTAAATAGTCTCTAAAACAATTCAAATCCACTCCAGTTATACCAGCATCCTCAAGCTTAGAAATTAAAACAGTGATAAACAGTGTCAAAAGCTTTTTTCAAATCAAGTGCAACACGAACACAAACAAGACTTTTGTTAATATGTGTCAATACGTTGTCTTATACTCTTAACCATGTCTGTAACAGCCGATGTCATACTGCCCACTGTACCAGAAATCTTTTAATTTTAAATTGGAGACAAGTTTTCTGTTAATACATTTTTTGAAAATCTTGGATACAGAACTGAGCAGGGATATTGGGTGGTAGTTGTTTGGTACAGGCCAAGCCTTCTCTATGTAATGGTATTATTTTTGCGTTTACAAATAAGATGGTGGCAAGTGCTCACAATGTGCCAAATGAGATGTCTTATTTGCAAAAGAATTGTAATGACCATTTAATTACAAAAAATGAGCATATAAGATTTCAACCATTTTTTAATCTGTTGCTATTACTTATTTTTAACTTGGCACTTGCACATTTTATTGAATTTGTTTGTAAAAAAAATGAAAACAATGCTCATTTAAAAATTGTTTTATTTTTATAATCAATTTTTATATTGTGGGCACTGTTACTTTTTTAAATGTATGTTTTTAGTACATTTTAAATTGTTGTAATTGTTTCATACTGTATTGTTTTATGAAGTATTTGAATTATAAACTTTTATATTTGACATACTTAAACTGCTTAGTATTGACATGAAGATTGAATAAATAAATAAATATTCAAATTCCTTCTGAATTTTTAGTTTACATTTACAATGCTTCCACTTAAGGAGAAGAAAAACAAATTGTTGGGGTATATCGAAAAGTCCTTTCAATTTATTCTATTTTGTCAGAACTGGTAGAAAGTCAGAACTGAAATATTTTTATGGAGATAACACATGTCAGATTTCAAATACTACAACAAATTACTTTGAAAATGTATCAACAGATTTCAAAAACCTTGAAAACGAATTAAGTAGGTATTTTATTTTTAGATATACACAAATATTTAATAAAAATATCTATTTATACAAATTATTCACTTAAATTGAACTTGCAGCCAGATCACCCCTTTATTTATAAAGGCATGTGGTCCTAGCCTACCCTTTATATGTATGAATACTCAATGATAATAAATTCTCATAAGCTGGCATATTTCCAAACACCTGAAAACTATCCTTCATTTGAGTAATATAAAAAATAGTTATTTATATCATAGATATTGCCCAATATATTATTGCTTAAATTATCTAAAAATATTTTAAATAACTGCAATTAAATTGTATACTATGATTTAACAGCATAGTTTGACTAGATAAAGATCAAAAACATGTTTCTATTATATTTCAACAGTAACATGTTTCCATTTTCATTCCTTAGCAAAATAAAGGTATACAATCATTGTGAATAATTAGGCTTTAAAAATGATTTTCAGGGGAAAAGTAAAATAATAATAGTTGACCTCCACTCAATATATGTATATAATTTATATAACTTAATAATTTCTTATCTGCGTGTTTAATAAAAGAATGTAGAAATAGTGATAATTTCTAGTTTTACTAGTCACACCTAACAAAGGATCCATTTAAATACCTAGTCCTTAGATTATTGACTTAAAATTAATATAGGCTTCTTTCCATTAAAAAGAATGTACAAAAAAAAATTCTGGCTCCATTGTTAAGGACACTGCAGACATTATAGCTGTTTTTATGCTACGTTACCAAAATGCCTTTTACTAAGTGAAAAAGTCCAAATATATTTAACGTAAACATATCAAAAAGTAATATTGAATTTTAAATCACCTAGTTCTACTCATTTTTGACATCGACAAGTATTTATTTTTCTACAAACACTTTTTTTTGAAAACATATTACCTACTCTTTCCAAGAAACCAAGTGAATATCAATTGTAAAAAATGGTCCTGTACAAAAAAATGCACTGAGTATGTATAAAAATTCTTGAAATTTGGTTTTAAATTATCATAGACTCATATCGAAGAAAACAATGTGTGTCTTACGCCAGCCGTATTGACAGCAGTCAACTGTTTTGCTGGACTGCCTAATGGCAGTTCATCGGTTATGTTTGGTTATGTCTCTATCATATTTTGTAACTGTGACATTAAGACAATTTATTTGTTATAACTGTAAAGTTAGACCCCTTTAGTGAAAACAGTTGTAAATGTTTTGTGTTGGGCCTCCTTTTTTGATGAGTAAAGTTTGCTGCATGAATCTGGGGTTATGAAAAGAATACAAGTAACTATGGAAATGATACTTTACTTATTGTCGATTAACTGAAACTTTGCATATCTATATAAATGGCCTGTTCTTGACAAGCCTTTCCCTTTCATCGCGGCCCAAGATATATTTGGTCCACTATAGGCATGTCAATCTTATTGATCCGTATGGATCAAGTCATCATATTTAAAATATAGGCCCCCATTTAGAGCCACTTTTATTTTTAGTATATCTAAATTTCCATCTACAATATTGGAAATCTGCTTCATTGAAAGTGAAATGATACATATATTCCAGCCAGATTTAAATTTAAGAAGAAACAAGTTCTATTTGATCAGTATGAAGATGTAATGGAACAAAGACAAAGCCTTAATGGCCTACTTCTAAACAGCCCTAAACTTGGCTTTAAAAGTAGATTTATAGATTTTACAAAAAAAATAACAGTGGGGATAAAAGTTGTCTTTGATATTTTTATGAGCAAGTAAGTACATCCTTAAAACTAACCAATGAACAAAATGGTTTGGTTTAGATATATATTTTAAGATTACCTGGCTAGCACATAGCTACTACTGTTTTAAAGTCTTTGTAGCTATCTAATAATGACACTGAAATATAAATTTGCGTATTTTAAAAATGGTTTGTTTCACCTTAGTGCTTTAAGGCACTATATACCTTTATAATTAATTTATTGGGATATTACATGAGATATGAAAACAATATTTTCACATTAATTGTTTTCACATTAAGAATGTTAAATACTGGTACAGCACTGTTTTGGTAATCCAAAAAAGTGACAAACAGAAGAAGAGAATTTAGGAACTTAAGTGTAGGATACACAAAAGAAAACCACTAGTTTTCTTTGAACATTTTTGTATTTGTACTTAGCATGTAATTCATAGTTTTTGATAATATTTCATTTCTGCTGCCCAGCTTTTAAGAAAAAAATATCAATAAACTATTTGACAGAGCTAATTTAGCATTAGATCTCTAAAAACCAGTAAAGCAGAACAATAAAATAAATTAATTTCCAATTTTCTGTATTCAATTAGGTTTTTATTAATGCTATTTTTGGTGATTGATTTGTTTTTTGTTGTGTCTATTGTAGAGTTTTATTAATCATGACTACTTATTTGCTGAATTACTTGTCTGTTTCTAATAATTTTTTGATTTTGAGATATATCACCCATTCATTCACCATTTTTCTTGTATGCAATTAAAAATTCATATAGATTTTTTCAGCTTTTAAAGCAGAATAAAATAAATGACCTAATTTCCATTTTTTTGTTCTAAATTTGATTTATTTTCTTTTGGTAGTTGGTCTGTTTGTTTCTCTTCTAGTGTTTTGTTAATTATGATTAACTGCACGTTTCTGAACATTTTTTAATTTGATTTTAAGAAATATCATGCATTGGTTCAACATTTTTTTGACCACAAGAGTTCCAGATGTATTATTTGTTGACCCTCCATTAAAAACTACTTCTTTAATGCAACAAATGAAGATTCATACTTCTTACAAAAAATAAAGTTTCACAATATTCAGATGTTAATTATTCCTTTCCCAAGTTGTTGGGAATTAAACCTAGCATCCATATATCTCTATCTCTAGTGTCTGGGCATTAAATACTCAAGTTGAAAAACTATTAAACGTTTATTATAAGTTCCTTCAGTATTTTCAACAATATAAAATCGAGTTAAGGCTCTTGTATCTATCATTAACACTAGTTTCAAATTAAATATGAGTATGTGGTTTTATTTGTTACCTTATTAGGAGCATAAAAATAATTTTAGCTAAGCATTTCTGCAGCTTAACATCTAAGATATTATCAAATGATATTAGATACAATAAAAGACACAAATGAAGTCAAATATGTGAATTATAAAAATATAGTAATAGTATTTGTTATAAACTAGTTAAACAAATTGCTGTGGAAATTTCCTACTTAGTTAAGAATGAAAATAAGAATGTTTTTAGATTCCAATATTTTCAAATATAGCTTTACAAAATGCGATCTACATAACCACGTGAAAAAAATTACAGAAACCGAATTACTTTTAAGCAAAGACCAGAAAAATCCATATAGGGAGATTACTGTCAAGGTGAAATGTGAACATTTCCATTGGAAGTCGGCATGACTAATTGAGCAACATTTATATGTCCTAGCAAAGACCCCAAAATGGGAAAAGGGTAAAGTACTTACGGGGTGGCCCTCAAACTGTAGTCATTTGCGATCGTTTCGATTCCGCCCGCTTTTGCAACGGCGATATAACAAGATTCATTTCCTAAATCGATTCCGATGACTGACATCGCGGCCATCACTTCAATTTACTATATATTCACAGAGAAAACTCTAAGCTTTAGCTATCACAGGAAAAAATGCTTCTGGAATGAATACAAACGCGATTTATGGACTTTTCTCGGTTTCACAACGTGCCGGACAACGTTTAATCCAGAATGAATGAGAAAGAGAAACTGAAACGGAAAATGAAGGCTTAATGACAATTGACAACCTCCAACGAATTATTCCCGAATGTTCCAGAAATATTGCTATCTCTATTTGATTTTTGCTAAAAGAAGTAGGAAGATTCGGTCGTCTGTCGAATTCAATATATACAATCAGTACCACAAAAGGAATAGCATTATACATGCAATTGAAAGGTAGATAGAGACACAAAAGTTAAAGATCTGTAAATATTTGATAACGTTCCGTTGTTGCCAGTTTATTTTTTACGTGAATGTTTCCTTAGTGCGTGGAACAAAAGTCAATTAATTGGTAAGCATTTAGGTGTTGTCAGATTATGGAGCCTATAGACAATTTTTTAAAATCACCTGCATCGAATTCCGATTTTCCTTTTTCTAAGTGGCATTTTTGGAAAAGCGCATATAAAAAGCGGTAGAGACATCGACGACTTTAAAAACTTGCCCAAATATTTTCAGTAGGCCGTTATAGACAACTCTACATTTCAGCAAAACATAACACGGGGCCTATAACGGTATATATAGCCACGAATTTTGAAAATTTTCAAAACCATTAAAAAGTGTCAATTTTTACTAGCAATTTCCTCTATTTTCAAATTAACAAAGTGTGAAGGATCCAATAGTTTTTGAGGGAATACATTTTGAAATCATGAACATTTCGCAAATACACTGCGAAATCTCTCTTTCATTACCTCAGGAAGACATTATTCCCAAAGCCAAATTTTTCAAAAAGCCACAGAATGGATGGACAGTTAGTTGCATAAGTTTGGGTTTTTCACTCTGTTTTACTATAGATAAGTTTTTGAAACAAATAACAATTACACCACCTTGTGTTTTTATAGCTTTAATGATGGTTTATAGCTTTAACGATGGATTTATCGACAAACCTGGTCTGACCTAACCCTAATAGGACAGAACCACCTAACAATATAGGTTTTGTTATAGAGGTGGGCTGGTCTGCGTAATTATATAGCAATGATTTTTCGGACCATCGGAACTGTCCTGGTGACGTAACTATCCCTGCAAAGCACCGGCAAACGCGGCGAGTGTGATCGTTCACAGCGCTGCCTCCTGCTCTTGCTATAATTTTCCAATGAACCTATGATGCCAGATAGACAGACTTTGAAGAAAATATTAATATTATTATTTTTGGTTAATTAATTTATTTTTAAGTCTATTCCATGAAAAGAAAGCTCTTTAAAATTGTAGAGTGGGTGTTTCTTAAATTTCGTATTATTATTGCTTCTGATGTTTAAATGTTTATATATTTGACAACATTGCTTTGATTTTTGGCTGTTATGGAAAAACCGGGATTCCTGGAAGACCTTGCTTATATGTCATTCGACAGCACTCTAGTTTTCAGTAAACACCTCACTTTTCATTTTCATCAATAAGTAAATGTAGCCCTGAAAGTTCGTAGTAAACATAATGAATTTTACGAGGTAGATCTCTACCTTGTGAGCGTGTATTCTACAAACCTGTACAAATATTATCGGGGAGGTCAAGATTTAGTTCAAATAAAATTTTTAATAATTAATAAAAATGCGGATTAGGTTAGGTTAGGACTAGTAAGCTCTGCTCTAAAGAAAGCGCGCGGTAGCCCTCTAACAGAATTCCAAGTGTATATTAAAACAAGAATTTTTTTAAATAAAAATTTTGACGGAATTACTAATCATTTAACGGATCGTTACTTATACCATCAATGGTGCTAGATTTCTACACCTAGAGTACTTGTGCCTTCACTGCCCTTACTTAGCGGTCTTTTGCCAAAACATAGTTTATTTCGCATATTGTAAATATGTTTTATAACCACTGCCATTTATAAGCGTTCAGCACGAGTTTTGTTAACTTAACGGTAAAATAAAACTTTTGAATGACACGCAGCGTGTCTGAATCTTTGTTGAGGCGTACGAGTTTTTTAAGTTTTTTTTAAACTTGTAATTAAGTAGTAAAAACGCGGATTAGGTTAGGCTAGAATTGATTCAATTTGCTGTAAAGAAAGCGCTCGTTAGGGTGCCAACAAAATTCCCAGTTTATATTAAAACAAGGATTCCACTACTGCCTAATGCCAATATTCATGTCAAATATTATTTTTGAATGTGCTTCTCCTAACAATCTGTTTCTGGCTAGAGTAATGATAGCCGGGGCTACAGAACGTTGCATTTATAAACTCAAGCAAATAGTGGCAACACCGGATGAAGGCTGCATCAGTTGCTAAAAGTACGTCATGAAAATACTTTTAACTATTTTATTTAACTATTTGACCTATGGTTATTTAAATTTTAATGATTTAGAAAATGAAATATATTGGGAAAAAAACCATTTTGGTTATTTTAATATATTATGTAAGTAATATAATATACCCAAATTATAAAAGCACCTACAGTTATCCAGTGAAAACTTATTTAAAATTTGGACATTCATTCTTTAGGTACAATCTAATCTGTGTTTCATTTATGGACTGGAAACAGTAAGTTGGAAATAAAAATAGGAAAAAATACCTTTTAATGCTGTTTACTTTCTGCATATTTACTGACTAGCTACTTAGTTGGTAGCAAGTAAGTTTTTTATCCATGAATTTTGAAAATCACATACTCTCCTTGCTGGCATTGTAAATTATTCAGGAAAAATGTTTTGGTGCAGGAATTTTTGAATAATTCTCCGTTTTTTTTTAGTTTAAGATTATTTTTTTAAATATATCTTCAGAACCGCTAGCCGCGCCCTTAAAAATGTAAATATAAACAAAGCCATATCACTATCACATAGGCAGATTGCGGAATGTTGCATATCTGTTTAGAATAGTGGAAGTTGATTTAATAATAATTCCCTATATAACGTTTCGTTATAGACAAATATTGATTCCTTACGAATATTAACAGTATATTTCAGTATTCCAGATATGAACTGTTACGAATAGCATATCTTGTCAAACGTTAATTTGTAACCGTTGCCTAAATTTGTATATAAATAATTTTTGTCAATATGGTTTGCGCATGTGCAGATTCGACGATTCCGCTAGCACATATCTTAGGTACTTTTCGACTAACTATGGTTATTTCCCCCACTTCTAATTTTATATGTATATTTTTGTGTTTGCTTTACACTTCGTTATAACAAGTGGATACTTTTTGAAGCTTCGAAATAAGAACGCCAAAGTCGCCGAGGGGTGCAAATAAAATATTTTATAATTAAAAATTAGATCCTTTTGTAGTGTGAATTCAAGACTCTCCCCCAGTGACAAATATGGACATTGTTAGTTACCCAGTTGTTCAATTTAAATTATGTATATCCAAGTTAACCTTAGTTCAATCTGTGTTTAATATTTTGTACTGCACTAAGCATATATATATATATATATATATATATATATATATATATATATATATATATATATATATATATATATATATATATTAATATAAAACATACATATCAATAAAACAAACATGCATGTCAGAGTGAAACAATATATAACATTTTCAGAGTGAAACAATATATAACATTTTCAGAGTGAATAGAATATGAATAAAAAGTTGCCTTTATAATAAACCTGATGACGAGTGTAAAGGAACTCAATTTTTATCAGCGTAATGAAATCTTTACTAGACTTAAACTTACTTATGTCTAGAAAAACTTATATACTTGCACTCTAGGACAGGATTATACCATGGAGTAAAAAAATAGTTACATTTTGTTCCTGTCTAATTTTTTTGAGAAGTTATCGAGAAACTCATAATTTTGAAAGTGTGAAAGCCTTTTTCCTACTTGTAATCATGAGTCTGGAATTTCCACCCTTCATAATTTAAGAACTTCTGTCCTGAATACATAACAAGATCTTTCTTTATTCAGTCATAGGTTTTGCCGAGAGACACTTTCGGCAAATCTTAATATTAAGCAAGTAATAACCCTGTATATGGTTATCGTAGCTTCATTTATTATACATTAAAAAAAAATTGTAAAAACTATAGACCACACTCGTGCTAGGATAATATCAATATAAAAACATACATTATATTTAGTACCTAAAGTACATAATAAACTTCCAGCTTCCACATACGATAAATTCACTAAGTTTGAGATCGAATATAAAAAAATATTTATTACTCGTATAATGAATTTAAGAACTATGAGTCTTTTAGGTAGGATTAACTCAGTTTCCCAAACAAAAAAATTATTACAGTTACATAAAGGTTAAAAATCTCTCTCAAAATGGTACATACAAATACTGATAATTATTTAATTCCCCTAAAACATAAAAAAACAATACAGCATTAAAATATGTAACAGTAAAAAATGTAATATAACTTTTTCAAACAACGATTAGATTTTTAATCAGTCTCGATTGAGAATCAGAATAATTGTTAACTAGCTAGATTAGTTTTAGTTCTTTAATATAATAATAAATAAATAAATGATTAATATGAAATGTTTTGTACACACTTGGGCCTAATTTAATTTAGTAGTACGTAAATCCTCTTCTTATTGCTGTAATCTACTTCAGCCACATCGACGAAAGTTCATTCAATCGTTTTCATATCTAAAATTGAAAATTTTTGAAACTTACAAATAAAAATAACATTATGTTTTCTCCCTCTACATCCACAATTTGCCATACAACAAAAAGAAGGCATTTTAAGGTAAAAAAATAGAAATAATTAACAAAACTCCCATACAATCCCATGTAAAAATTCGATTTGTTTGACCTACGCCCGCCAGAAACAGCTGATCGGTGACGTTCAACTGACAGATCGTTGGAGTGCCCAATGGAAACAAGCATCATTATCAACCTCATACCTCTTCTATTCTCAGAGGTTATGTATGTTGTTGATCTTCTGTTTATGTTTATGACTTGTAGTTTTGAAAAATTAAAAGTGGTTTTAAATTGCAGTTGTGAAAAGTGGTTGTAAATTAATGTATTAAAAAAATTCACTGGTGACTGCCAGAACTAGTATTTATCCAATAAAGAAGAAATGGCGGAAAAAACAATTTATGAAGCTGCACATAAGGGAGATTTCGACCTGGTGTCTAAGAAATTGGAGGAAGAACCTAATTTGCTTACATCTAAAGATTCTGTAAGAATATTTTTTTTTGTTTATTGACAACAAAATAATTTAATTTCTTTCTTGTCTTAAAAATTTAAATCGCATTGTCCAAATGTCAGATATTCTTTAACACAGTTCAATTTCGTTTTGCAGAATCATAGAATCTTGCTACACTGGGCTTCAGTCGGGGGCAGTTTAAAATTAGTAACACACCTTATAGAACTAGGTTCTCCCATTGATCCTTTTGACGATACTGAAACAACTCCTTTGATTCTAGCAAGTTCAGCAGGTCATACCCAAATAGTGAGTTTATTAATTGAGAAAGGTGCTAAAATTGATCAGAAAACATCTAATGGCCATTCTGCTTTACAGTATGCAGCTTCAAAGGGTTGGAAGGAAGTAAGTTTGTTAGTACAGAATATTTACTTGATAATATTTAAGTGATGTATGTGATCTGCTTTCAACTAGTTGGTATCTGTTCCTAAAATTATTCTACTTTTGCACACTGAATACCTATGGTCTTGTTTTACTTATTTACTCAAAATTGCATTCCAGTCTCAGAGTGTTTATTTTAAATTTTAGATATGCATAAAGCTTATTGATAATGGAGCTGATATTAACATCTTTGACAAACGTGGTAGTACTCCACTACATCGAGCAGCATCAAAAGGAAATCTAGAGATAGTTAAACTATTTCTAGAACACAGAGATAACTTGAAAATAAATCACAGGGATGTATATGGCAACGCAGCACTTCATTTAGCTTGCGAAGAAGACAGACAAGAAGAGGCAGTTTTATTAGTGAAAAATGGAGCTGATTTGAATTTGCTAAATAAAGACAGGCAAACAGCTTTAGATCTGTGTACACCTAGATTGATGAAGCTGTTAAAAGCTACCCAGCCACAGTAAATCTGCAGTCATGTATATATGGAACTGTATTAATTTATTATTTTTGTTGTTTGATTTTTATAAATACATTTTTAGTTCTATCCAGTTTTATTATATTATATTTAATAAATTATTAAGTATCTAGGCTATCAAAATATGATGATTAAATACCATGCAAAAACTTTGATAATTTTAGTAATTTTATCAATAATGTAACAGAAATGTATACATCTAAACTAAAAATCAAAGAGGTTTTCTGTGTGATTTAATGCAGAATAAAAAAATGATATGATACATTATAAGCTCCTAAACCAAATTATCATAGCATTGAAAATTAGTAATATGAAATAACAGAGTAATTTTTTAAAACAAGAATTTTAAGGTAAATTTTAATTTTGATTAGGTTATGAACACCGTCAAAGCTAGCATCATTTTCACAATTTCTAATCTTGGCTATTCTCCACTTATCATCACAGGAGTTTGTATTCTATAAAATAATTTTGCATTTCTTTATATTAAGGTTTAAAAAGTTGGTATCACACCATCTGACTAGCATATTTATATCATTTGGATTCATTGACAATCATTTGAATCTCTAATAACATAAAAGTCTTAAAATCATAGAGGTTTAGGTCATCAGCATAGAGTAAACATAACATAAACAAAACTGGAAAATCCTCACATTATTAACAAATAATAAAAACACAATGGGCCCTAAGTGAGTTCCTTGAGGTACTTCAGATGTGACTAGAAAGTTTTCAGAGGTAACACCACCAAGTTTTACACATTGACTGTGTGAAGGCAGGTATGAAGCTATCCATGCCAAATAAGATCCAGAGACTCCGAGACGTTCAAGTTTATATAATCACAGTATATGACAAACACTGTGGAAAGCCTTGGTCAGATAATAATAATAATAACCATTTTATTATTAACCAAATTATAACAATAAATTTTACAATAACAGTAAATGAATATATAAGGGTTATAAAAGGCTTTTTTAAAGGCAGACAAATGGTACTAACAAAATAATACCAAATACTGTTTAGGCCACTATGTACTTAGAAACTTAATGATCTATTAAATTTTATAAATTCTACTTTAATATGTAAAAGTTATTACACATTTATAATTAAAAATGCAGAATAATCCTGAAGCTAGAAAAGAAGAAAGGAAAAAAACAGTAAAAAGGGAAAAGAGAGACAACAAAAGAAAGTATACTTTAAAGAACATACATAGACAGGAAAAAATTTTACTGACTCAACACTAGAGCTAGACTCTAGCTAGAGCAAGCGTTTTCTATATCTTTGTTTAGAAACATTAGCTGAGAATTCAATATCACCAGCATCAAAGGAATTAATACAAGCAGCGAAATTATATGCAAATGATCTCTTGTAGACCTGCGTTCCATGTCGAGGAATGGTAATATGGAATGGAACATATTGTTTGGGAGATTTCGATTATGCACAGCACTCGTGAAAGCAATTTTATTAAATAAATAGGATGCCCTCTTATGCTATGTCAAAAAAAATACCCAAATGCAACTTTTGACTTTAAACATATTAAGCAATAAGCCATCCCTTCCTGTATCTAGGGTTGTCAACTTTTTGTAGGGTAAATAAAGTATTTTAAGGTCGGAGAACTAAAAGAAACAGTATTTAATTTTTTTCAACGAAATTGACGAAAACAAACGGGCGGAGAGCAAAACAAATGTTTACAAGAAGGATAGGTTTATTGTTCAAGCTTGTCACTCGAACTCGACGATTAGCGTAATGGCCGCTATGTGGCGGGAGCGGGAGGGGTAAGGGGATAGCTTGAAAGAAAGGGTCATCTCGTGATAACAGTAGTACTCTCAAGGGGCACCTAGTGGAAGCCAAGATGCATTTCATAAATTAAAAGAGGAAAAATCAAGAAGTATTTTAAAGTTTCAGGGTGTCCGGGAGTTTAAAACTCGCCATCCGGACATCCTACCAATAAGGTCTCCAAACTGGAATAAGGTGTAAATCATCTGGGAGGGTTGCCCCAGCTCTGACTAAGCCCCGGACGGAGAGCAATCTCGCGACTATCTTGTAGCAAAGCCAATATATTCTGTTATGTAGCAGGATAAACAGGAAAGTCAAGTCACTCGACGATTGTCTTACTCTTCTGTTTAACGTCCTTAAGCTGTCGTGGCAGTAAGTAAGCAGTAGCTGCATATTTACATCTCAAAAATCCAGAGCAGTACCCTGTATCACGCAGGAAATAGAGTTCAATTTGAACGGCTCTTCTCAAAAAGGAAATCTCCCATCGTGCCGTTCATCGTTCAGGTCCGCCGTACAGAGCACGTTTGGAACTCTTGTTCGCCGAGAGCCGAATACAAAGTCAAAAAAAAAAAATTAAATCCCGGGACATCTACAATTCAAATCTTAATAAATAAACTAATTTGGTTCTTCGCATCGGTTGCAACGCTAGCCTACCATTTTCTTTTTTTTTAATTATAAATTTTAGAACTAGTCATAACAAGACGGGCTCTATTGTGTCAGGTTGAATAATACGGTAATACCAGTCTTCCGAAACGCCTCGTTGAACGTCGAAGGCAGACCTCTGTGGACTCTACTGGACTCAACCGCTCAGTGTGAAAACTAACGACCCCGCTAAAAAGGGAGCAGACGCTGTTAATGTGTGAGGCCTAGTTCGCATTCTAACCCATTCGTCTGCTGCAGTTCTATATAGAATATTAACGTAATGGCCGCTATGTGGCGTGAGTGGGAGAGTAAGGTGACAGCTTGAAAAAAAAGGTCATCTCGTGAGACCAGTAATACTCTCAAGGGTCGTCTAGTGGAAGCCAAGATGCATTAGAAGGGTTTTATAAAGAAGAAAAAATTTAAAGATATTTATTATTAGATATTACGGGATGTACCAAGAGTTTAGAGTTTGCCATCCGAACATCCCACCGATAAAATCTCCAATCTGGAATAAGATTTAAATCATCTAGAAGGGTCGCCCCAGCTCTGAATAAGCCCCGGACGAAGATCAATCTGGTAAATAGACTAGTACCCGCGCTAACAATCTAGCAACAACAACAACAGTTTGAATAACAAAGAGGATTTTGATTTCTAAACATTTCTTTTTGGAATTTTTAAAATCTGGATATTACTAACTAATATTATGTTCTAATAATACAATTACACTATTGCTCCTGTCTTATTCAAATTATAAAAGGGCATGAGCTTGTGATGCCGCCAAGCGTGAGCCGTGGATTAATTAATTTTTCACCAAACGTGGATAGTTCAATTGAACAACTCTTTGGAAACGACTCCCTCCAATGAGCTGAACGGTAAGACCGCACTGTTTTAAACTGAACGAGTTACCCATCGCTAGCAGGAAATGCGAATTGAGAAACTCTGTATTTTCTTCTTACTCCGTACATGAATTTTGAATTCTACGCACCTTCAAACCATCAATATAAGGACCATAAACAACGTCACAATGGTTAGATAGTGAGATAGCAACGGGGTGTCCTATATGTGGAACTCGATGATGTAACTACGAATCGAGCAGTATACTTGGCATCAGCGTCAGCTGAAATATTCCTCTCTCGAGTCCCGAGGCTCAGCTCTTGTATTCCACATTGTTAATATTGTTATTTTAGCTCGGTCAAATCAAATGTCAATCAGTGTTGCCGTTTTAGTTCATTTGTACTATTCCTAGTACATTTTATCTTAACTAGGCCTAATTCTAATACATTTTTAAAGATCATTTAAATTATCAATATATGTACATATTACCGAGCTCAAGTTTTAAAATAAACGTATTGCAACTTATTTATTAAGACCAGTGTCATAAAAATCGGTCGATGAGTCCCCGAAATGACCGCAGATTTCCCGAATTCGAATTATCAGAATAAATCGACGACAACCTGACTTCATACTCGCGCGTTGTTCCCTACTCCGCCAATTACACGCTCGCTGACTGCTGGGACTCCCCGTTTTTTTCACGGTTTAGGTTTTATTTTTAGTTGTTTTTAGTTATTTTTTGCCTATATTGGACAATTATTATATCAGTATTTAACGTGATTGTGTGAAAAATAATATTAAATTGTGTTACAATAAAACGAGAAGAATATTTCAGCCAATGCCAACCAGGACAAGTAAGTAATCGTTTTTTATTGAAACGTTTGATTATTTCTTTAAAGTGAAACTTCTTTACACGCGCGTATACTTACTTTACGCTTTACTACAAAGCGCAGTAAAGTGTACTAGTTATTTTTAACCAAAGAAGTCATTATAAATACAATTTATAGGAGTGGCAACCAGACTCCTGCAGAATTAACTAATAAAGTTTATTAAAAAATATAAAAAATAATATATTATAGATGTCATTATAATGTATTAAAGTTTTAGGTTTTTTTATATTTGTTTTTCGTATATATTTTATTCTGTATAATAAGAAAATTAAAAAAATAATAGTTTTCTATTTTTTCTGTTTGATTTTCAGCGTATATTATAGAATATATTATATGTATATGTATATAATATATTTAAAGAAATAATAGTTTTTTATGTTTTTTTATTTATATTTTTTGTTTCGGGTATATTTTATGATAAAAAAAAAGCTTTTAAAAATATAATTGTTTAATTTCATCACTTCAAAAAATGGGTGCATTCTATGAGAAACGGCAATATTTAACTTTATCGTAAACTTTATTACAATCTAGTACATTTTATTGATTCTGCTCAGTACATTTCAGAAACTCAGCGCGGCAACGTTGTCAATCAAATGTCAATATATTGTTAACATTTGATTTTCTTATTTTTTGGCGTAGTATAAAGTTTTGATAATTTTTGACGCTTTTTAGTGTTCTTTTTGTGTTTTAAATTTTTGTTTTTCTGTTTTACTTTTATTTTTTTTTTGACTCGCTGTTGTGGGACCATCGTGAAAACTATATTTGGAATTCGAACGGCGTCGAAAAATATGTTTGTATTTTATTTATTTTATTGTTGTCCTGATAATTATAAATTATTTTTAATATTCCTGTGTTTATTACTTGTTCTAGTGATGGGCGGTGGGTATATATCTAACGGGTAGGTAAATAAAATTTGGGTATATACCCAAAAGGTGTGGTGTATACTCGGGTGTATATATCCATTGAGAAATGCTGTAGTTATATACTTGGTATATACCCGGTATATACCCAGTATATTCCTGGTATTATACCTAGGGTTGGTACCTCCGCGCTCAAAGCATAAATTATGGTCTGAAAACTTCCTATGGAGTGGTATCCCCTCTACATCTTCAGATTCTTGGTGGAGAGGGCTATGCGGAACAACATTATTGTCTAAAGTTGCTATAAGAATTTTAACTGCTCCAATAAATCGGAACAACGACCAAAACCACGTAATACTGCACAAGCACAAGTCTCTCATAATGAAGCTGATACTATTGAAATAGAGTTTCAAAGTTCCACTTCCACTTGCAGTATAATTAACGATGAAGAACTACTGGGAACTGAAAGTAGTGACGTTGTGACCAGTCTAATGGACAGTTATTCGAATTTAGATACAGACTCAGACACCAAGATGGATACACCATCAACAAGTGAATCTGATGATTCTGAAGACTGATTCATTTAAACCTACTTCCAACTAAGTATTATTTATTTTAGATTTTAAACGTAGTTTTCTTACTTTGTGCATTATGTTTTTGTTTCATTACACTCTTATTTTATTCAGAATTAAAATATGTTTTTAATAGTTGTTTATTTTTTAGATTTTAAATGTATTTTTCTTACTATGTGCATTATGTTTTTGTTTCATTATACTATTTTCATTTTTAATAGCATTATTTTGTGATTTTTATTTCAATTTATTCAACCACTTTTTTAATGTCCTAATTTAACAACAAAACATTAAAATTTGTTAGATTACCTTAAATTAACCAAGTAAGTACACTTGGGTATGTACCCGGTATATACCCAACTATATGAGGATATATACCCACTTGGATATATACCGGGTACAAAACCTTGAGTATATACACAAATTTCAATATACCCGGTATTTCCCCACCACTAAGTACAAACAGATATTTATTTTTTCTTAGTTTTGGTAGGTTAGGTTGTTTTCTATCTAAAGCTACATTTACATTTGACATTCACTTCAAAGTCCGAGTTGAAATTCACATTTCGGAAAAGTGCATTTACATTGGAAATTATTCCTGAACATCTGATCCGATTGTGTATTTATTTAATTTTTGTACTTTCTAAGATATTATGTAAAATACACTGAACTGGAGTAATAAGATTGTTTAGTAACTTTTTTACGCTCTTTCAAGTCAAAAAGGTTTTTTCATTATAGCGGCAAAAAACACTTATATTCATTTAATAGTTAGATTTGCAAAAATATTAAGAATTTTGTTAACTAAAATTTGACGTTTATTGAATTTCTGCTTGCCGTCCGCAAGCTCCTTGCCTTAAATCGAAGTCAACTTTAAAGTGCACTTCAAATTTCATAACAAATTCGAGTTGAAATTAAATATATATGTAGCTTAATGTCCAATTTTATTTCTATAATTGAGTTAAAGCTTGGTTCACATAGCAAAATTTAGTATTAGCAACAACTTTAGTCATTATAAGCTGCTTATTTCAACTAATGAATGGATATTAACCTTAATGAGTATTTACTATTTATTTGTTTTTTTAGCTCAAGATCAACAATAGGATGGCAGAGATTAAAGAGCTACAGGTAGCAGAGACATCTCCCATAAAAATATTTGCACCGAAATCTGAACTAGCTGATTCAGATGATGAAACATTTTTTAAGCTTGTTCCATCTAGATCACTAGATAATGAAAAATGTATTTATGTTCCTACAATTCCCAGATTTGTTAGATGTGATGATGAATTAGGGGTGCTACTAAAAGTGGAATTAAATGATGGTAGTATGCAATTAGATGTGGTGCCTTTTGATACTTATTTTAAGATAGTAAGCAAATTTTGGAATGGAGCAGACCATAGTAAAAATGCTGATATTATAACAATGGATAAACGAATGGAAGACGCTGCCCCATATAATGTGTTTTATAATACATTAAAGTATTGTCCAGAAACTAAAGAGCAGTTAAATTCAGTTAGTTTTACAGGTATTTAGATCAACCATTTTAATTTATTACACATAGAGATGTATAGATTTTTCAGTGCTTTAGCATCTCTAGATAAAATAAATCTATGTCTATGTGGATGTGTGCCCACTCAGCACACAATATCTATTAGATATCCACTGGATTGATGTATATGCACTGAATGTCCAATTCACAGTAATACATACTAGAAATATCCAAAGGATGTCTATCATGGATTACAGTAAAAATGAAAATTCGAAAGTCGAGTTAAATTTTTTTGTAAAATCAAATATACTTTGTCATATAAGCATGTTTTAACTATTTTAATCAGATTGGACTAAAACATCCTTAAGAACCTAATTTAATATTCAGTGGATATCCATTGGATGTCCTTACTGCAAAGAAAAATAAGATATAAATTATCCATTAGATATTATATATATACCCACTAAGGAATTTACAAAAAGGTCTTTTATCTATGAGGTCAGGAAAATATTTAACCATTTGCCAATTCACATTAGGAACACCTTCTCACTTAAGATTTTTAGAAGGACATTAAAGAGTGCACTTCTAAAAAAAGTATATTATAACGTGGGTGAGTTTTATGCAGACAGCCTATTGTAATTATTTGTCCATTGTTTAGATCTGTTGTCTATGCTACTACTGAATTACTTACTTTAGTTAAACATAGGTGCTATCAATTATTTGTTTTATATGTTTTTTGTTTTTATATTGTTTTTTACCTTTTGACTGTTTTTTACTTTTTTTCTATTAAACCGACTTTCATGTTTATATTGTATATTGCAACTTAGATTTTAACTTATTTGTGTGATTTTTTTTGGTAGTTTTTTAAAACGATACTTAGGTGTTTGAGTATTTAATATTGCACTTAAAAAATCGGCAAAGTGAACAAATCTGATCCAATTCAATTTATAAAAATTCAGGCTGCGAATATATGGAGAAATATGTGGAAAGCATGGAACATGAACTATAAAATGTGCCCATTGATTCTGAATCTTTTGCAATCTGGAGTGACTTTCATTGGTTAAACCTGAGTCATAAACTACATCAGCATAATGAAAGTGAGAGAACACGAAGGAGCTAACTAGCGTTTTTTTAGAAACAATAAAAATCCAAGCAATCCAGGGAGTTCTTGAAAGGATAAAGCCTCATCAGACTTAGACTCTAAGAATGAATCCTTAAGCTATTTAAATAATTTTTATATCCCAGACAACTTTCAAATGGTTACCACTAATTTTGCAGAGGTTAAAAAGATTTTGTCAGAAATTGGCGATAAGAACTCTGCTGGATCAGATGGGTTCTTTGCCAGCATATTGATGAATCTTCCATTTGAAATGGACTTTTCAAAAGTATTTGAATCTGTATGTCACAGGACACTGCTACAAAAGCTACACATTTATGGTAGTAAGCAGGATTTAGGAACAAACTAATGTATGTCAGCAATGTACAGAGAAAAAAGTAAAGGACCCAAAACTGAACCCTCTGGTACTCCAGAGTCAAATGACCTTAAATCAGATTCAGCTATAGTATGTGAATTGACTATAACTTTTTGTTGGCGACCAACAAGACATCCTCGAAACCAATCATATGCACAACTATGAATTTCGTAATAGCTCAGCTTCTCCAGAAGACAGTCAAGATGTGCCTTCGATATATCAAGGTAGGTCAAAGATGTGACCCGTTGTCAATCAATATCACTCAAGCAGTTGTCAAGAAGCAGTAACTGTTCCAAATCAATGACGGAAGCCAGATTGACAATCTGGTATAATTTTATTTTCATTGAGAAAAACAGTTAGTTGGCCATGCAACAAAGATTGAGCAATTTTCAAAGGCAGCGGTAACAAACTTATAGGTGTCAAATTTTCCAGTTGCTCAGTCATACCAGACCAGAAGATGCTTTAGGTTTAACAAGTGAGAGCTTCCACTGATCGGGAACAATTTCAGTTAAGAAATATACATTGATAATATGTGTCAGTAGGGCTGCTACATAATAAGTGATTTGATCAAGTCGATAGAGCCATGAGATAAATTGAACTAGGAATCTGAGAATTCTCCACATGCAAAATTGTTAGTGTAGGACGAGTCAATAAAAAAATAATTAAATTTTAATAGGATCGCAAAGATGAGAAGGTAGTATCTCAGATTCCTGGCCAGCCCTGTGAATATTCCACCTACACAAATGGAGCCATAGTAATTTGGGACTGTTAACAAAAAGTAAAAAAATTATTGCAGGGACAGCCCACACGCGCGCCCCTGGTGTAGCTATCTACACTTTTTTGTCAGTGAATTATATGCTAGTTTAAATAACTTTCCATGTCCTTCATTTAGATTGCTATAGTCATTTTGAAGAAATTTGAAATAAACCAAAAAAATGTTAACACCCTGTATACCCATAGAACCAAATACCCAAGGTTTACAAATATATATATATATATATATATATATATATATATATATATATATATATATATATATATATATATATATATATATATATATATATATATATATATATATATATATATATATATATATATATATATATATATATATATATATATATATATATATATATATATATATATATATATATATATATATATATATATATATATATATATATATATATATATTATATATATATATATATGAATATATATATATATATATATATATATATATATATATATATATATATATATATATAAATGAATATATACATATATATATATATATATATATATATATATATATATATATATATATATATATATATATATATATATATATATATATATATATATATATATATATATATATATATATATATATATATATATATATATATATATATATATATATATATATATATATATATATATATATATATATATATATATATATATATATATATATATATATATATATATATATATATATCTGGGAAATATCTATGAACCAATGGAGTAGGTGAACACTGATAATATGGGTTTTATGGAAGAAATAAATATAAAATATATATATGTATCCTGAGAATGCAACAATAAAGTTGCGAAACGTCGACAATTTAAAGAAATACTTTTGTTTTTTCTTTACTGGATCCTAACCCCAAATAATACACTACTCTAACATAAAAACAAGAAGAGGACCGTTAAAGAAAACCATTTAGAAACATCACCTGGTATGATAACCTTTGTTTAACATATCAAGTTCAAGATGCAATCCATTTTTCTTGTGTACATACCAAAAATATTTATTTATTTCAATTCTATGGCTAAAAAGCCATTTACACTATAATACAAAATTTTTGATTAACATCTAATTAAAAAAAAACAAATACTTATTCAATTCTTACGTTTCATAATATCACTTAACTTAGTTTTAAATGAATTAAAACTTATATTAAATATATCTATATCATTCTGTTCAACAATGTTGTTCCCCGTAGTACAGAATCGTGTAATGGACGAAGCTAAGCCATAATTGGTCCTATGGAAAGGGACATGGAATAATGTATTTGCTCGCGTTGTTCATTGGGGAATGTGAAAGGAGATCATTTCCAGTAATTCCAGACAGTTGAAGTAGGGATTTACAATTTTATATAGTGTACACAGATCAATTATAATTCGTCGATTCTCTAGTTGTCAATGTTTAGTATTTTTAAAATTATAATTCATTTGCTCACTTGGAATTTTTAATTTAAAAGCAATTAATCGTAAAAACTTTTTCTGCATTCTTTCCAACTGGTCAACATAGACTCTATAATATGGAGACGACACTGGACAAGCATACTCAACAATAGATCGTACATAAGAGCATTATAATATCTTAAAACAGTTAATATTATTAAAAGCTGTAAGTATTCTTTGCATAAAACCCAAGAGCTTTAATGCTTTATTTACAATAATTTCCCTATCAAATGTTACACTTAGATCCTTTATAATTTGTACTTTCTCTAAACTACAATTATCAATTCTATAGTCATAATCAATAAGACTTTTCTTACCTAAAAACACATTAAAAGACAAACCATTTAAGCGGCACCAAAAAGCGACAGGCGATCAATATCCTTCTGTATCAACACACAATCATTAACAGAGTGAACTCTAGAAAATACCTTTAGATCATCAGCAAATAATAAGAAATTACAATTTTGTATGTATTTACCAACGTCGTCCATATATATGTTAAATAGTAAGGGTGATAGATGGGGGCCCTGGGGGACACCAGATCCTGATTGGGTCAGACAAAAAGTTTTTTATTTTTACTATCTGAGTACGCCCAGTCAAATAGCTAGAAAGCCATCAAACGCCTTGGAGACATCCATATAGATAGTGTCCACTTAGTACTTTTCCTACAAAGCATTCTTTAGATATTCCTCATAAACCAATAGATTTGTAGTTGTGGATCTTCCATGCATAAACCCGTGCTGTTTAGTGCATACTATATTTTCTAGTATTGTGTTATTTTAGCAGTCACTATAGATTCAAATACTTTGGGCAATGAGAGTTTTAGAAGTAAGGTCATCTTTTTAATAAACAGACTTAAAACTTATATACCCGTATTCACTAAAAAGGTTTAAATTTAGACCAGGTCTAAATTGACAGTTACAGGTTTAAGATGACATTTTCAACAATGGAACAAATATATGTCACAATTACAAAATCAGAGTGACATAAACGAAACATATCTGGCTACCATAGTAGTTTTAGTACCATGGTACTTAAAACTAAGAGTTTTAGGTACCATGGCAACAAGATCTGGTCTAACTCTTAAACCTCTTTAGTGAATACGAGGGATAATGTTTTATGCAATTTTAATGTAGTATGTGTCTTAATGATTCTGTTTTTTGTCATAATGTGTAATGTCTATGTTTCTCTTAGGTAAGTGATTTTTAATAAAAAAAATTGACTGAAAGAATTTAAACGTAAAAACTGTGCTTTTTAGCCCTAAAAGCAATTTTGAGAAAGGCTAAAGTAGCCGAAATATATATACCATAGAACCAAATACCCAAGAACACTTACAAATATTTATATTTAAAAAAAAAAAAATATATATATATATATATATATATATATATATATATTGTATATTTTTGGCATATGGATATACTATTTGTGCTTTTTAGATCTCCTGTGTCCAAGCCTAGGGAAACTTAAATGTTCCTTTCATGCATATTTTATAGCAGATTTAGTTTGGACTTTATCAAATTTTGCTTCAAGGAAATTACAGTAGGTACCTATATTAAATTACTTATAAATTTATAATTTTAAAACATGTAAAATCTTTATGTTCCTATATCAAATCTAAATGTGATATGAGAGGTTTTCCTAGGGAAATGCATATTAATGATATACCCTCTGTTAATCAAAGGAAATAGTAACTATCTCCCAGTCTGTCTATGTGAAGGATGATGTTAATTTAAGTGCAAACAAATGTATAATATATGATATAAATCTGAGTCAAGTAAAAGTAGATAGTGATATTGTGCTTCAAAAGCTTTTTGGTCTTGACATAAGAGTTCTGACTTAATACCACCTATGTTCTTCTGCTATTGCAGACCAACCTTAACTTTTCTTCAGAGTTATTTATTTATCGTCATTAGTACTTACAGAGTTAAAAGAGACTCGAAATTGAACAATAAAAAAATGTCATCTAATTCTAGCACTTACAAATTAAAAATTTTTACTAAACATATAAACCTCCTTTAATTAAACTCTTAACCATATTTAAACTGCATGCAAAAAAGTCAATATTTTGAAAGTTATTATTATAATTTCTCACAAATCTGTCTGAGAAGCGCCGTGTTTGTTTAGTTTGTGCGGTGAAACGTAGTTTGGAAAAGATGTCAGCAGCTAGTAGTTTTGAGGTATTAACTGCTGTCAACAAATGACTGCTATTTCATTCTTCCAGTTACCCCTAAACAGTGGAAGGGATTAATCTTAGTTTGTACAACAAAAATTTTGGACAGCTTTGAGACGTGGAATATCACAATTGTAAAAGGGACATCATACAATAGAGTAATATTCCAAAACACTACGTAGAAGACAGAAACATAAACATTTAATTATTGACATCACATATATGAGAACAGGTTCGGCCTAGAAAACCTAGCATCCTTGAGGCTCTCAGAATTTACTTCAACATTTTTGTTAAAACTTAGATTTTCACTAAAGACAACATCCAAATCATTAAAACTCTCTACACAATTTAAAACAGTACCTCCAATAGAATATATGAACATTACAGAAGTTTTACTTTTTGAAAATCCCATTACTTTGCATTTAGAGATGTTTATATTAAAGAATATTTGAGTTAATCAATTTTTTCGAAAATTCAATTTTTTTAGAAAAAAAGAAATGTCAGGAAACCGGTTCATTACAGACACCATGTATGTTACATAGTCATGCTAGAATTGGCCAAGGTATCCCAATTTGCAATAAAAAATGGGGAGTTCCATTTAAAAAAACATAACTTTCATACAGCGCAGTTTTATGGAACCCCTTGTATAAATAAAAATAACTTAGGAATATCCAGCAAGTTTATCCGCATAAATTTTATTGAGAACATTTTTTTCCAAGCCCAATATTTTCAGAGATATCGGCCGTGCACATATTAATGGCCCACCTTGTATATTGGCTCTGTCGTAATGATATTTTGTGACGGCCTTAACTGTGTAATGTACAGTTAATAAATAGCTAAATACTTCAATACATTTTATTATACTCAGCATTTTTACACCATTTTGTTTTTAGTAAACTTCCAATTACTATTATTCATGCATCTATAAATACTCCTTGGCCGAAAGATGAAACAGTGAAAACACTATTTCCCAATGTTGACCACTACCATTTTGAGAAAGTAGAGGGATCGTTAGGTTGCCATCATCCGTAAGTCGAATAGCTTGACCAATAAGATAATTTATTAGAGTCATCTGTTACTTTGTGACGATACATTAATAAATTAATTAAAACACAAGTTTTACTTTGTTGACTGTCACTTACACTTACTAATAATACATTGTCAAACGCAATGAGGATATTTGCAATCAACTTAGGATATATACTTAAATTCTCTAAATTTCTAAGAGTATGAAGGGCAAAAAATTTTAAGAGGATGGTATTTCCAACATCTGTGAATTTAAAAGATTATAACCCTTTTGAATTCACAAACAGGTGTTGGAAATACCACCCTGTTAAAACTTTTTGACCATAAAAATGTACAGTTGGTTTTCCCTAATGATCCTTAAGAATTTTTGTCTGCATATATACCAACTTGATTGCAAATAAAGTAAAACTTGTGTTTTTATTTATTCGTCAATAAGATAATATTTACCTTTGACATATTTTGAATTTGAATTTTTTTATTTTTCATATAGGCTGTAACAAATCTGCAATACTGGAATCCCATAAACCATATTTAAAATCTCTTTAATGAGATTAGATAGCCCAGAGGCAGGGTTAAGATAATTGAAATTGTTGATTATAATCATAATTTTTTAAAATTTTTTGACAAAAATTGACCTTTTTATTGATTAAATGTCCATTTACGAAAATAACATTTTGAAAAAAATTATTTTTAAGAAATCCAGAGAAAGAAGAGATACGGATCCCTCTTTTGGAGTTAGGGTGGGAGAAAGGGAGTTAAAGAGGAGTGAGTTAGGGATGGAGAGGGGAGGGAGTTAGGGAGGGGGAGGGAGAGAGGGAATTAAAGAGGGAGATAGGGGGAGTTAAAGAGGAATAGAGAGGGAAATAGGGGGGGGGGGAGAGATAAGAAAAAATACAATTACTCAATCCCATTTCGTGTCAATTGGCGAAGTATAGAAACCAGAAGGAGCTCAGAACGAACGAAATTAACGACACTTAAATCGCCTTTAAAAAATTTTCTTAAGACAGTCCAATGGCACTTCAACACAACGTGTTAGATTGCATAGATTGATAGTGCGGGGTACTGCAAACACCGATCAAATATCATTGTATAAAGTTCTCAGAAAAGAAATTAGGGCAGATACAAAGCGTGAGTATAGGTCTTATTTAAATAATGTAAAGGAAAATATAAATATTGACCCAAACAGTTTCTGGGCCTTCGTTAGAACACATAAAAGTTCTTACGGTATTCCAAGTGAAATGCATTTCAGTAACAGAGTCCTTACTGATCCTGCTGACATATCGAATGCTTTTGTACAATATTTTAGCTCGGTTTTTGAGAATTCTTCTGATGTTAATCTAAATTATCTGGGTAATTTGACATTTTCATCTATTACTGAGGCACATGTTAGAAATAGTGTTAAAAGGTTGAAATCTAAAAAATCTACTGGCCTGGATAACATTCCTTCTTATAACTTTAAGGGTTGTATTGATTTTTTGGTTATGCCTATGGTTAAAATTTTCAATTTGGCTATTAAAACTAATTGTTTTCCTGATAGATTGAAGGATTCAATTGTTACACCAGTTTTTAAATCAGGTAACAAGGAACTTGTAGAGAACTATAGACTTATAAGTGTTCTAAACTGTTTGGCAAAGATTTTTGAATCCATATTATACGATGATATTTTAAATATGTGTAAAGATATGTTTGCCTATCAACAACATGGTTCAATCACTAATTTATACGACCTTACATGTGCTGCTGGGGTAGCCTTAGATGATAAGCATCAATTAGATGTCATAATGACAGATTGTGCCAAAGCGTTTGATAAGGTCGATCACGGGATTTTGTTGGAGAAGCTTTGTAGTTTTAAATTGTCAGAAAAAGTAGTATTATTTATAAAATCGTATCTCAGTGGTAGGTACCAATAAGTTAAAATTGGTACTTTTCTATTAAAGAGACTGTCTGTAACATCTGGAGTGCCCCAAGCTAGCAACCTGGGCCCATTATTGTTTACTATTTTTATAAATGATCTTCCTGAGTGTATCAGTAATTCTTCTAGCTTGACATTTGGTTATGACTTAAAGATCTTTAAGCTCATCACCTCTCATGAAGATACTCAACAATTACAGCTTGATTTGGTCTCAGTCTCTAATTGGTTTATTCAAAACAAGATGACACTTAATGTTAACAAGTGTTCGGTAATGAGTTTGACTCGTAAGACTAATTTTCTGCAAAATAACTACTATCTTAACAACATTTGCTTAAATATAGTTGATGAGTGTAGAGACTTGGGTGTCTATCTGCAGTCTAACTTAAAGTTTAATGCTCATTATAATCATATTACAAACAGAAACATAGGGCGCTACAGTTCGTGATAAGAAACACAAAAATGTTTAGAAACATTGACACTATTGTAAGGTTGTACAATGCTCTCGTTAGACCTCTTCTTGAGTATGCATCCATCATCTGGTCGCCTGCAGCATTGGTTAATATTGATCTCATTGAACGAGTACAAAAAAAATTTCTCAGATATCTCTATGTTACAAAATACAATATCTACCCATATATGATGTCTTATAGAAGCATGTTAGATACTTTTAATTTTGTCGAAAATAACATTTTGAAAAAAATTATTTTTAAGAAATCCAGAGAAAGAAGAGATACGGATCCCTCTTTTGGAGTTAGGGTGGGAGAAAGGGAGTTAAAGAGGAGTGAGTTAGGGATGGAGAGGGGAGGGAGTTAGGGAGGGGGAGGGAGAGAGGGAATTAAAGAGGGAGATAGGGGGAGTTAAAGAGGAATAGAGAGGGAAATAGGGGGGGGGGGGGAGAGAGATAAGAAAAAATACAATTACTCAATCCCATTTCGTGTCAATTGGCGAAGTATAGAAACCAGAAGGAGCTCAGAACGAACGAAATTAACGACACTTAAATCGCCTTTAAAAAATTTTCTTAAGACAGTCCAATGGCACTTCAACACAACGTGTCCAGAAAAATCCGTACTGGAAACTAGCGACCAATATCCCTACTGAGTAGCATCTCAAAGATCTTCGAGAAGATACTGAACAATATACTCCAAATATTCTTGAATAAATATGAAATAATAAACTCGAACCAGCACGGATTTTTGACGGGTAGATCTACAGAAACGGCATCGTTCAACCTATTGAATTTTATATATAGAGAATTCTTTTCTTCGATTTGTATCTTGCTTTTCATACTTTGAATTTGGATTTTATGGCTCAGAAGCTGGACAATGCTGGAATCAGAGGGAACGCAAATGCTTTTATAATGTCGTTCCTTAAAAATTGAGGATCAGACATCGAGTGAATATAGCGTTGATATTGGAACAGCCCAGGGGTAAGTGCTTCCTCCGCTCATAGTTTTGGTCTTCATAAATGACCTGGCATGCCTGATATAACTATAAAATTCGCCGACGACACCACTGCGGCAGACAAGAAAGAACTTCAGTCCAAGATTGACTCCGTGATGAAGAACATAAATCAGTGGTGCTTTTCAAATCAGCTTGTACTAAACAGTAACAAGACAACAAAAATAAATTCCCAAGAAATTCTCTATATCACCAGTAGCCAACCAGCAGTCGAAATAAACTTACCGTACCTATAATTGACTAAGGATGGCCAACCCCAAAAACAAAATACCCTAAATACTGAAAGTGTTGCCAATAGTAGTAATAGTACATGGGCCCAAACTGTTGTAGAAGGTTTACCAACATCTGAGGCTACCAAACACAATGAAACTAGAAAAGTCCTTGACCAAGGGCAAGTAAGAAATAATGTGCAAAAAAACCATCGAAATAATCAAATAAGCATTAGTTCTGGAACAGCTGGCAGTTTTACATCCCAACAACTTAATACAGGTATCTTACAGGCTCAACTTTTAAATAAAATGAGTGAAATAATTCAATTAGGCCAAACCAGTCCTGCTGATGAAGGGAAGGAATGGCAGCAAGTGAAGCCAAGAAGAAGATTTGTTATTGGAAAAAATTAAAACGCCGATATAGTTCAAACAGTACAGAAATTTATATATATACATGTAACAAGGCTGGCCCCAGGCACACAACTGGGGGATTTACAAGAATTCTTAGAGCCAAACCTCCCCAATGTGCGATGTGAAGAACATCCCTCGAAATATCCTGATTAGAAGAAGAAATGCATGGAAGAGAGAAATTTGGCCCAGTGGATCCGTAGTTTCTCGGTTTTTCCCCAAAAAGAGGGTACTGACCCAATTATCAGACCCTCCAGTAAAAGGCTGACCCAAAAAGCCTCTTCTAAACACTTAAAACTGCAAGTCTACTACCAGAATGTACGAGGACTACGTACTAAATCAAATGAATTTTATACCAGTGTTTTGTCTGATGAATATGATATTCTGGTAATAACGGAATCGTGGCTGACGGACAGCTTCAATGATGCCGAACTATTCGACGATAGGTACAACGTTGTAAGGCAGGATCGCAATAATGGAAAAACAAGAGGAGGAGGCTTAATTATAGCAAGTAAAAAAATCTTTGGCATTGCAAGACTGAATTTTATATGTGAGTGTGATATTGAATGTTTACTTACAAAAATTGTTTTTAACAAAAAAATTGTATTTTATCTAATATGTGTATATATACCCCCTAATGCTAGTTCCAATTGCTTTGTAACCTTTGATGCTGTTGAAACATTTATTTTAAATAATGGTCTCACTTTAATTCTAGGTGTATTATTATGTAACCGGAGGCTGTGATAAAAGTTCTCTTGTGAATCGATTTGAAAGTATCTGTGATCTTACGCAATATGTGAATTTTATGAATAGGAAATTAGACTTAGTTCTAAGCAATTTAAATGATATAGTTTGTTTTAGATGTGAGCAACCCTTGGTTAAGGAGGACTTGTATCACACTGCACTGGATTTGTCTGTGCAACTTGATTCTAATAATGTTAATGCTGATAATTTATTATCATCTTATGTTTATGATTATTCTAAAGGGGACTTTAATCTTTTTTATTACCTCATTAGTTCCATGGATTGGTCTGATATTAAACAAGCTGGGGATGTTAACCTGGCCTTAGATATTTTTTATAAAAAAATATTTCTCTGTATTGACCAGGCTATTCCAAAAAAGCATGTTAAGAATTCTGGGGGTAAGATTAAATATCCTAAATATTTTTCCATTGAACTTGTATGGAAAATCAGACAAAAAAATCAACTGCATAGATTGATAGTGCGGGGTACTGCAAACACCGATCAAATATCATTGTATAAAGTTCTCAGAAAAGAAATTAGGGCAGATACAAAGCGTGAGTATAGGTCTTATTTAAATAATGTAAAGGAAAATATAAATATTGACCCAAACAGTTTCTGGGCCTTCGTTAGAACACATAAAAGTTCTTACGGTATTCCAAGTGAAATGCATTTCAGTAACAGAGTCCTTACTGATCCTGCTGACATATCGAATGCTTTTGTACAATATTTTAGCTCGGTTTTTGAGAATTCTTCTGATGTTAATCTAAATTATCTGGGTAATTTGACATTTTCATCTATTACTGAGGCACATGTTAGAAATAGTGTTAAAAGGTTGAAATCTAAAAAATCTACTGGCCTGGATAACATTCCTTCTTATAACTTTAAGGGTTGTATTGATTTTTTGGTTATGCCTATGGTTAAAATTTTCAATTTGGCTATTAAAACTAATTGTTTTCCTGATAGATTGAAGGATTCAATTGTTACACCAGTTTTTAAATCAGGTAACAAGGAACTTGTAGAGAACTATAGACTTATAAGTGTTCTAAACTGTTTGGCAAAGATTTTTGAATCCATATTATACGATGATATTTTAAATATGTGTAAAGATATGTTTGCCTATCAACAACATGGTTCAATCACTAATTTATACGACCTTACATGTGCTGCTGGGGTAGCCTTAGATGATAAGCATCAATTAGATGTCATAATGACAGATTGTGCCAAAGCGTTTGATAAGGTCGATCACGGGATTTTGTTGGAGAAGCTTTGTAGTTTTAAATTGTCAGAAAAAGTAGTATTATTTATAAAATCGTATCTCAGTGGTAGGTACCAATAAGTTAAAATTGGTACTTTTCTATTAAAGAGACTGTCTGTAACATCTGGAGTGCCCCAAGCTAGCAACCTGGGCCCATTATTGTTTACTATTTTTATAAATGATCTTCCTGAGTGTATCAGTAATTCTTCTAGCTTGACATTTGGTTATGACTTAAAGATCTTTAAGCTCATCACCTCTCATGAAGATACTCAACAATTACAGCTTGATTTGGTCTCAGTCTCTAATTGGTTTATTCAAAACAAGATGACACTTAATGTTAACAAGTGTTCGGTAATGAGTTTGACTCGTAAGACTAATTTTCTGCAAAATAACTACTATCTTAACAACATTTGCTTAAATATAGTTGATGAGTGTAGAGACTTGGGTGTCTATCTGCAGTCTAACTTAAAGTTTAATGCTCATTATAATCATATTACAAACAGAAACATAGGGCGCTACAGTTCGTGATAAGAAACACAAAAATGTTTAGAAACATTGACACTATTGTAAGGTTGTACAATGCTCTCGTTAGACCTCTTCTTGAGTATGCATCCATCATCTGGTCGCCTGCAGCATTGGTTAATATTGATCTCATTGAACGAGTACAAAAAAAATTTCTCAGATATCTCTATGTTACAAAATACAATATCTACCCATATATGATGTCTTATAGAAGCATGTTAGATACTTTTAATTTTGTCACACTTGAAAAAAGAAGATCCATGCAGGCATGTTTATTTATATACTTTATTGTCAATAATATAAAATACAAAGATACTTATCTAATCAGTTACATCAGTATGCATGTGCCTAAAATTAATCTTAGAATTAGTAACAGAAATACTTTTAATTCAAGAGGTTGTTCACCTTTAAATTTAATGCTAAGCGAGTGCAATAAAGCCATAACCAAATACGATTTAGATATATTCTCTAACTCAGTTAGTAAGATAAAGTCATTGTTTTTATGCAGCATCTAGGGTACCTATTATGTTCCTTTCTTTGTCTTTTTGTGTTTATTTGTGTAAGTGTAGTTTTAGTTTAGTTTGTAAGAATTTTTACATGTAATTACAATGTTTTTTTTGTGTTTGTAATAGAACCTTTTAAATAAATTAAATAAATAAATATACACAGATCAAGATTTTTTTGAATAATCTCCACATTTTGCAATAAAATCTCAAATGAGATTAAGGAAGCAAATACCACGGGCCAGTTTACGAAGAGACTGACTACCTATTTAGTAGAAAAGGCAAACTATCCTATGTTAAGATATTTGTAGTCAAAACCCTAATACCCTTTATTATTAAATAAAATCTTGTAAAATAAGTAAATGTCTTTGAACATACAGCTACTCATTCCTTTCAAAAAAGTTCTAAGTTCTGTAAATGCACCTAAGGGCTTCCAATTGCGCAACTTTGTCTTTATTTTAACTTCTTACCGTTAAAGAGATCTCGGTGGTAAGCACGTGAGCATCGAATTTGTTACAGTCTTTATATTCGTTTAGCGTAAAAAAAAGAATACAGCAACTCGGAGCGAAAGCTTTCACAGCTGTGATCAATTAAGAAATCATAATTCTTGGGTTTAACCCTGTCAAAACAGTCACTTTCCTGTGAATGATCCTGGAAAGTGATTGATAATTATTATTATTTGTTTCAGAAAATTGAGCATTTTTGTGTATGACGATGATTCAATGAGGGTAGTCATTGGTTCAGTTAATCTGTTTGACACCGATTGGGAGCTGTATAATCAACAGTAAGTTTTCATTTTCACAAGTTATTATGTAGAATGTAACGTATGGCAATATAAATAATTAAAAATTTGGAATAAATGAAAACATGTTATATTTTAATATAATTAAATATAAATTAAGAAGTAGCTTTCCTGTTTCACATACTCGAATCAACGACTAATTTAATGTTTTATGGTTCTGCAGCGGCAAGTGAGATTTATGTTGTCTTGCAGGATGGTGTGTTCTGAATTAAGGGTCACCCAACTTAAAAAAGTTTTTTTTAGGTCATGTGCGTTGTCCTCGCCCGAAAGGTTTTAACAATGGTCGCGTATAACATAGTAAAAATTGGCAGTTTAACATCGAATAAATTAATTTTTAAGTGTTGAGCTTCAATAATATCGCCATTTTTATACATACAAGTAAATATTTTTCAGTGAACAACTTTATGCCAATTCTTTGAAACACGTGTTATTTCTCACTAATATACTGTTGTACGTGTTGAAGTGTTTATTTACATCTCAGAGTAATTCTTACTTTAAGGTTTACATACCTTTTTTGGAGATTGCTCGGAACGGGTCGGGACGGCTTGCATGATTGGATCTTCTAGCGAGTTTTAAATTGTAAAAATATTGATGTGTACCCTCCAAGATTTTTTCAGATCTTTCCGACATGTTTTCTCAATTCCGTCGGTCTGTATGTCTGTCGGTCTATCTGTTCGCGGCATTGCTAAAAAACTACTTACCCGATTGGCTTCAAATTTTGATAAAAAATAGGGGTCATATGGAGATGACCTGATAAGATCTTGGTAAAAATCCAGTATACATATATATTACTAAAAATCTACTTATCCAATTTATTTAAAATTTTGCGTATAAATCAAGTATTATGTAGGAATCAACTGGTTAAATTGTTTGTGATATAGAGATTAACTAGTAAAGCTGTGGTACTAATTCAAGATGGCGGACAAATAAAATGTTGAAAAAATCACCCTCTAAAGTTTTAGCGTCTCTAGATGCAAAAAATGATGTTTTTCCGTCGGTCCGTCTATCAGTTCGCGGCATAGCTTTACTTATCAGATTGACATTGTCATGTATTTTTACTGAGATGAGAGGTTTGAATTAACACGGCAATGATAACATCTATTTACAAAATAAGTACATTTTTTACAAAAAAAGTATTACGAGAAGAAATTTCAAGATACATCTGGAAGTTGTGATGTGATCAGCAATGTTGTAAACAATGGTCCTGTAAAGAAAACAGGTAGTTTAGCCCTATAATGGTGTTTTGATGGATAGAAACAACCAAATCACTACTTGAACGAGTTTTTTGTGAGCATTGGTAACGACTTGTCATCTGGGATACCCACAGTTCCCTTGCAGGAAGTCACACTTTAGTCAATATCTATAAAGGAAACAATCATACAGGGTCTAGATGGAAACAAGGCCTCAGGGGTTGATAATATTGCAGTGTGTAAAAGAAGTTAAGCGACAAGTCCCTCAATTTTGACAGCTCTGGTAAATCTAAGATTTACCATTGGAATGGATCCGGATAAGTTGAAGATTGCTAGGCTCGATTTCTTATTTAAATTCTGTTTCTTTTCTATTTTTGCACAGATGTGTCGTCTTGTGCTCCAAAGTACATCGCATCTAAAGCGATTTAGTTGCATCCTAGTACCTGCAGATAGTGCCACTGGTTGCCTATTTCCCCCATCAATTTTCAAAGTCGAATGACATGACAACTAGTTTGTTTCAGGGGCTAAAAATTCGCAACAGTATTTGTAGCACCTATCTGCGACTACTATTTTGAAAAACTCACCAATACATCGCAAAAAATTCATTTAGATACAATAATAAATAATACAATCTAAAGGTGTTTTATATAAACCATACCCAGGGTTGTTCCAAAGCGTACTTTTGTACCAAATTTGGCACACTTGGAAAATATTTGGCACCATGGTACATCTTTCGTCTTTTTGGCACAATTTATCATTCATATTAATAATTAATTTACTTAATCACAATATCATTAAAAAAAAATAAAACGATATACCAAATTTAACGACATATTTTTTAATAAATACCATAATAGGTCTGTCCAGGCTAGTTGCCTATTTGTCTGTCTCTGTCTAACAGTATTAAAAGCGGAAAGCCTGGCTAGTCAATCGCTCAAATTAAATGATTCGAGGGTCGAGTCAATTTTGAATAGACAGTTTTTTTATTTAAAGAATGTCCTGGATAGCAGTAGCTGTTAACAGTTATTCCAAATCTTTATATAATTATTTCGCCACTTGTTTTTGTCTTGTATGTTATATGTTACGGATTAATTCAGTTAAAAATCGGAAGTGTATGAAGTCAGTTCAACCACGAAGCTTTAAGTACCCAATAATGTTATTGTTAGCAGACGTTGGAGATATCCATGCGCGTGCTGGAAACCTAGGCAGGGCACGAGCTGCGGGCGTGGGTGATGATCATATCTACTGGTGTGAACTAGGCAGCCAAAAGTTAGTAGCTAAACTGCTGATGACATTTTAATAATATTCCGTAAAAGGTTATAATGCATTTCAGTTTTTTTGAAAAATAGACAATGAAAACCATTTAATTTTAATATTTTAGTAGATATTAAACAACGGGCAAATTTGTACTGAACGCAGGTTTAAGGAGTAGTTTAAAATTTACATTATTTTGGCTGGCAACAATGTTCTTTCAATTTTTCGAATATACATAAAATTCAAAGCAATTGTTCCGTGTATCAAGTACAATACTTGCAGATACAAATTTACTTATTTCAGGAATACTTCACTTGATTTTCATATTTATTCTAGTTAATATAAAGGCCTTAAATAATTCGGAAGCCGTCAAAAGATGCTTAGATTACCATAAGACACATTAGGCAAAACGCTAATTGCTTTGAAAAACTAGATATACAGTCAATTTGATTTTTATAAACATTTTGGCAAATATATCGTCATAATTAGTTATATAGAGAATGACTCGAGAGACTTCAAAGAGTGTCTAATTTATATTATAGCAAAATTTTGTAACATGTACGTACATATACATACCTATTTTTTTTGCAGAAAATCTAAACATACTGCCAACTTGTTTTTTATATATGTTTTAGCTAATATGTAGGCCTAATTAATGGACATATAAAGAAGAGTGTCTAATTTAGATTAAGGTAGAATTTATTACATGTGAGCGCATATACATATTTTTTTATACGCTCACATGTAATATAATCTACTTTAATGTAAATTAGACACTATTTGATGGTTGGCGGGTCATTCTCTATATGATCATTAATTAGGTTTATATATTAGCTAAAACATATATAAAAATCAAATTGACAGTATGTTTAGTTTTTCTCTTATAACTATTAATTGGGTCTATACTATACTACATTTGTTAAAAATGATTATAAATATGTTGTTTTACTTTACAGTTTCAATTTTCTGCAGTACTTCAATGGTATTAATTATTTTGCGTTTAATAAGTATGCATATATACGTACACAACATATAAATATATATTATAAATATAATTATTTAAATTGTTTTATTATTTTCATGGATGATATAATGGTCAAAATACAAAATAGTAATGTTGTTAAAAAAAGAAATTGCTAACCGAAACTGAGGATGTACTACCTTAATCATAGTACTACATGCAAATCTAATTTGGTACACTTTTACGAAATTTGGTACAATTCAACATAATCGTTTGATACAAAAATTTTAAGCTACGGAACAACCCTGACCATTATGCGTTTCTTGTACCTCAATTACGCCCAATGCGCAGGAGAATAATTCCGTTTCAGTATCAGGGCAAAAGTGAACCGTAAGACCCAAAAAACTTCTTGTTTGCATTGTGTCAGTCCAAACATCCGTTGTCAATGTAATATTTTTTGTTTCGCTTAGTTTCTCGCGGAATTTTGAAGCTACTACATTATATTTATCATCTAAAAATCGAGTAAAACTAGTTCTGCTAGGTATTTTGTATTGCGGAAAAGACAGTTTCATTAAATGTTTAAAGCCCTCATTTTTAACTATTGAAAATGGTTGCATATCCTTACATATCATATACAATATCCCTTCATTTATTTGACAATATTTACGACCACCTTCGGAGTACGACCTTATGTGTTCAAATGATCCCATTATCGTTTTTTGACGTTTCAAAGACACCGTAGAAAAAGAACTTTGTTGCGATTGTTCCGATGTTGATGGAGATGGTGATCTTGGTCTTGATGGACCAGGCAATGCATCGTGTTCAGTTCTAGAGTTAGGATTAGACTCCGTTTCATTTTTTTGTCGCGTCAGTTTCATATTTTCATGAAAACGATTGATATGCATCAACAAATTGGTGGTGTTTCCTGATGTTTTAAATTTTTTTGAACAGTAACGACAAGTGGCTGTATTATCTGAATTTTTCGAAAAATATTTCCAAACACTGCTTTTTGGAGGAACCTTCATAAAAAAAACATTCATGTAAAAACTCTTTCAAATAACCAACTCTGGTTTAAAAACAAAACACAGGGGTTATAACGACACTATACATATTTTTAGAAAGCGCGTTCAGATTATTTGTTGCGTTTAGAGTAAAAAATAGATTAATTTTTGGCTTTTTCGCAACATAAAAAGCTATCTAATTTTAAATTAATTGAAATAAATGACACAATTTTTCTAATTTTGTTAACTTTTGCTTAAATAAATGCTTTTATATTTTATATCTAAACATTCCGTGGGCAGATTAGTCCACCAAAAATTAATATATTTTTCACACTATACATACCACAACTTACTACGTTGTGAATGCGAGTTTGTCTAACCATATTAGCATCATCAGCTGTCATGATGTAAAAAAACTGGCAGCTAATTTGGTTAGCGAATTTGAAACACCCCCATATGCATTTAAATATATTATTTTTTTCATACAGAAGTTTATTTAGGTAGAAATAATAATAATTACGTAGGTAATATGTTTATGGACATCTCTTAATAATAATAAACTCTTTAAATGGAAATATGTCGGTCTCGGTTAGTTTAGAAATTAGAAACATTTGAAATATGTATACATAAAATTAACTGCGCTAAAAACTGCTTAAAAAATACCAAAACTTTTATACCTATTTAATATTTTTTGTTTCTAATTGAAAGAATATAACCGAAATATATTTCCATTGGCTCATCCTGTAAATAACAACCATCTGCGGTTGGTATATTATTCTTTATATATCAATATATGGTATACATAATAGATCTACTAGATACTTATAATAATATGTATAGGTAGTAAAGTACTTACCAATACCAAAAGGTTATTTTAACAGACCAAATAATTTAATGTGCAAACAAAACTAAAAGCAAAAACACAAGAAAATCAATCAGTAAAACACTAATAACCAAGATTCGTCAGATTCGTGCATTTACCGACTGCTGCCAGAGGCTGCGCAATTGTCGCAATTTGATTATCGCAGCGCAGGTCAGTACTCATGATCGCCGGCACCGCGGCTCCTTATTGGATTGGATAGAAACATCGATGTCTTTTCGACACATCGAAAGAAAAAATATCGATGTAAAAACCTCGTCCTTGAGTAGGAAAATATCGATGTTTTGTGTGCATCCCTAGTTTAAATATTTTCTGTTTTTTTTTTTTCAAAGTATTCTGTTGTATCCATTTAGGTTATGGATTAGTCCAAGATGTCCGAAGTTGCCAGAAGGCAGTTCAGTTATGGACGGAGAGTCTCCAGCTGGCTTCAAATTTGCACTCCTCGATTACTTGTTGACCTATTCTGAAAAGAATATTCCTAGTATTCGAACCTGGATTGACCGAGTTAAAATGACCGATTTTCGAGAAGTAAAGTAAGTTTTATTAGTTGTATTAAAATCATAAAAAAAATCCTGTTGCCAATACTATACAGCTAGGAAAAGGACGACTAATAAACATTTATGAGACACACTGTGTTTAAATCACAGTTATGATGTTCAAACATATTTAATCAAATCAATCAAATGTACTTTATTGTCAAGAATACAAAGAATTTCTGTCGACAAAGCATGTTAAAGCTAATGTTTTTTTTTTCTTTCCTTTTCCTTTGTTTAATAGCAAGTAAAAAAAACTAACAAAGAAGTAAAACCATATATAGGTAAATATCTATGTTAAAGTGTACAATTCATAGATCTGTCTAGTAATAAAAATATAATAAAGAAAAGGAAAAAAAAACACTCAAAAAGCAAAAAAAAATGTAAGCAAAAGACCTGTTAAAGTACATAATAAAACTAACAGGTAGGTAGATGGCGCCGCAGGGGAAAAATTTTTGGGCTGCCACGCCCAAATTGACTCATTTTAATGACTTGTTTTTGTCTTTTACATACCAATACCATAAGAATCTACATATGCAACAGGACCCTTTTCCCTCTTTCTCAGACTTATTAAAAATCCAAATACCATTCAAGTGTCCGAGGCGCAATTCGCATCGCCGCGTATAGGTAAAGTCGAATAAAAAAGAAATAATATTGCAGTTATTGGACATTGTACTGTTGGTTAGTAAAGTAAAGTGTTTATTTATGATTTGTGCATATTTGATGAAATTTTCATAGTGTTTGAGACAATTTTCAGAGAATAATGAATCAACTTGGAAAGAATTAATTTTGAAAATAAAAATGTTTATTTATAGTTTATTTCTTATGGACGACTTTCATTGTTTGTATGAAGAACAAACTTATGTTGGTACATAAAATCAAGAATGGCATCATCCATTATATCTGCGACTAAAACAGTGTATGAAGGTAGTGCTTTCCAGGATTATTTCAGCTTCATTCACAGGTAACATTTCAGCATTGGTGGTTTCCAAACATAGTTTTTTTTATTTATTTTCTGACGTACAAGAAGCTATAGTGTCTGGCTTCACGATTGTGTGTGTTGAGCCGGTATCCAGTGCCATTTCACACGCCAGACCGCATATCTTCCCTAATTCTACCAAGCTAGAGCCATTCTTTTGCAGCCGGGATATTTTAATTTTTATTGAAGTCAATGGGGCTTGGTGGCACCTATTTTGCAGGTGCCACCTGTCCACCTTAAAACTGAATAATAGGAGATATCCTAAATATCGTCAGGATTCCCATTGCTGGTACAGCAGTGTTTTCGTCTTTCTGTTGTTTAAGAAGAATCTCTTACAGTTCTTTTAAAATGTTCGAAGTATTTTCATTTGTCGTCCGGTATTCTGGAGTGTACTGTAGTCTTCATAGTTTTCCTCGACTCCTGGTTGTTTGTTTGGGCATTCCAAAATGAAAGGCATATGCAAGAGCTTCTGAAATATTCTTTATTCTGGACATTCTTAAAGCCTGGTTGGTATCAGGATCACAAAGGGATTCAGGAAAACAGCTTAATGCCAACTCTTGCTTGATCAATATCTAAAATGGCACCCGGACATAGAATATCTTTCAAAAAGAATATGTTGTTTAATTCATAAATTTTATATTCTCAAATAATTTTTAAATATAAACATTCTAATTATTATTAACAAAGCTTTAGTGGAGTCATTAACCAAGTATGGCATTATTGTATGGGGAGGCCTATATAACAGTACACGAAACAAAGTAAATATGATTCAGAAATAATTACTAAAGGTAATATACATTTGTTATAACAAAAATCGATTATATTCCTCAGACTTGCTGTTCTCCACTAAAGTATGCAACATTAGAACACTATATACAATAGCAGTCGCACTATTCATTTATGCCAGAAAATTATTAGAAAACAATACTACTGTTATCACACAATCATCACAATTGTGCAATGTTAAACAAAAATCTAATTATTCCCTTAAACTTTAATAACCTAAACTTAAAAACTACAGTTTAGTTAGGACCTAAAATATTTATCCTAATCTCAGTTATAAGAAACATTTAACCTAATCCTAGTATAAGAACGATTCAAAATGTAAATAGGTTTAAGAAAGAATTCAAGTTATTTATAGTATATTAAGAAGAATAATTATTGTATTTTCAGTTAGTTACTAAATAATTTCTGTTTATGTTAATTTTAATATATTTTCTCGACATAAAAGTTTATGCTTGTATACACCATAATATAGTAAATTTAAAAATACATACAACATCTCTTCAGGATAAGTCAAGTTGATTAGTCACACGATATCTGCCTCATACTCTTGAAGACTTTTATTATATTATATTTTTGCCTATGGCATTGTAGTTTCACTTTATACACTTCTCTTGCTTCTACTAGCTCTTTCTACTACTAGTTCTTTCTGCCATGTTCATGTATTCTTAGTTCTTCCTCATGTCGTCTGTAAGTACTAGGTTCCTCTTCTTGTCTTCTTTGAGTTCTTGCTTCATATCTTCTTGGCTCCTCTTCATAACTTCTTGACTTCTCTTCATGTCTTCTTGACGACTTCTCTTCATGCCTCGTATTTCTTGTTTTACATATTCTTGGATTTTGTTCATTGCCATCAACAAGTTCATTATGGAATGTAAATTTTTTTAAACTTGTCACTGTCAACTTGTTAAAACTTTGAAATCTTCAGGAAAGAAGGCTTTAGAAAAGGATGGAATGATCTAGAAAATTTTAGAATAATCTAAATACTACAGGGTGAAAAGAATATTCAAGAAAGATTTTTCACACTACCATAGTCATTACATGGATAAAAACTAAGATAAGTCTAGTTCATTAAAATAAGAAATAATAAATAAATTCACCTAAAACTTTACAAATGTATAACTAAGACTAAATGTACAACAATACATTTATATGTATTTTTTATAAAATATATTACTGCATCTTTTGCCTCCTTTGAGAATCACATTTTATTATTGAGAAGTAATTGCCAATATTTATGTTAGTTTGCTGAATACCCTTAATATGAGCCTTAATCAATATGGCAATGTCTTTATTTGATTTTATTATAAACTGCCTTAGCTCATCAAATTTATTTAACTCTGCAAATTTACACATATCACCTTTAGTTGCTACTTTTCAGACCTTTTTCATAAACATTTAGATTCAAACCATGTCATATTTACCCTTATACAGTTAATACACTTGACCTTTTTTTACTCTACACTCGTCTTGGCTATGTTCTTTACTACATCTTGGACTCTTTTGTTGTATGGTTAAAACCGCAGCAGTTGTAATACTTACTTAGACTGATGAATTCGTATACTTTACACCTGTACAAATTTAATTGAACTGCCATCTTTTCCAGGAATATATCAAATGTTTCACTGTGCACCTCTGTTATTATGTTGAACTTTTTATTTTGTACTTGTGACATATGCAAAATATTAAACTTCAAACTTTCCTGTGCATTACTAATTCTATTCTATTGTTCAACTTTTTTTAAGATAACATTCTAATCTTTTGCCACTGACTCAGATAAATTAATGATCTTAATTCTACGATTAATTCTCTTGAGTACTCAGACCTGTACTCCTTTTGAAGATTATGTTCAATTTTTTCTTTATCTGTTCCCAACCTTGTGTTTTATCATATTCAAGTAAACAGTCACCATTTACCAGACTTTTACCAATTTGCACATCCATTAATATCCAAAGTCACCGGGTCAATAATTTTCACCAAGTCACTCTGAAACTTTTCACAGCTCTTGTTTTTCTGTGGTTTAATAATTAAATCATCTTGTTTTAAGTTTCTTTTTTAATCTTAACTCTACAACTCCTTTTGCAATGCATATTTCTTGTTCTGAATACTAGGCGGCGCCTCAGTTGCCTCATCTGACGAGCCGCCGCTGAATATTTCAACAGTACATACCTTGAAATAAGCAGCTTTATGTTGTTAAAGGAGTTTAATTTTCAGTTTTCATTCTGCCGAAAACTAATACTGAAATAATAAAAATTTGGTACCAAACAGTTTTTATTTTCCTGTGATGAATTTTTTCCTGTTGTTTTTGTTGATACCATTTAAGTGTGGAGTGGCATCGTTATAAAATTAATTTAAAATGTCACATTAATAAATGTATGTGCAGGGTTATCATTTATATTTCGCCACCCATTTTCAGGGTTTATTTTTGTAGATAGAAAAAAATAAACACTTAAAATTTGTATGGAATTCAGGGAACTTCCTAGAAAAAAAATAATTTTGAATATATAGGAGTCAGAAACTAGTACCATACCAAATTTTGTTTTTTTTTTTAATGAAATGTCCTGTAAATTTTTGATTTTTTAGATTCTTCATACTATTCCCTTTCCAAAAATCCGTGGATCGGTAGTTTTTGAGCTATTCGACTTCAAAATTCCCCCTTAACTGAAATTCATCGTATGACACCATGAAAATGTAAAAAAAGATTAATATCTACAAAGTTTATTTGATTATGATGCTCTTCTTCATGCGCGTATTATCGTTTTGGATGCAAGCTATTAAATTCATATACGGTACTTTCTATCTGTTTAAGGGTATCTTTTTTGTATGCAGTACCTGGTGTTCACTCTCCAAGAAAAAACGGATGCGTCATACATTTTCTGGGTCACCTTTTGAGCCAGCACTGTAAAATACCAGCTCCGAAAGAAGAACATGACTTGTGGCCTGTCGTAGCACAAACATCAATTTTAGGCATGTATTATTTCAGGTACAAGGACATTGTCTTAGGCGCCCTCAGGATTTTGGAGCAAGAACAAATAATACTTATTTATAACTATTATAAGAACATAAATTTATTATAAAATACTTACGTCTTTCCAAGGGGGCAAGCCCCTATTCCTTCGGGCGCCTATGGACATGATGGTAGAATGGCAGATTTTATCTTGTATTTGAAATTATTGCTGCAATACTTGGAGAATAATTTAACTTTATCTATTAGGTCGGGAACTAGTATCATTATTTTTTGCTAAAAATGCACAAGGTTAAATCACTTTTTTCTATTGTTCTTATACTGATTAACCATATGCAGGGTTATTCACGCAACCCGTTCATTAAAAGTTTTTGATGATGCCATTTAGATAAAAATTTCAAATTTTGGGATTAAGGTAAGGTCAAGGGGTACTTCTTTTTTGAAATATTTTCAACTTTCTGTCACTTCCGGTTTAACCGGAAGTTGGTATCAACTTGCTTATTTTAAATAGAACACCCTGTATTTTATGATATTTTTGGATTCTACAGAGAATTTTAATGCTATTTTATGAACCAAAAATGAGCCTTCGGGATACCAAATTTTAAAATCTCATATTTTTGTAAGTTTTAAAGATATAATCTTCATATTTTGCAGACGATCGGTAAATAATCTTAGGTTTCTATTTTTTTTATTGAATTTGTCTGTTTTTATACAGGGTGTCCTAAATTCAGCGGCAAACATTCACATTTTCAAAGCCGCTAAAGTCCGTTTTTTTAAATGGGACACCCTATAACTTTATGCACTATCAAATGTAGAATTTAATTTTCTATCGAACTGTATTAAGGTTCCCTATACCTATTCGTAACCATTTTCGAAATAATCAGGTTTTTATTAAACTATCATATGTATTTGCTAAATGCTTACACCTTCCCGTAGTAAGCCATGGAAAAACAATTGTTGTGCTTTTTCTGTTCAACATGACAGCTGATTTGAAACTTTTAAATTAAAATAAAATCACACTCAAAAGATGATATTCTCAATTTATTTTATATTCTCGGAGAATGTTACAAAATATTGGAGAGAACGTGCCATGTTTTTAATGAAAAATATCCTCATTTATCGCCAATGAACAAGAGAAAATTGAAGAGGATTGAAACGAAATTTTTTCGTTTCGGAAAAGTTAAAGTTATAAAACATGTAATAAATTGTTTACATTATTTTTAACCATATCTACTAAGTTCGAGACTGTTCTAAACTTGTTTTAGTTAACTTAAAAATTATAGCAATCTAACAATCAACAATAAATAACTAAAATAATAAAATTGAATTATAACAAATGTTCTATATGCTGTCCGTTCATTTAAAGACACATTTCTATTCTTCTTTGTACAGTTGCTATGGCCCGTTGAATTTGTCCGTTTTCTAATTCGGCAAAAGCTGTTCGTATCCTGTCCAGTAAATCTTGTTGGTTATTTACTGGGGAAGCATAGACTTTACCTTTGATAAATTCCCATAAATAAAAGTCTAGGGGTGTTAAATCAGGCGATCGCTGGGGCCATCTCCAAGGGCCATTGGGACCAATCCAGCGATCTTCACAAAATTCGAGATAATTGGAGATAAACTGCTGCGGAATTATGTGCTGGTGCCCCATCTAATTGATACTAATAATTTTGCAGCTCACCAATAGGAATTTCTTCTATAAATTCAGAAACCGTCCCTCGTAGAATTTCCAAATAATTATCATTGTTTAAATTGTCTTCATAAATACAGTACCGCACCTGATCATTTAACACTATACCGAAAACATTGAAGCTAAACCTCTCTTGAGAACGCGTTTCGCGTAAAGCGTGCGAATTTTCTGCTGCCCAGAAATGTTCGTTTCTTCTATTTGTTATTCCTTCTCTAGAAAATTTCGCTTCATCGGTCCAAAATATTTTTGAAAAGAATTGAGGGTCCTCTTAAATTTTCAAAAACATGAATTCGCAAAATTCTACTTGTCGGACGTCATCACCAGGTCTCAAGGCTTGCACGTTTTGGAAGGAATAAGGGTGCATATGATGTTCGCTCAAGATTCTTTGGACAGATGAAGAAGAAATTTCCAAATCGTTCTCTGCAGACGGTATTGAACTTTGCGGGTTTGCGTGGAAATAAGCTAATGTGTTTATTACGTTATCCTCGGCATTTGTCACTGATTTCGGAACGTAACTTTAACCTTACCAAAACGCAAAAAGTTCGTTTCAATTCTCTTGAATTTTGACTTGTTCATTGGCATCAGGGTGGCGTTCATTAAACACACGATACGTTCTCTCCAAAATTTTATAACATTCTCCATGAATATAAAATAGATTGAGAATATCAGCGTTTGAGTATTCTTTCATTTCGATTTAGAAGATTTAGTTTATCACTGACAGCTTTCGATAAATAACATATACTAATCATCTGTCATATTGGATATTGGATCTCAATTGTTTTTCCATGGCTCACCATTGGAACATGTAAACATTTAAGCAAATACATACGATATTTTTATAAAACCCAATTATTTCGAAAATGGTTACGAATAGGTATAGGGAACCTTAATACAGTTCGATACAAAAATTAAATTCTACATTTGATAGTGCATAAAGTTATAGGGTGTCCCATTTAAAAAAAACGGACTTTAGCGGCTTTGAAAATCTGAATGTTTGCCGCTGAATTTAGGACACCCTGTATAAAAATAGACAAATTCAATAAAAAAAAAATAGAAACCTAAGATTATTTACCGATCGTCTGCAAAATATGAAGATTATATCTTCAAAACTTACAAAAATATGAGATTTTAAAATTTGGTACTCCGAAGGCTCATTTTCGCTTCAAGGTCAAATATCTTAAGAACGCTTGAACCTAGGTATAGGACATGCTACATAAAATAGCATTAAAATTCTCCGTAGAATCCAAAAATATCATAAAATACAGGGTGTTCCATTTAAAATAAGCAAGTTGATACCAACTTCCGGTTAAACCGGAAGTGACAGGAATTTGAAAATATTTCAAAAAAGAAGTACTCCTTAATCCCAAAATTTGAAATTTTTATCTAAATGGCATTATCAAAAACTTTTAATGAACGAGTTGCGTGAATAACCCTGTATACGTTTGAGGCGCGCGGGTTAGCAGTCGCTTATTTGTCAAGAACTTAGTAGCCACTGGCTTAGATTGCTGTCACTTTATGAACATGTAAAAAAATCTGTAAATTTCCTTCACCCGGAACTTCCACATATACTTCTCTACATGAGCAAGGAATTTGTATACTCCTTCTGTTTAAAAAGTTACATCTTTCTTGAAAATTGTAAGTGTTATGTATGAAGAAAAACACTGTCTAACGGTGGCTCCTTATTTTGGATTACTATGTCTTTTAATTGAACGCGTAATATCTTTAGTGCAATAGCCACTCTCTCTCAGAGCTTTGCTCAATTTCGATATCTCCAATTTTAGAGAATCTTGATCAGAAATCGAAATATCTGTAAATACTAGTGAGTTAATAACCGATTTCTTTTGTGCTGGATGGTGGGAGAATTTGCATTGAAGCTTCTATTTGTATGCATCGGTTTTCTATACACAGAATGTCTTATTACCATTTTCCTTCCTTTGAACAAATACATCTAGAAAGGGAATCGTTCCATTAGATTCAGTTTCCATTGTGAATTTAATATTATGATGTTGATGAAAGAGTTCCAGTAATCTAAGGAGATTATCCTGTCCAGGAGGCGAAACAATAAAAGTATCATCTACATATCTGAGCCAGTGTTTTGGTTTTAGTTAAAACACTATCCTCAAAGGCCTCCGTAATGATATCTGCTACCACAGGTTATAGAGGAGATCCCATAGCTGCCACTTTAATTTGTCCAAAACAAGCTTTCACCGGGTTTGTTAAGTTATTATCAAGTTTATTACTGTTCAATATGTCTGATATAATGGAAATTGAGTCGGTAACAGAAACATTTGTGTATAGTGATTCTACATCGAAACTGACCAAAACATTTTCGGGATCCAACTGGATTGTCGAACGATATTTACCTAGTTTGTATGTAGGCACTGACAGTCGATCGAAGTGGTATATTGTTCTTGTGTATCTTTTAAATTAGCGGCTTCGCAACCAATTGAGAACTGTATTCTGCAAAGGTTTCACTGGATTTTTTCTGTTCAGAAGTGTTTCAAACTTATTTTGTTGCTTAAGTGTACACTCATAAATATCATTTCTTTCAAGTCTAACAGGGGACCCTGAAACAGCTCTGCAAAAATCTTTTAGGATGTTTTTTTCACAATTACAATATATACGAGGGAAGTAAAAATCAGTTTCAGTGTTGTAAATGCGCAATAGCTAGCCATGCACAAACGATATTCACATACCATCGACTTAATATCAATTAAATTGACTGTTTAGTGTTAAGTTGTTTCTTATACTAATAATGAATGGGATAAAATGCTAGAAAAATATAAAGGTTTGGCATTAGTAAGACAAGATACATTTTTTGTTTGAATTTATGTAGTGGCAACATATAAATTACCAATTTACAGATGCCAAAGGTTGAACATATTTTTTACATTAATTCTTGATTTTTAAATTTGTTCAGTTTGTTTGTTGCGTTTAGATTGACAAACAAAAATCTTTTTTGGCTTTTTCGCAACTGAATAAGAATATCTAACTTTAAATTGATTGAAGTAAATATTTAATAAAATTACATATCTCAACATGTAGATTAGTCTATCTACGGAATGTTTGATATATATACAATATTGTTATTATTATAAGTTGTACAAATATCCGCCAAGCCAGCTCCTTGTAGCTAGCAACAAGGAGTCAGCAACAAAATTTTACAGCGGACCAGATAAACCTTTGACATAACATAAATAAACAAGAAAAATAGTTCCAGAATGGTTCAAAGGGCAAAAATGTCTTGTTTATGTTAAATCTAATTGCAACAAAAGTTTGCAAACTCTTCCGATAGGGGGTGGCAAACGTTAATGACGTAATAAAAAATCATTTATTTCTAAAAATGCACTATCTCTTTAATCATTACCTCAAATTTAACGAAATTGTGTAGACAGGTGGAGTAACATACACGTAATACATGGTCTTTTCATAGCTGGGGTGGCAAACGACAGGGGCGGAGTAAAAAATTAATTTATGTTTAAAAATGCAATGTTTTTCTTACATTAACTTGAAATTAAACGAAATTCTGCAGCCAAATGGAGTAATATACCCTTAATAGATGATCTTTTCTTATGTGGGGTGGCAAACGACAGGGGCGGAGTAAAAAATTAATTTATTTTTAAAAATGCAATTTTTCTTTTATCATTACCTGAAATTTTTACGAAATGTTGCAGACACATGAAGTAATATACACTTAATACATGGTCTTTTTTTAGGTGGGGTGGCAAACGACAGGGGCGTAGTGAAAAATTAATTTATTTTTAAAAATGCGATGTCATTCTTACCTTAACTTGAAATGAAACGAAATTCTGCTGGCAGATGAAGTAATATACCCTTAATATATGGGCCTTTCCTAGATAGGGTGGCAAGCGACAGGGGCGGAGTAAAAATTAATTTATTTTTAAAAATGCAATATTTCTTTTATCATTACCTCATATTTAACGAAATTTTGCAGACACATGGAGTAATATACACTTAATACGTAGGGTGGCAAATGACAGGGGCGGAGTAAAAAACTAATTTATTTTTAAAAATGCAATGTCTTTCTTACCTTAACTTGAAATTAAACGAAATTCTGCAGGTAGATGGAGTAATATACCCATAATATATGGTCTCTTTCTAGGGGGTGGCAAACGACAGAGGCGGAGTAAAAAATTAATATAATTTTAAAAATGCAATGTCTTTCTTAACTTAACTTGAAATTAATCGAAATTCTGCAGGCAAATGCAGTAATATACCCTTAATATATGGTCTTTTCGTAGGTGGGGTGGCAAACGAGGGGTGGACTAAAAAGTTAATATATTTTTAAAAATGCAATATCTTTCTTAAATTAAATTTAAACGAAATTTTGCAGGCAGATGGAGTAATATACTCTTAATATCTAGTATTTTCCTAGGTGGGGTGGCAAAGGACAAGAGCGGGGTAAAAAATTAATATATTTTTAAAAATTTTAATTTAACTTGAAATTAAACGAAATTCTGCAGGCAAATGCAGTAATATACCCTTAATATATGGTCTTTTCCTAGGTGCCAAAAAAGATTTTTGTTTATTAATTCTTGATATATAATATTGTTTAACCCTTTTGTTTTAAAACAAACAGCTTAGCTTAAGCTTCACTATGATAAATTATGTAAAACAATATCCACCAAAGTTAGCAGATTTCAGAGGTAATTTTTTAAAAAATAATGCAAGTACCTTATTTTGTTTTCTTTCGTTTTTAGGTCTCGTGGGTAGAAACCCAGATGAGTGGTTAACAACCAACCTGCTAAAGTGTCTCGGAAGTAACAAGGTTTCTCCCTATTTCCCAACATTTCCTAGCGTTTCCACAGTCAAGTTTAATCTCGTATATCCCAGCTTACAGAATGTTCTCAATGGCTATCAAAAACACAATAGCGCATTGTGCGGAGGCATTGATAAGGGTGTTAAAGAGTGTCAACCTTGGTTAGAACAACACATGTGGTATGTTTTTTAAAGGCATCGTAAAAATATATAAATATTCACTAAATAAAAGGTTATGTGAGCGGCCGTTGATCGTTATTTATGTTTTCAGCTGTGCGCTAATTGCGCTTGATTTTTTGAAAGTTTAGTATTGTCTTCCATACTGTTGATAGTTTTAATGATGCACCTCTTTTGTTTAAATCGCCTTGTTTTTCTGTTCATATATATATATATATATATATATATATATATATATATATATATATATATATATATGTATACACATTGGTCGATTCTCGACAAAATGGTGAAGGAGTAATCCTTACCGTTAGTTCTTTCGTTTGTATAACTTTTTACGACTAAGAACCGCACAGAAATTGAAATATATATATATATATATATATATATATATATATATATATATATATATATATATATATATATATATATATATATATATATACAGGGTGTTTCAGAATAACATGCTAATAATAAAGAGGGTGATTCTTGGGCTCATTTTAGGAAAAAAAGTTCATATGAACGTATGTCCTAAACGCCTAAACTTTTGAGATACAGGGTGTCAAAGTTTTAAAAAATAAATACTTTTTTTACAATAAATTTGTCACTACTGTAGATATCTTTATGAAATTTGGGTCATGTATTTTAGGAATTAATACGCATTTTTTGATGCATCAAGAATTCAATTATTCTGACCAGAGCCGTCCATGCGGGTTTTGCTTTGCATATTTTTTGGGAAAAAAATAGTACGCCACTGGTTTTTCTTGAAATAAAAATTATTTTTGAAATCTTCATTCATTTCTGAACAAATTTGCTCTCTTGGTATTTTTTCGTCAGATGCATAGTTTCCGCTTAAAAAAATAAAATAGATTTTACTGCAAAGTCATTATGAATTGGTGTTCTGTTATTCAATGTTTTAAGATCACCTCACAAGATATGATAACCTATTGAGGTCCGGGGCGGCCGGGGCCGGTCGGTCGCCATGCTTGTGGCATTTGTTTTATAAACATAAATAATTTTGACAGTTGTCTAATTAATTCATTTTATTTGGATTTTTTGTAACGAAAAATGTTTCATTATACGAATTCCGAGTTAGCAGACATGCATTACATGTATGGCCTAGCTGACGGTAACGCACTACAAGCGAAGCGGTTGTATGAAGAACATTTTCCCAATAGAAATGTTCCGGATGCCAGAACATTTTCAAAACTTCATAGAAGGTTGTGCGAAAAAGGAAGTTTTGATCAAGACAATCACCTAAAAGGAGTACAACGTACTGCAAGAACTCCAGAAATTGAGGATGCGGTTTTGAACGCAATTGAGGAAGATCCCGGATTAAGCACTAGAAAAATTGCGAATAATTTGAATATCACTCATGTTCTTGTGTGGCGAGTACTTCACGACTTTCTATTGTATCCCTACCATATCCAACGGGTTCAAGCTCTACTTCCCCATGACTTTCCATTACGGATGAACTTTTGTCAATGGTTTCTTCAGAAGGTGCATGAAAATCCCTTGTTTGACAACGAAATTTTATTCACCGATGAAGCCAATTTTTCCAGAAATGCCATTCAAAACTTCCACAACAATCATTTTTGGGCGGAAGAAAACCCACATGCTATATCAGAGTCTCGCCACCAGGAACAGTTTTCCGTTAATGTGTGGGCTGGAATATGCGGTGACTATTTGATTGGCCCGTATTTTCTTCATGAGAGGTTGAATGGGCAAAATTACAGAAAGTTCCTTGAAGAAGAATTACCAGCTTTGATGGAGGATGTTCCTATTTTAGTAAGAAATCGTCTATGGTTTATGCACGACGGGGCGCCAGCGCATTTTAGTGTACTGGCGCGCGAATATCTGAACCAAAACTATAACAATCGGTGGATAGGTCGCGGAGGACCACAAGCATGGCCACCCAGGTCCCCGGACCTTAATAGTTTGGATTATTTCTTGTGGGGTCATCTGAAAACATTGGTCTACAGCACACCTATTCACACTGTAGAAGAGCTGAGGAATCGCATAATAGTTTGTTGCGAAACTATTCGAAATACACCCGACATTTTCCAAAGAGTTCGTGAGTCCATGAGAAAGAGAGCAGATGCATGCATTTATGCTGGAGGTGGATATTTCCAACATCTCATTTAATTTATTTTGCTTTACTTCTAAGTTAATTTTCTCTTTAATTTAATTTCAAAATAAAAAAAATGTGTTGTACACCAGAAAATGCGTTTTGATGAGTACATGGAAAGTGTGTAACAAATTTCTCAAAAATACCTTATTAATTTGTATCACAAACATTAATTTAAACAAAGATAATCTGAGCTTGCAGATTGTTTACTCCGAAGCTTTTGACTTTGCAGTAAAATCTATTTTATTTTTTTAAGCGGAAACTATGCATCTGATGAAAAAATACCAAGAGAGCAAATTTGTTCAGAAATAAATGAAGATTTCAAAAATAATTTTTATTTCAAGAAAAACCAGTGGCGTACTATTTTTTTCCCAAAAAATATGTAAAGCAAAACCCGCATGGACGGCACTGGTCAGAATAATTGAATTCTTGATGCATCAAAAAATGCGTATTAATTCCTAAAATACATGACCCAAATTTCATAAAGATATCTACAGTAGTGACAAACTTATTGTAAAAAAAGTATTTATTTTTTAAAACTTTGACACCCTGTATCTCAAAAGTTTAGGCGTTTAGGACATACGTTCATATGAACTTTTTTTCCTAAAATGAGCCCAAGAATCACCCTCTTTATTATTAGCATGTTATTCTGAAACACCCTGTATCTATATATATATATATATATATATATATATATATATATATGTATATATATGTATATATATGTATATATATATATATATATATATATATATATATATATATATATATATATATATATATATATATATATATATATATATATATATATATATATATATATATATATATATATATATATATATATATATATATATATATATATATATATATATATATATATATATATATATATATATATATATATATATATATATATATATATATATATATATATATATATATATATATATATCGGTCTTATCGTGCTGGTCCAAAGGTCACCAACATTATGAATCAAATCAGAGTTTTTTTTTTTTATTATATTACTCAATATCATTAAGATAGTCACTTAATATTATTGTATATATTAAACGCCGAGGGACTAAATAAGAAAATTCACTCAATATGTATTTGGTTAAAATTTTTTGGTTAGCAAAAACAAAAATACACAAAATGGCAAGCGCCTTAATAAAGTCGGAAGGCGGTTCGAATCAGTGGAACAATCAGGATATGTTCTGTTTATACAGCCACTCACTGAAAATCAGATTTTTTTATCAATCACCAAAAATTATGAGCCCTGCTTGACCTAAAAATCTAACCAACTTATACAGTGTCATTTATTTAAATGCGGGCCACCCCTGTGCAAAGAAATTTATTTTGCAAAAATATTATACACTTTTGTTAAAAACACAAGATAATTAGTTATTACTTCCCTCGTGAGATTTTTTCAGATCTTTACGTTTAATGCTCACTAGATGCCGGAAAACATATTTTCTCAATTCCGTCTGTCTGTAGGTATGTCTATCCGACAGTCGGTCTGTTCGCGGCATAGCTGAAAAACTACTAAATTAAGGGCCATGCATGCGAAAAATACAGGATATATGTATACATATATATATATATATATATATATATATATATATATATATATATATATATATTATATATATATATATATATATATATATATATATATAAATATATATATTATATATATATATATATATTTATTTATATATATATATATATATATATATATATATATATATATATATATATATATATATATATATATATATATATATATATATATATATATATATAGCCTCTATCTTTCGTTAGCTCCGAGTTTCTGGTAAAGCGATTTTATCGATTTTTATATATCAAATTTTGTCTTATAATTAATAAAAAAATTTACTTATTTTAAACACGCTTTAAAGTATTCTATAATTATTTATTTATTGCCTACAAAATTGCAAATGTACAAAAAAAGTAAGCAAAAAATGGTGTCAAATCTAATAAAAAAAAATTTAAATTAAAATTCACTGGCTAATATCCAGGAGCCAGCGGCAAAAACTCTGAGAATCAGTATAAGGAATGTATAGAAACTTGTGCATGAAAAAAAAACATAATTTACTTCCGAAGAAGATTAAGAAATGTACACGAAAAAATACAAAGGCAAAAGACTTAAGTTACAATGCAAAAATGGATGTTCATAATGCAATTTATGATTTATACACGTCAAAGACCGATATAATACTTCAGAAACTTTTTAATAAAGACTTATAGACTGAAAAATATCATCATCACTTAAAAAGTCCTCATCTTCTGAGTCGTCCTCAAATGGCGCAATAATCATTGGTGCTATTTCGACATCTAGAACTCGTTCTCGATTCCACCAATCCCATATTAATTTCTCCGTATGTTCCACAGATTTCTTCCAGTACTCCGGCGTAATATAATTTAATGAATCTTGCCAAACAATTTGCACTTCATCTGATGTAAGACCATCGTTCACGTATTTTTCGTAATATGATTTTGCTCCAGCCCATATTAATTCTATTGCGTTAAACTGGCAATGGTATGGCGGCAGTCGTACAACCTCATGTCCATTCTCCCCTAATATTTTATCGACGGCATATATTGTTGGTTTTTTAATAGATTTTGCCATTAAAAGCAGTTCTAGTTTCAGCATATTGGGTGAGGGATTTTGTTTTTGTTTTATTAGCCAGTCATAAATATCCCTTTTCTTCCAGGATGAAGTAGGTTGTTTATTTAAGATTCTTGAATGATAAGATGCATTGTCCAGAATGATTAAAGATGGAGCATCTAAATTTGGATTCAGTTGTTCTTTTAACCGCTTTTCAAACAGTTCACAGTTCATATTATTATGGTAGTCTATACTTTTATATGTTAAAGAAAATAGTAAACTTGCACCTGGGAGAAATCCTGTTGAGGAACCTGCATGCAAAATGATAACCGTTTTCCCGTCCCACATCCCTTTTTTTTCTTGACACTTTTTACAGACTCGTCCTGCCAAGATTTCGACCCACTTCCATTAGAAAATATCCAAGTCTCGTCTAAAAATGCCACTTTTCTAAATTTTGAATTAACATTTTCCGTGTATTTCTTTAAAAACTGGATACGCTGACTTGCTATATGTGGCAGCTCGCATAAAAATCTTCGATTACAGTCCTTTTTATATCGAAAACCCAACATTTTTATTAATTTTGACAACGATTTTAGTCCAATTTCCAATATGCCTCGATTTTTTAAAATTTGAAGGGTTATATTAGTTTTTGATGTGTATAAATCGTAAATTGCATTACGAACATCCATTTTTACATTGTCACTTAAGTCTTCTGTCTTTAACTTTTTTCGTGTACGTTTCTTAATCTTCTTCGGTAGTAAATTATGCTTTTTTTCATGTACAATTTTCGGCACAGTCCTTATACCTATATGTATTTGATGCTTAATGTTTACGTTTATATGTATGTAATGTGCTATAATTTTATTGAAAAAAACAAACATTTTTAGATAAAAAGGAAACGCAACAACAACTATAAATCTTGAAAAAGCTCAACACAATGAGTGAAACGTTGAATTGATGTGAAAAATTTGTGTTTGTATAAATAACTTTTACCCAAGAATATAAAGTACCTACATATATATATATATATATATATATATATGTGTGTGTGTGTGTGTGTGTGTGTGTGTGTGTGTGTGTTTTCATTCCGGGTGTACATCCGTTCACCACTGTCGTTCTGAAAAGAACAGTTTTGCTGACGTTTCGACAAGTTTAAAGAAAAATGGCTACACAAATCGCACCATAGAGAAAGCTATTAATGCACAGGTTTCCCGAACAACGAACAACAAAAATTATGAACCGGGAAAGCAACGAGTAGCCTTACCATGTGTAAAAGGCACAACAGACAGAATCGGAAGAATTCTTAGGAAACACAACATACAAACAATACACAAGCCAACTATAGGTATATATATATATATATATATATATATATATATATATATATATATATATATATATATATATATATATATATATATATATATATATATATATATATATATATATATATATATATATATATATATATATATATATATATAGTAAAAGTGAGGTTTCTTGAACACGTAAACTATATTCTTATAAAAAGTCTTTCTTGGGAATAGTATTCACAATATAACATTATTGATGTTGGATGATTTTATTTTTTAAAACGTTTCGACCCTTTTATGACCATCAGTAATCTAAAACAAAATAAAGTGACTTAGGAGTTTAGTGTTATCCATTATAATTTCTAAAATTCTAAGGATACATATATACAAACTTTAAAGGTTTTATTTAAGACAAATCACTAACATTGTATCATATATGTTTAAAAAACAAGTCACATATACTACTACACAATTAAAACGGTACTGTATATTTATTTATCAAAAATACATGCCTAGAGTTATTTACGAGTGTTTAGTGTTAGTATTATTTCTTTTCTTTTTCTGGTAAGCAAAAGATTGATTGCGAAAACTATTATTATATATATATATATATATATAAATCTAATGAAACAAAATTTCGGGTATGCGGTCTGTGACTATAAAAACACTCTTTTGGTTTTTAATTCTCTATATTTCGTCGTTTTTTGTCGACTTCATCGGGAGAAAGCTAAAATACAATTAAAATTTCTTGTTAATGAAAACATTAAGTAAAAGATTACTTACAAAACTTAGAGTTAGTTGTTGAACATCATCAAAACACTGGACACCATTTTGATTATACCAATGTTAAAATTTTGGAACACCAAAATAATTACAAAAGCAGATTATTCCTTGAAATGTACCACATTAACAAAAGAAAAAACTGTGTCAACTACAAAACTGATACCAATCAATTGAGCAATATATACTGTAATATATTAAGATTAATTTAATTGTGTTTTTAAATGTTTTGTTTCCACACTGTATCATATTGATTTTACTGTTAATACTGACAAAGTTATTTTAATCCTATTGTTTGTTTTTGTAAGGTTTTTTTAATTATACATATTTGTTTTTTATTGTAATTGTGAATAAGTTGCGAAGAAAATCATCATTTTAATATTTAGAATAACTGTACCTCTCTGTTCAGGCTTGACGTCAGCAAAACGTCCACTATTTTATATATACAATGGACTAACTCTAAGTTTTGTAAGTAATCTTTTATTTAATGTTTTCATTAACAAGAAATTTTAATTGTATTTTTTTAAATTGTATTTTAGCTTTCTCCTGATGAAGTCGACAAAAAATTGACGAAATATAGAGAATTACAAACCAAAAGAGTGTTTTTATAGTCACAGACCGCATACCCGAAATTTTGTTTCATTAGATTTATTACAGTACGGTCGATAACCAAATTTCTTTATATATATATATATATATATATATACAGTGTGTCTACTTAAGTTCTCTACATATGGGAAACTTTTTTATTAGTAGTTTTAAGGAAAAAAGTTACTCTTTATAAAAAGTTCTGCTTTCTGCCAAAATAATATTAAAATATTCAAACTTGAGATTGCATATACAGGGTGGTCGAAAATTCCAAAAAATCGAAATTGACTTAAGAGAAAAGTACCTTCAATTTTGTTTTTATAGCAAAATGTAATACAAAATCTTACTTAGAATAAAAAAACATATCTAGCACTAGATTCGTTGCTTCCTATCTGAAATCACTTCTTAAGGAATGTAAAACTTTGGCTTCTTACTGGCAAGTCTAGTTTCTTACTTTTGTTCCTACCTACATACCAGCAAAATTTCCTTATTTATCGATTGTTGATAATGGCATTGTCATTGCCATTGTCAACCACAATATTGTATTACTTTATTGAAACATCAGTTTGAATATTATAGTAAAAAGAAATGCCGCTGAAATTAAGCAAAGAAGATAAAATTGAAATAATTTTAATTGTCGGAGAAAATTATAAAACATTTCGGGAAGCTGCAGACATTTTTAACAACAGACACTCCGATAAAATTATACATTTCACAACAGTGGGGAATATTCTAACTAAATTCAAGACATTTGGAAATGTAGAAAATAACTCCACTAATTTTAATTCTAATAAACATTACATGTAAATAACTTAATTAACAATAAAAACTAACTGTTCCGTCACTGCACATTTCCCTCAACATATCCACCATCTCTTTCCATATAGGTAACCGTTCTTACAGAAAATTCTCTTAAAACGTTTGTAATCATGGCAGGCGTTATGGCCTGTATCTCTTCCCTAATTACCCTCTCCAAATGATCAACTTTCTGAAGTGGCCTCTTTAGATACAGTTTCTCTTTTAAGTAGCCCTAAAAGAAATAATCAAGAGGGTTCAAGTCCGGAGATCTACATGGCCAGAAAATATCAGAATACCTGTCGATTACTCGTCCATTAAAGATAAAATTTAAGTATTGTCTTACATCCCTTGCTCCGTGGCATGGTGCGCCATCCTGCTGGTACCATATTTGGAACCTCTCACTTATGGGTAGTTCACGAATAAAATCGTACAAGTAAGTATTTAGAAAATCCAAGTAGCGTTGACTATTTAAATTATGTCGAAAAAAACCTGGTCCAATTACTCTATCTTTATAAATTCCGTACCACACATTTGTTTTGAATGAATACTGATCACGAGTTTGTATAACAAAATTAGGATTAACGTTACTCGACCAACGACAGTTTTGCGAACTTACAGTTCCATTGGACGTAAACGTTGCTTCATCGGTAAAAATAATGCGTCTTGCCATAAAAGGATCATCTTCTAGCTCCCCTTGTATCAGACAGCAAAACTCCAACCGTCGCTCAAAGTCTCCTGGTCTCAAGGTATGTATAAATTTTGGCTTGTAAGGTCGAAAACTGTTTTCTTTCAATATTTTTGAAACTGTATCTTTACCTACGTTATTTGGCAATGTTGCTGACCTTTTGCGTAGGGACTTTTTAGTGTCTTCTATCACAGAGAGCATTACTTGATTTGTAGTTTCGTCATTCGCAACCCTTGACCTCCGTTTCTTGTTAAAGTTATTTTCTACATTTCCAAAAAATTTTGAATTTAATTAGAATATTCCCCACTGTTGTGAAATGTATAATTTTATCGGGGTGTCTGTTGTTAAAAATGTCTGGAGCTTCTCGAAGGTAGGAACAAAAGTAAGAAACTGGACTTGCCAGTAAGAAGCCAGTTTTACGTTCCTTAAGAAGTGATTTCAGATAGGAAGCAACGAATCTAGTGCTAGATATATTTTTTTATTCTAAGTAAGATTTTGTATTACATTTTGCTATAAAATAAAAATTAAAGGTACTTTTCTCTTGAGTCAATTTCGATTTTTTGGAATTTTTGACCACCCTATATATGCAATCTCAAGTTTGAATATTTTAATATTATTTTGGTAGAAAGCAGAACTTTATATAAACAGTAACTTTTTTTCGTAAAACTACTAATAAAAAAGTTTCCCATATGTAGAGAACTTAAGTAGACACACTGTATATATATATATATATATATATATATATATATATATATATATATATATATATATATATATATATATATATATATATATATATATATATATATATATATATATATATATATATATATATATATATATATATATATATATATATATATATATATATATATATATATATATATATATATATATATATATATATAAATTGGACTTCTTTCTTGGGTATAGGTTTATTTGCTAAATTAAACAATGAGATTAACTTGACGTTTCGCCTATCATAGTAGGCTTTCTCAAAAATTGCTCATTCCTTTATTTTTTTTTTGGTATATATGGCTTTCCTTACCTATCTATAATTAATTTAAAAAAACATTTAGTGGTCTAATTATAAAATGACATTTACAATTTTTCTAAAACTGATTTAAAATTTTATACTATTGACAATAATTATTACAAAATTAATGAAATAAGGTTACATACCTCGAAAAATACATGTTGGTTATTTATTTATATTTGAATGATAGGTAGCAAGTTAGTGGTTTGCCAGGCAACTCATGGCACAGTTTTAAATAATTGTTGCAAATAAACCTATAGCCAAGAAAGAAGTCCAATTAATATATACCGGGTTTAAGAAACAAATTGAATAATATATATATATATCAGTGGCGGCTCGTGAGTATATTGAAGGGTGAGGCTACATGAGGTTAATTTTGTTTAAATGTGAATAAATTTCCACGTCTCCCATGAGGTATTATTCTGCGACGCGTTGACCTTTTTTTTAATGGAGGTCATCGCCAATAGCCCTACTAAACCATTAAAAACTAAAAAAATAAACTCTAAAAAAAGTAAATAAAAAGTAAACAAAACAAGTAAAATATGTACACCTATCACTAAAATATAGCGGTGATTGCGATAATAAAAACATAATTTAGTTTATTAAAACTTAAAATAAATAGTTGTATGAAATAAGATAAAAAAAACTACTTTTTGTACATTAAATCTATACGTCTGTCTTTTAAGGTTGCAAATTTATCTATAATTTGGTCGTAAAAGTTTTGGTCTTCACTAAGTTCTGACAGTAATTCCTGCTCTATTGACATCATTGCTAAACCCGAAAGCCGTTCTTGTGTCATTGTGTTTCTTAGGTAGGTTTTGATCCGTTTAAGACATGAAAAATTTCGTTCGGCCGATACACTTGTTGCGGGAATAGTTAAAACTTAATTAAAAAGCTTATATGCTTCCGCAAAAATTGCTTTAAAATCTTTAAATAACAAAGCTAGACTTTTTTCGACATCTAAATTTGAAAATTGTTCATCCCTATACAATACAGAAAGCTCATTCTTTAATCTATCTCTGTCAAAAATGTTTGGATAATTTTTTAATAAATTATTTAATAAGTCGTCTGGAAAGCATTTAACATATTCCGAATATTTTGTGCAATCGACTAAAGCAAAGAAATTTAAATTCTCAAACCGCGTCCCTAATTGAAGAATTATACAATCTATTATTTCGAAATATAATACTTTATATTTAGTAAAAATATCAAAGTCGCTAGAACATTGCCCTCGACGTGTGTTAGTTGGCAGAATAGTGGCTTTTTTAGCAATATTGAAAAGTTCTTTGAAATGGTCCTCGTTTCTAAATTCAATAATTCGTTGCTTGGCAAGGTTTATTTGCGAAATGCAGTAATTTATATCTAAATGCTTTAACTGTAATATTTGAAACAGTACATCAGTGCAACTAAAAATTTGTTTATAAATATGCGTTAAAAGGCAAAATTCGAAATCATTAAAATGCTTTAGAAATCCTTTTTCACCATTAATAGATTCTGTTCCAGAACTTAAGTCATTAATAATAGTTTCAAATACTATAATTAAATTGTCCCATTCATTAGCCACTAAGTTTAAAATTTTAGACCGTGTATACCATCGCGTTTCTACAGCTCGCGGAATTCTTTTACCTACTATCTGATTAAGCACAAAATACCGTTTTGGTGATTGGTGGAAATAATTTGGTATTCCTAATAAAGTGGCAAAAAATATACGACTTTGGGTAATCAGTTTTGTTCCCTGTTGTAAAACTAGATTTAATCTGTGGGCGCAACAATGAGTAAACATAGCTAAAGGAGCAATAGATCTAACTTTTGTTTGAAGCCCATTTATTTCACCTGCCATAACACTAGCCCCATCGTAACACTGCGCGACCAATTTATTTTTAAAGTCATAAGGCTCTAAGCTGTTTTGTATTAAATGAAAAAGGCTCTCTGCTGTTCTATTATCGCTAACGTCAAAAAATCCTAAAAATCTTTCTTTTAAAGATCCGTTGGTCACATACCTAACTGTTATCGAACACTGTGATTTTTCTGTTATATCAGTACTATCATCCGCAATTACGCCAAAAAAAAAACAATCGGTGTCATTGATTTCTTTTTTTATATATTCTTGAATATAGTCATGTATGCAACCAATTAGTTCATTTTGTATAGTCTTAGATTGTCCCGTAAAAATATTACTAAATTTAGCACAATGTTCAGTAAGTTCGGCATTTCTTTTTATTAAGCATGCAAATATTTCCTTAAAATTGCCACGGTTAAAAGAATCTGTTGTTTCATTATGACCTCGAAATGCCAAGTCCTGTTTACCCAAAGTAATAGTAACATCAATTAAATAATTTAATAATAAACGGTTTTTTCGAACATTTTCGTTATAAACAATTTTATTCAGACTTTCATTTTCTTGTAGTGCATCCGCAATAGTCGCCCTATTTTGCTTGTAAGTGCTACCGAATTTTTAATATGCTCTCTTGAACTTTCATGCGATTTTACTGCTCGTGAAAAATTTTTTTAATCCGAATATCCGCCCCCTGAACTCCAATTATTTTTGACGCAACCTAATAAAATACAAGGCCAACAATATAAGCTTTCTTTATAAATACTTCCGCATAGCCACCTATAAGTTTCGTACCAAGATATTTGAAAAGTTCTTGAATATTTTTTACCTTGCCTCTTATCGTTAAATATTGCTAAAATTTTCGGCGTCGGACGGCTACCTAATATCTGTTTCTTTTCAGTTTCGCTTCTTCTTAAAAAAGGCGTTTCAATTAATGAAGCAATAATGTCGTGAATAGGATTCATTTCAAAAGCAAAAAGCAAATACAAAAAATGGAACGGTCCAACTTACCAAATCAAAACAAAACAAAAACTTACTCACGCGTATTTATTCACCTTAAAAGACAGAACGCCCTCAATCAGCGATTATCGCAATCTATTTCCTATTTCTTTCTCAGCCGCACGCACCACGTAAAAAGAAGCCGTTGGAATATTTCGCTAGTCATGTGATTTAAATAACCAATAAAAGCATATCCAAGCTACAGATTTATCGCCTCAAGAATGCAATAGAAAACGCGTGCATCGGCAAACGCCATCCCGCTCTGTCGTAATCAGGTGACTCGTCGGCATCGGCACCGGCCGTTGATAAATAGATCAGAAGTCGAAACTTTCCAAGCTAAAATTATTTCGCCTCATTCGAGAGCACTTTCTTTAGGAATGGGTTTGCACGGATTGCACGGTCGGTTTTTTGATGTGGTCAGAATTTATTTTCTAAAATATTTATTATGGGATTATATTTTGTTTTTTTTTTAATGTTATTATGTTGTAAAACTGTTAAAAAGTATGTTTCTAATTGGTAATAGATAAAAAGTTATATAAAAAAATTCTCTTTTCCTTTATTTTGGGGGTGAGGCGCGGCCTCAGCGGCCTACCCTGACGAGCCGCCACTGATATATATATATATATATATATATATATATATATATATATATATATATATATATAGGTAGGTTTGACCGGAAATGACTCCAGTTTCGATTTTTTAAATGGAACACTGTATATTTTTACATTTTTGGATTCCTGAGATAATTCTGAATCAGAATGTGACATTTTAATGACAATTATTTTTACGCCTACTTGATTATTTCAGAGCCATTTTTAAAATTGCATCTAGGTGGCCATGACTGGACGCAAATTAATCTAAGGACCTTTTTTTTTAAATGGCACAGACAAGCACTTTTTGAAAAAAAGATTTTTCTGCGAATCTAACGGTACTAACTTTTTTGGATTGGATTGGATTAAAAATAAGCTCAAAAATTAAATATTACTATGAAAAGTTCTCGATAATCAATTATTTACTTTTATCAAGTGTGCCATGGATCTTCATGCTGGATATTAAGTAGGATTTTAATTGTGATAGTTGGTTGATCAAGATTACTTACGTTAGATCTATCTATGCGTCATGTCACGTAAAGTCTGCCCAGCATATCTCTGTTGATAAAAAGAATGCATGGCTATGGGCCTAACGCTCGAAACAGCATTTTTTACACATTTTTCTGCTGCCCCTCTTCAGATATCGTCAACAAATTTAGGTGTGCAAATCTGTATCTTTGGCTAATAAATAGTTCAGAGTATTAAACAAAAATATAACTTCAACTAACTTCAATAATGCTGTAAAATGTAAAAGCACAATATTCGAGTTCACTGTAGTTGTTCAAAGTGCATTCCTCCTTGTTCACGACACAGTTCCGCTCGTTCAATTGCTTCTCTCAACATGTTGTGCAGCATTTGAGGCGTAATACTTCTAAATACACGTACAATCATCTCTTCTAAGATTTCAAGAGTGGCTGGGGCTGTTACATATACTCCTTCTTTAACATATTCCCAAATAAAGAAATCGAAAACAGTGAGATCCGGTGAGCGGGCGGCCCATAGTATTGGGCCATTGATTGCAATAACTTTATTATTAAAATGTTCAATTAAATAATTAAGAACATCTCTGGTATTGTGGGGCGGTGCTCCATCTTGCTGGAAGTAAGTTCGGCGTAAAACTTCTAAAGGTGGACCATTAAGATGTTGCTTAATTTAATTTTGGAGAAAGCCTAAGTACCTAACTCCTGTTAATTGGCCTTGAAATAAAATTGGCCCAATTATTTTGTTACCAACGACACCAGCCCAGACATTGACACCAAACCTTTTTTGAAAATTTCTTACTCTCATTTCATGTTGATTTTGTTGGGCCCAGTAACGAGTGTTTTGCTTGTTAAACACACCATTATTAGTAAATCTGGATTCGTCAGAAAATAAGATAAAGTCGATAAAATTTGGGTCAAATCTACAATTTTGGAGCAACCAATCGCAAAACAATACCTGTCTATCGCCATCGTCAGGATACAAATGTTTGTGTAATTGGTACTTAAAAGCTCGATATCCGTGTTTCTTTAGTATTTTTCTAGCTGATTCATGACTTCCAGAAAAATTAATCATTACCCAGTTCGTGATTAATTTTTCTTAAAGAAACAGTTTTATCAACTTCAACCTTAGCAAGAACGTTAATCTCCATTTCTTCATTTATAATAAAGCTGCCTTGCCTAAAACGATTCTCGAGATATGAAAAATACTGATGGACTGGATGTTGCCGGTCGGGGTATATCTGAGCATACAACTCAGCAGCATTCCTTGAATTTTTATGACATTCTCCAAATATTAATAACATATCGACTTTCTCACTTTGAGTATACATTATTTTGACATTTGAAAACAAAAATAACACTGAAAATCAAGAAAAATAAGGAAATCTTATGTGTACTCAGAAAGAATAGGTAAGTGTCACTGTCAAAACAAAAAAATCCTACTTAATATCCAACATGGCTATCCATGGCACACTTGATAAAAGTAAATAATTGATTATCGAGTATTTTTCTCAGTAATATTTAATTTTTCAGCTTATTTTTAATCCAATCGCAAAAAAGTTAGTACCTTTAGATTCGCAAAAAAATCCTCTTTTCAAAAAGGGCTTGTCTAAAAATGATCGCCATTTGAAAAAAAAAATTGTTAGACACAAAAATTTGATTTTATCAACTTCTGTTGTCCCACACTATCAGACTAATCACTAATCACTGTCATCATTTCAGGTCCTTAGATTAATTTGCGTGCGGTCATCGCCACCTAGATGCAATTTTTAAAATGGCTAAAAAAATCGAGTAGGCGTAAAAAGTTTTAAATTGTCACATTATGATTCAGAATTGTCTCAGGAATCCAAAAATGTAAAAATATACAGAGTGTTCCATTTAAAAAATCGAAACCGGAAGTGACCGGAAAGTGAAAAACATGCGAAAACTCTCCTCTTTGTACGATTTACCCATACCAAATTTCGTTTTGATACATCAAATACATTCGTTGACACCCGTATATATATATATATATATATATATATATATATATATATATATATATATATATATATATATATATATATATATATATATATATATATATATATATATATATATATATATATATATATATATATATATATATATATATATATATATATATATATATATATATATATATATATATATATATATATATATATATATATATATATATATATATATTCTTGTTATGACGTTGGTGTAAGTGGAATGAAAACATACTATCATTTAATATTCCCAACGAAAGCCAGGAGTCACAATGTAATTCAACGCCGGTCGTGGTATTAGCCAGCGGAGTAGTTGTTTTTGTGATTCAATTTTGTGCCTTTGCCCTACACGGGGCTCGCTAGTCTATGGCGGCCTGATGAGCTCTAATAAGAGCGAAATCGCGATCGTCGATTGACTAAAATGGATCATTGTGTCTGCTGTGATGCAGAACATGTTCCAAATAAGGATCATTTTCTTGTTATGACGTTGGTGTAAGTGGAATGAAAACATATATATATATATATATATATATATATATATATATATATATATATATATATATATATATATATATATATATATATATATATAATACTAGTACTAATTGTTTAAGATATTAGAATATATTTTGTTTAGATTTTTTTATCGTTAATAGAGTTTTCGGATTTTGTAATATAGATCATCTCCAGGAATTCTCGTTTTTTTTTTTTTTTGATTATTTTCTGTCTGCAATATTTTGGTTTCTGAAAAATTAAATTTATGATTAGTTTGATTTTCATGTTTACTTAAGGCTGTTGTGTTTTTTTTTGTCAAATTTAATTTAATCAATTTAACCGGTTTTGCAGATATTGTGATGTCTGACCAATGTAGACCCTTGGACAATCGGTACATGGTATTTGGTATATAACGTGGGTTTTTTTGTTTTTATTCGTTTTATTTTTTAATGAGCTAACATTTTCTTTCAAAACTTTGTAACCCTTGTGACAAACAGTTATGTCTTGTTTTTTGAAAATAGATTGAAATTTTTCAGGAAGCCCTCGTATATATGGAAGTGATAAAAAATTATTTTCGTTTTAACTTTTTTGTTGTGTGTCCGGACTGTGTATTTTCTTTATGCGTGAGTTAAGATAACTGATGAAGGCCATAAAATGGTCGAATAAAATCATCCAATATCAATGATGTGTTATATTGTGAACACTATTCCCAAGAAATAAATAATAATAATATATATATATATATATATATATATATATATATATATATATATATATATATATATATATATATATATATATATATATATATATATATATATATATATGTATATATATATATATTATATATATATATATATATGTATATATATATTGTATGTATATATATTGTATGTATATATATATATATATATATATATATATATATATATATATATATATATATACACATATACATGATATATACATTTATGATATTTTTGGATTCTACGAAGAATTTTAATGCTATTTTATGTAGCATGTCCTATACATAGGTTCAAGCGTTCTTAAGATATTTGACCTTGAACCGAAAATGAGCCTCGGGGTACCAAATTTTAAAATCTCATATTTTTGTAAGTTTTGAAGATATAATCTTCATATTTTGCAGACGATCGGTATATAATCTTAGGTTTCTATTTTTTTTATCGAATTTGTCTATTTTTATACAGGGTGTCCTAAATTCAGCGGCAAACATTCACATTTTCAAAGCCGCTAAAGTCCGTTTTTTTTAAATGGGACACCCTATAACTTTATGCACTATCAAATGTAGAATTTAATTTTTGTATCGAACTGTATTAAGGTTCCCTATACCTATTCGTAACCATTTTCGAAATAATTGGGTTTTATAAAAATATCGTATGTATTTGCTTAAATGTTTACATGTTCCAATGGTGAGCCATGGAAAAACAATTGAGATCCAATATCCAATATGACAGATGATTAGTATATGTTATTTATCGAAAGCTGTCAGTGATAAACTAAATCTTCTAAATCGAAATGAAAGAATACTCAAACGCTGATATTCTCAATCTATTTTATATTCATGGAGAATGTTATAAAATTTTGGAGAGAACGTATCGTGTGTTTAATGAACGCCACCCTGATGCCAATGAACAAGTCAAAATTCAAGAGAATTGAAACGAACTTTTTGCGTTTTGGTAAGGTTAAAGTTACGTTCCGAAACCAGTGACAAATGCCGAGGATAACGTAATAAACACATTAGCTTATTTCCACGCAAACCCGCAAAGTTCAATACCGTCTGCAGAGAACGATTTGGAAATTTCTTCTTCATCTGTCCAAAGAATCTTGAGCGAACATCATATGCACCCTTATTCCTTCCAAAACGTGCAAGCCTTGAGACCTGGTGATGACGTCCGACAAGTAGAATTTTGCGAATTCATGTTTTTGAAAATTTAAGAGGACCCTCAATTCTTTTCAAAAATATTTTGGACCGATGAAGCGAAATTTTCTAGAGAAGGAATAACAAATAGAAGAAACGAACATTTCTGGGCAGCAGAAAATCCGCACGCTTTACGCGAAACGCCTTCTCAAGAGAGGTTTAGCTTCAATGTTTTCGGTATAGTGTTAAATGATCAGGTGCGGTACTGTATTTATGAAGACAATTTAAACAATGATAAGTATTTGGAAATTCTACGAGGGACGGTTTCTGAATTTATAGAAGAAATTCCTATTGGTGAGCTGCAAAATTATTGGTATCAATTAGATGGGGTACCAGCACATAATTCCGCTGCAGTTTATCTCGAATTTTTGAAGATCGCTGGATTGGTTCCAATGGCCCTTGGAGATGGCCCCCGCGATAGCCTGATTTAACACCCCTAGACTTTTATTTATGGGGATTTATCAAAGGTAAAGTCTATGCGTCCCCAGTAAATAACCAACAAGATTTACTGGACAGGATACGAACAGCTTTTGCCGAATTAGAAAACGGACAAATTCAACGGGCCACAGCAACTGTACAAAGAAGAATTGAATCTTCTTCTGTCTTCAAATGAACGGACAGCATATAGAACATTTGTTATAATTCAATTTTATTATTTTATTTATTTATTGTTGATTGTTAGACTGCTATAATTTTTAAGTTCACTAAAACAAGTTTAGAACAGCCTCGAACTCGTAGATATGGTTAAAAATAATGTAAACAATTTATTACATTTTTTATAACTTCTTAACTTAAATTTCGTTTGAATCCTCTTCAATTTTCTCTTGTTTATTGGCGATAAATGAGGATGTTTTTCATTAAAAACACGGCACGTTCTCTCCAATATTTTGTAACATTCTCCGCGAATGTAAAATAAATTGAGAATATCAGCTTTTGAGTGTTATTTTATTTTAATTTAAAAGTTTCAAATCAGCTGTCATGTTGAATAGAAAAGCACAACAATTGTTTTTCCATGGCTTACTACGGGAAGGTGTAAGCATTTAGCAAATACATATGATAGTTTAATAAAAACCTGATTATTTCGAAAATGGTTACGAATAGGTATAGGGAACCTTAATACAGTTCGATAGAAAATGAAATTCTACATTTGATAGTGCATAAAGTTATAGGGTGTCCCATTGTGTGAATGTTTGCCGCTGAATTTAGGACACCCTGTATAAAAATAGACAAATTCAATAAAAAAATTGGAAACCTAAGATTATTTACCGATCGTCTGCAAAATATGAAGATTATATCTTCAAAACTTACAAAAATATGAGATTTTAAAATTTGGTACCCCGAAGGCTCATTTTTGGTTCAAGGTCAAGTATCTTAAGAACGCTTGAACCTAGGTATAGGACATGCTACATAAAATAGCATTAAAATTCTCCGTAGAATCCAAAAATATCATAAAATACAGGGTGTTCCATTTAAAATAAGCAAGTTGATACCAACTTCCGGTTAAACCGGAAGTGACAGGAAGTTGAAAATATTTCAAAAAAGAAGTACGCCTTGACCTTACCTTAATCCCAAAATTTGACGTTTTTATCTAAATGGCATCATCAAAAACTTTTAATGAACGGGTTGCGTGAATAATATATATATATATATATATATATATATATATATATATATATATATATATATATATATATATATATATATATATATATATATATATATATATATATATATATATATATATATATATATATATATATATATATATATATATATATATATATATATATATATATATATATTTATATATATATATATATATATATATATATATATATATATATATATATATATATATATATATATATATATATATATATATATATATATATATATATATATATATATATATATATATATATATATATATATATATATATATATATATATATATATATATATATATATATATATATATATATATATATATATATATATATATATATATATATATATATATATATATATATATATATATATATATATATATATATATATATATATATATATATATATATATATATATATATATATATATATATATATATATATATATACATATATATATATATATATATATATATATATATATATATATATATATATATATATATATATATATATATATATATATATATATATATATATATATATATATATATATATATATATATATATATATATATATATATATATATATATATATATATATATATATATATATATATATATATATATATATATATATATATATATATATATATATATATATATATATATATATATATATATATATATATATACATATATATATATATATATATATATATATATATATATATATATATATATATATATATATATATATATACATATATATATACATATATATATATATACATATATATATATATATATATATATATATATATATATATATATATATATATATATATATATATATATATATATATATATATATACAGGGTTATTCACGCAACCCGTTCATTAAAAGTTTTTGATGATGCCATTTAGATAAAAACGTCAAATTTTGGGATTAAGGTAAGGTCAAGGCGTATCTTCTTTTTTGAAATATTTTCAACTTCCTGTCACTTCCGGTTTAACCGGAAGTTGGTATCAACTTGCTTATTTTAAATGGAACACCCTGTATTTTATGATATTTTTGGATTCTACGGAGAATTTTAATGCTATTTTATGTAGCATGTCCTATACCTAGGTTCAAGCGTTCTTAAGATACTTGACCTTGAACCAAAAATGAGCCTTCGGGGTACCAAATTTTAAAATCTCATATTTTTGTAAGTTTTGAAGATATAATCTTCATATTTTGCAGACGATCGGTAAATAATCTTAGGTTTCCAATTTTTTTATTGAATTTGTCTATTTTTATACAGGGTGTCCTAAATTCAGCGGCAAACATTCACATTTTCAAAGCCGCTAAAGTCCGTTTTTTTTAAATGGGACACCCTATAACTTTATGCACTATCAAATGTAGAATTTAATTTTTGTATCGAACTGTATTAAGGTTCCCTATACCTATTCGTAACCATTTTCGAAATAATTGGGTTTTATAAAAATATCGTATGTATTTGCTTAAATATATTATATATATATATATATATATATATATATATATATATATATATATATATATATATATATATATATATATATATATATATATATATATACATATATATACATACATACCACATATATGTGGGTTATGAAATTAAGTCATTTATCAAATTTGTAAAAAAATTGTTTTGTCACAAAACACTTCAGGTTTCATTTTCTTTTTTATATTTTTTAATTTCACGCCTCCTACAAAGGGATAAATTAAAGGCAGATTAGGTTAGGTTAGTTTGTCTATTCTTAAAACTTTATATAGTTACTTTGTAGCCAGTGGAAAGCCGACCGAACAAAAAGGACCCGAGCCATTGCCCACTCAAAAAGTTATTGCCGCATATCGCCTTGCTCTCAAAAAATGGCCTATTTTTTTCTGACTAGCTCAAACTTATCTAGATCTGGATGGGGTTCGTCACCAAATGCGGATTGCACGATTTTTATGAGGTAATTGTTGAACAGAGACTATACGGTTTGTCCACCTATTAGATTAACAAAAAGAAACATTTTTATTTCTCGTTTTTTTTTTTAGATCAAACTTATTCAAAATAATATAAACCTAGTATTGCAAATTACAGCTCGTAAATTTTAGCGGGAAATGTTTTCCCGTATATTTTGCCACACATCTAGAGAGTTTATTTGAATAGATACGGAAATGTAAATACAAAAGTTTTAGGGTTTTTTATGAATCATAAGAATTTTTTATTATAAGTGCGAAAATATTAGATATGTCAAATTTTGACAGGTCGTCAGTTTTTCTTCCTGATTTCAAATATGTTTATGTTTGTTATATTTGATGGACCAAATTTAAAAATAAAAAGCTTTAAAGTTTGTGCGTCACGGTGAACATCGTGAAAAGGTTTAGTTAGTCATACCGAAAAAAAACTTAATGTGAAGTGAAGTATTAAGCATATTATAGTAGAATTATTTCGGATATGCAGTAACGTAACGACAGCACAAAAAGAACGTAATTCTTAGCTGTTAACGGTTAATATACAAAGTTTTTTAAGGAATGCACACACTAATGCGTTCTAGGCAGCAATTACGGGGGCGATCTTATGCTGTCATATTCGACATTGCCCCCTTAATTTATTATACATTTGCGAATATTACTTCTAAATTTACTATGAATGGCTTCTTGTATGAGATGGGAATTATCTCTGTTCAGATTTCTAATTTTGCTTCGTATCCTTTCTTCTAAAATTTGCACATTTCATTGTATATTATAATAAATTAAATATTTTAAGTAACCCCAAAGAAATATGTCAAGGGGGATAGATCTGGACTATTTGCTGGCCATCTTATTTGCCCAAGCCTGCCTATCCAAAGAGGATGTTTATTGTGGGGTGGGGCACCATCGTGTTGACAGATTAAGTTGTGCCAAAAATAAACGTGAAACATCACTCTTCTGTTGAGTTTCGAATTGAGTGGTTCTCTGTGTATTGATAAGCAAGTGTATGTGAAGACGAGAATGTCGAGTCAAACGCGCCGAACTGCAAAATTTCTCCTGACAAATTTTGTTATATTTGTGGAGAATTTCTGGTGAAATCACAAGCTAGGCCATTTTCTGAAAATCTAAAAAAGCCTACTTTAAATATTTTGGTGTGTTATTTGGGGATCAAGATAAGCGGTGGGCTCCCCATGTGTGCTGGGTTAGTTGTAGTGTATCATTGGTGCAGTGGATGAAGGGAAAGAGAAAAAGTATGCCTTTTGCAGTTCCAATGGTATGGCGAGAACCCACCAATCATTCTGACGATTGTTATTTTTACCTGACAAAGACGGAAGGTTATTCCAAAAAGTGAAAGCACAATATAGAATATCCAAATTTGCAATCTGCCATACGACCTGTTCCTTATAATGCAAATTTGCCAGTGCCGATTGCGCCTCTAAATTGGCAAGCTATTGATTTGGGAGATAATGGAGATAACGCATCATCAGGCAGCTCAGAAGAACAGTGCACCGATCCCACTTTTACCACAGGTCCCAGTTCTACATTTGGTTGTTCAAAGTGAACTAAATGATTTAGTACGTGATTTGGGGTTATCCAAGCAACAGTCAGAACTTCTGGGTTCCCGTCTTGAGGAATGAAACCTATTGGCCAAAGAAACAAAAATTACGAATTTCAGAAAAAGAAATGCTATGTTTTCTGAATTCTACAGTATGGAAAATTCGTTGTGCGCGTGTACTGATATAGACAGTTTAATGCAGGAACTTGATATTGAACATTCTCCCTGTGAGTGGCGCTTATTCATAGACTCATCTAAATATAGCTTAAAAGCTGTGTTATTGCATAATGGAAATTTAAAACCTTCTATACCAGTTACCCATTCAGTTGCAATGAAAGAAAATTATGATGAAAATATGCGCACGATTTTGGATAAAATAAGCTACAATAGATATAAATGGCAGATATGTGGGGACTTAAAAGTTATAGCTATTTTAGTGCGACTTCAGATGTACAAAATATTGCTGTTTTCTTTGTTTATGGGACAGTCGTGCAATAAATCAGCATTATGTAACAAAAATTTGGCCAGAAAGAAGCGAATTTCAACCGGGATCTCAAAATGTTAAATTTATACCTCTTGTTGATCCCAAAAATGTCCTTTTGCCTCCTCTTCACATTAAACTTGAACTGATGAAAAACTTTGTGAAGGCTTTGAATAAAGATGGTGATGGATTTAAATACCTAAGACAAGTCTTTCCCCAGTTAAGTGATGCCAAATTAAAAGAAGGCATTTTTATTGAGCCACAAATCAGAAAATTGCTGGAGGATGTCAATTTTACGGAAAAGCTTACCAGGCAGGAACTCAGAGCATGGAATTCATTTGTTAATGTATTAAGAGGATTTTTTAGGCAATAATATGGATATAAATAATAAGTAAAAAATAAAAGTTTAATAAGTTAATATTTTTCTCGTTTGCTTTTCTCTTAGATGTATGGTATGTTTAATAGGCGTAAACTGTAAACATAGTCAATAAACAGGGTTAAGAATTTTCTGAAATCATTTTTTCTATAGATATTAAGTATCGTAACATTCGATATAGTTCTACAACTCTAACAAGAAAACCCTACGTTTGTCATTTTCATATTTGAATAGGTCCATTTTATTAGATTATGCTGTTCTGATTTGTGTTACAACAAAAAAAATTTTTTTTGTCGGACAGTGTAATTTTTATTTTTGTGGTTAAAATTCCTGCTGTTGTAAAGGTTGAGTTAAAAAAATAATTTTGGACAAAAATAATTCATCTTCCACAATTCGTCTTGATGCTTCTTGGCAAAATCGTAGTCGTATCTGTTTTGCTTACTTAAATCCTGAACGGGAATAAGGCCTATATTTGTATGATTTAATTTCATGAATTTTATGCCATGATTTATCGAAATATTTGGCGGCGTCCGGGATAGATCGCTCAGGATCTTCTAAGAAAAAAAATTATAATTTACTATCATAATATAAAGGTCATGAAACCCACAGCCCTCGGGCCGCATGCGGCCCGCCTACTAATTTCGTTCGGCTCCTAGAGGCTAAAGAAAATATTGTATCGCGCCGCGCCCTCGAATCACACTCCGAGGACGCTAGCGCCACCTAGTTAGAAGAGATCCACTCTGTGAACTCGCGATCACAACTACCCACAAGGCCATTAAATGACGTTGCATGTCTATTGAATCTTTCTAATGATTTTAGAAATTATCACTACTAAAGGGACCTACTTCCAAGAGCGAACGAAGCGCTACAAGCGAAAGAGTGAAGTTGCTACCTGTGCGATAAGTAATTATAGTGTAAAAAAAAATTAGTGAGCAAAAGCGCACATTTGAAGAAAAGTGGACTGAGTTATACTTGTTCGTTACTCTTAATCAAAAACCCGTCAGTTTGGTGTGTCAAGAATCCCTTTCAGCCTTGAAAGAATACAACGTAAAAAGACATTACGATACAAGGCATGCTACAAAGTTTGAGACTACAAAGGGCAATTACGGCCAGATAAAGTGAGAGGTCTAAAAAGTCAGCTTTAACGACAACAAGATAGTTTTCAAAAGCAGAACACTGAAAATGAAGCAAGCGTAGAGGTTAGCAACATTATATCCGAAAAAATAGCTTTGAAATCAAAACATTTTACTGATGGTGAATTTATCAAGGAATGTATGGTGGCCGCCGTTGAAGTATTGTGCCCGCCTCAAAAACAACTTTTTTCTAAAGTTAGTTTATCCGGTGTTACTGTCGCCAGAAGAATCGAAGAGTTAGCGGTAGACATTGAAAATTCACTAAAAGAGCGCGCATCGAAGTTCGTATACTATTCTGTTGCTCTCGACGAAAGCACAGATTTACCCGATACCGCTCAATTAGCTATAGTTATTCGGGGCATTGATAATAATATTGAAATCACTGAAAAGATGGCTGCCTTTTTTCCTGATTAAAGGAACTACAAAAGGATGTGATATTTATAAGTGTATCATGACAATACTGAGGCGATATAATTTAGATTTGACAAACCTTTCTGCAGTTGTAACAGACGGTGCAGCATCCATGGAAGGAAAAAATGAAGGGCTCGTGTGTTTGATGAAAAAACAGCAGAAAGATCTTCCTTTGATGCATTACGATTGTATCGTTTATCACCAAAATCTTTGTGCAAAATCCACAAATATTGATGAGGTGATGAAAATAGTCGTAAAAACTGTGAACTTAAGGGAGAAATGCACGCATAGGGGTTCGCGAGACCACGAGACTAGTCTCGAAACGAGACCGAGACCGAGACTTGAAAAAGTCTTTCGAGACCGAGACTTGATGTTCGAGACCTAGACCGATACCGAGACTTACCTATCGAGACTTTCGGTCTCGATCTCAAAGTGAAGTAGCAAAATAACTAATGTTCGTAAATTATTTGTTTTGACAAAATAATTCAAAAAATATATGCTTGGGGGCAAATTAATTCATGCAAAAAAATAATTTTTCTATAATCAATTATATTATACTAGCATTGTATATGTTCTTATAACAATGATACTAGTGAAAAACGATATAAATAACCATAAAAAGAGAATTTCCCAAATTTAGAAATTCTAGTAGCGAAATTCCACCTCACATGTCGAAAACCGTAAATTGCTACCCCGTTCTCAAAAAGAGACACTTTATCACAACTATACTATACAGGATTTTGATATTGTGATCTTTATAAATTTATGATCGGTTTTTATGTTTAATTATTGAAAGTAACTAAAATCCAAAAATTTTTAATTTTTTGGTTGAATAATTAATAACTATTAGACTGTAACAACCAAAAACATCGCAATATCATATTCTTATATAGTATAGATACGGTAAAGTCTCCAACAGACGAAGTAATTCTGGTGATTTTTGTTTAAAAATTTTCCGACTTAAAATAAACTAAAAATTGTTTAAAAAAATCAGTGAAAATTTTTCTTAACATTTTCTTCTTTAATCGCTTCGTTGCTAATTAAAGAAGCTACGTGTTTTATAGAACAATTTTTTGTATTGATTTTGTTTGTATTTGAAAATAATGGACGATATAAAATTTTTAACTATGCGTATAATAAAAATAATACATATGCATACGGACAAGATTTTCAACAAAGAAAACAAAGTATAATTTGGCTTAGGATTTTAAATAGATGATCAATAAAGCTAATTCAATTATTACGCTTAAAAAATAACGAACAGTTCTAATAACAAAGTAAAAATTTAAATTTCTAAACGTACATTATAAGCATATTTTTAGATTTTATTTCAACCTATATTACAGAAAATTCAAACTAATATTTTTTAATTTCATTTTTCAAGTTACTTTTATACCATGTATGAATACATAATAAGCATTTGTTTGAAGTTTCATTTAACATGCTTCTTAGTTTTGTATTAATTAACCCTGCTTGTGAAAATAAACGCTCAACTGCTACAGAGGTCGCCTGTATAGACAAAAGATCTTTTGCCATTTTGGCTAAATTTGGAAATTGTTTATCGTGTGCTTTCCACCATTCTAAACTATCTGTACCCTTTGGAGCGCGCTTTAATTGCAAATATTCTATTATTTCTTTTCACCAATTTTCGGAATCACATTTTTTCAAATAGTGATGTATAGTCGATGTCATAGTTCTCATTGCTTGAGGAACTTGATATTATTGGTGATTCAGCAGGCACAATATACTTCTCCCTGTACATTTTCTCAAAAAAGGTTATAGATTGATTTTTCAGGCGAACAATTGAACAGGTAGATATTTGTTTAATAAATAAATTTACTTTTAAAATCTACTCCACTTTTAAAATTTATAGTTAATTTACCAAAGAACAAAAATAGTTGATTCACAAGTAGTATTATGAACTATAACCGCCTTTATGCAAGCACAACGTGCAGACCCCTAAGAACGGCCCTGGTTAAGAAAGTAAATAGGCATCAAAGTAATACAAGTTTAGTTCAAAATAGCAAAGTTTACAGAATACCTAAGGGTGCTTTACTTGGCCATCAATCGTTTTCTACCTATTGAATTATAACGTCTGTCCCTAGAATGCCCAACACGTGTCCTTATTTTGTGTTTAATATATCTTATTCCATTTGTATATCTTTCGAAATGTCAAATAATTATTGTTTTGTGGATGGTTGTTTAAGTAACTCTAGTGATGTGTGGCCTTTCTGTTGATGTCCAAAGAACAAGGGATATGTGATATTTATTTTGATACACCTACTATTGTCCGTATATCTTCATTTACTGATTCCATCTGTTGGCAACATCATATCGAATTATAGATTTTTGGAGTAATTTTTTATATAAATATGCCTACATTTTTTTTACTTTACTGAAATGTTCAAACATTGTGTTTTTTTACATTAAATTTTTAAGATTGGAAAAACTCTGGGTTTCGAACGTAGGCTTCCATGTACTTTTGTCTAAATAACATCTCGGCGAACAATTATTATTTTTAAAATTTTGTTTTCGAGACCACCGAGACTTTCGAGACCGATACCGAGACTAAGTAGGTTTCGGTAAACATTTTCCGAGACTCGCCCTATGCACGCAAAAAGTGAAAAACCAGCGACAAGGTCTAGTCAAGTTCAAAGTAAGATGAAAAGGTACCTACGTATTAGAGAAAACCTCCTGCATGTCCGACCTCAAAAAAATATTTTATGTATAGGCAATTTAAATTACATTTCGTTTAAAAATGGGTTCAAAGCGGTTCACGCGCTGCAGAAATACACAGACATGAGTACGATTTACCATTTCAAATTTTGCAGTTACGTAGACAAAGGATCAATGCAAGGCAGTAAAGAGCCATTTTGTGGAAAAAAAATTATATGCGACGGCATTTGCGTCAAAAACTGGTCAAAAAATGGTCGAAAATGGACAAATCTACTTCTATTTTATAATACTAGATTTGATTTTTTCATAAAAATTCGCATTTAGCGCCCAACTATACGTATTTCCCTATTAAAATCACATTGAAGCTAGTACATATCTCTTATAGTTTTAACATAATATTGCAGCGGCGGAAGGCTTGCAAATGATCCATAATACTGCGTGCAGTTCCCCTTTAAATCACGTGGCCTCAACCACAGGAATTCCAAATTTGTTTACACGAAATTAATGCCGAGTATGGTGATGTGACATATTTTTCTGAAGTTCGTTGACTGAGCAGAGGAAAAATGCTAAAACGCGAAAGAAATCGCCCCCTTCATGGAAACCAAAGGGAAACCAGTTCCTCAATTTAGTGCCCCGAATGGCTGCGCGACGTTGGATTTCTCACGGACATCACGCGGCACCCCAATGACTTGAACGCCAAACTACAAGGAAAAGAAAATCTCATCAGCAACCTACTTGACGCTGTGAAGGCATTTGAGTTTAAACTGGAGTTATGGAAAAATCAGTTGTTGAAAAAAGAGTTTACGCACTTTCTTAAACTGAAAAGTTGCGAATGTACAGGGTGTTCGGATTTGGTTGCAAAAGCAGGGTATCTGGCTTAATTTTAAAGATAGAACCTTGCGGTTTTCACGAACCTGAGCTAATTTTTTGTGAAACTCATGAAGCCGTAAACAAAATTTTCATAGCCTTCTTCGTTTATGAGATACAGGGCGAAATAGAAAATTTTGCATTTTGGGACCCCCCTCGTATCTCGGTTATCCTTTAACTTAACGCAAAAGGAAAAATTGCTGCTTATGCAGTTTTTTACGCTGGATTCAGTGGCGTAGTCATATTTTTCATTTGAGTTGTTAATTTTTAGATATGACCCAAAGTTGTGTTTTTTTAAATGGGACACCCTGTATATTTGTCCAGAAATTGATTTGTCCTTTTAAAAGCTTCTCAAAAGTATATAATAGTATGGGTATATTTTAATAAACAACAACAAAAATCCTAATTTTTATAATTATCATCCCAAATTTTGCAGTAGGCCGTGCAAAACGATGCCGTTTTCTTTTGTTTTCTTGGAAGCAAATGACCTTTCCTAATTTTGTACGCGTATATAGCGCTAATTTTTTGTATTTATTTATTGTGTAAAAATATATTTGTATTATTGTGGAAGAAAACCAAACTTTCGAACATTAAGTAAAGTACGATATGTTAGCTTGTTTTATATTAACTAATGAACATGTTGAAGCTGCTTCTGAGATGTATTTTAACAGGTAAATAGTTAATTTTTAGGTATGTTAAAAATACTATTGCTTAATTTTTATTTAGATATCCAGAAAGGAGGCAACCTAATATATCCACTTTTTATCGGATAAAAAAGAATTTACTTAATCACGGGTCATTTATCAAACCTCGTACGAAAACATGTAATAAAGAAAATCGGGACGCTGAGGAAATTACGGTTTTGGCTAATGCAGAAGCTTACCCTACAAACTCTTGTAGGGCCAGTGAAAAGAGCATAGGGATTCCAAAAACTAGAGTTCAAGAAATTCTAAAAAAGCACAAATACCACCCATACAAATTTAGGCTCGTGCAGCACTTACAGCCAGGGGATGCAGAGCGTCGGGTAGTCTTCTGCAATTGGTTTCGAGAAAGATACGATATGGTTAGAGATTTTGAAAGGAAGGTTATATGGTCAGACGAAGCACATTTCAGTAATTCTGGTATACTCAATAGCCACAATAGTAGATTCTAGTCCCAGGAAAATCAACACCAAATATTTCCCAGAAGACAGCAGGGCAGGTTTGGTCTAAATGTGTCCTGCTTCATATTAGTAACACATATAAAATTTTGTATATTTGAGGGAAATCTAACAGCTAATCGCTATATAGAAATTTTAGAGGCAGCTATACCTGAATTACTTGACGATGTTCCTCTAGCGCAAATTAACGAAATTTATTTTCAACAGGACGGTGCTCCTGCACACAATTCTGGAATGACGAGATTATTTCTGGACAATAATTTTACCAATCAATGGATCGGAACAAATGGACCTATAAGATGGCCCCCTAGGTTCCCAGGTTTGTCGATTTTAGATTTCTTTCTATATGGATATCTGGAAAATAGAATTTACAAAGACCATTATGATAATGTCCAAGATTTAGGAAATGCAATAAGAGAAAATTTTCGCTATTTACAAAATCATCCCGTTATTTTGCTTAATTCCCTAAAACGAATACGAAAAATCCAAAAATTTTTAATTTTTTGGTTCAATAATTAATAACTAATAGACTGTAACAACCAAAAACATCGCAATATCATATTCTTATATAGTATAGATACGGTAAAGTCTCCAACAGACGAAGTAATTCTGGTGATTTTTGTTTAAAAATTTTCCGACTTAAAATAAACAAAAAATTGTTTAAAAAAATCAGTGAAAATTTTTCTTAACATTTTCTTCTTTAATGGCTTCGTTGCTAATTAAAGAAGCTACGTGTTTTATAGAACAATTTTTTGTATTGATTTTGTTTGTATTTGAAAATAATGGACGATATAAAATTTTTAACTATGCGTATAATAAAAATAATACATATGTTTATGGACAAGATTTTCAACAAAGAAAACAAAGTGGAATTTGGCTTAGGATTTTAAATAGATGATCAATAAAGCTAATTCAATTATTACGCTTAAAAAATAACGAACAGTTCTAATAACAAAGTAAAAATTTAAATTTCTAAACGTACATTATAAGCATATTTTTAGATTTTATTTCAACCTATATTACAGAAAATTCAAACTAATATTTTTTAATTTCATTTTTCAAGTTACTTACATAATAAGCATTTGTTTGAAGTTTCATTTAACATGCTTCTTAGTTTTGTATTAATTAACCCTGCTTGTGAAAATAAACGCTCAACTGCTACAGAGGTCGCCTGTATAGACAAAAGATTAAATTTTTAAGATTGGAAAAACTCTGGGTTTCGAACGTAGGCTTCCATGTACTTTTGTCTAAATAACATCTCGGCGAACAATTATTATTTTTAAAATTTTGTTTTCGAGACCACCGAGACTTTCGAGACCGATACCGAGACTGTAGGTTTCGGTCTCGGTCTCGAAGCATCGAGACCGAGACCGTAAACATTTTCCGAGACCGAGACTGATTCAGTCTCGGTCTCGCCCTATGCACGCAAAAAGTGAAAAACCAGCGACAAGGTCTAGTCAAGTTCAAAGTACGATGAAAAGGTACCTACGTATTAGAGAAAACCTCCTGCATGTCCGACCTCAAAAAAATATGTTATGTATAGGCAATTTAAATTACATTTCGTTTAAAAATGGGTTCAAAGCGCTTCAGGCGCTGCAGAAATACACAGACATGAGTACGATTTACCATTTCAAATTTTGCAGTTACGTAGACAAAGGATCAATGCAAGGCAGTAAAGAGCCATTTTGTGGAAAAAAAATTATATGCGACGGCATTTGCGTCAAAAAGTGGTCAAAAAATGGTCGAAAATGGACAAATCTACTTCTATTTTATAATACTAGATTTGATTTTTTCATAAAAATTCGCATTTAGCGCCCAACTATACGTATTTCCCTATTAAAATCACATTGAAGCTAATACATATCTCTTATAGTTTTAACATAATATTGCAGCGGCGGAAGGCTTGCAAATGATCCATAATACTGCGTGCAGTTCCCCTTTAAATCACGTGGCCTCAACCACAGGAATTCCAAATTTGTTTACACGAAATTAATGCCGAGTATGGTGATGTGACATATTTTTCTGAAGTTCGTTGGCTGAGCAGAGGAAAAATGCTAAAACGCGAAAGAAATCGCCCCCTTCATGGAAACCAAAGGGAAACCAGTTCCTCAATTTAGTGCCCCGAATGGCTGCGCGACGTTGGATTTCTCACGGACATCACGCGACACCCCAATGACTTGAACACCAAACTACAAGGAAAAGAAAATCTCATCAGCAACCTACTTGACACTGTGAAGGCATTTGAGTTTAAACTGGAGTTATGGAAAAATCAGTTGTTGAAAAAAGAGTTTACGCACTTTCTTAAACTGAAAAGTTGCGAATGTACAGGGTGTTCGGATTTGGTTGCAAAAGCAGGGTATCTGGCTTAATTTTAAAGATAGAACCTTGCGGTTTTCACGAACCTGAGCTAATTTTTTGTGAAACTCATGAAGCCGTAAACAAAATTTTCATAGCCTTCTTCGTTTATGAGATACAGGGCGAAATAGAAAATTTTGCATTTTGGGACCCCCCTCGTATCTCGGTTATCCTTTAACTTAACGCAAAAGGAAAAATTGCTGCTTATGCAGTTTTTTACGCTGGATTCAGTGGCGTAGTCATATTTTTCATTTGAGTTGTTAATTTTTAGATATGACCCAAAGTTGTGTTTTTTTAAATGGGACACCCTGTATATTTGTCCAGAAATTGATTTGTCCTTTTAAAAGCTTCTCAAAAATATATAATAGTATGGGTATATTTTAATAAACAACAACAAAAATCCTAATTTTTATAATTATCATCCCAAATTTTGCAGTAGTCGCAGCACTAGATTTACTCAAAAAAGAGTTCTAATCAAGGTTTTCTGACTTCAGAGATAATGAAAATTGCATCAATCTCTTAGCGCGACCATTCAGTGTATCCGTTGAAGACATGCCAGAAAATTGTCAGATGGCGCTTATCAATGTGCAGTGTAATTCGGAACTGAAAGACAAGTTCGACATGATTCTTGATTTGTATTCAAAATATGTGTATCTGGAAGGAAGTTTGCGGGTTGCAACTACAAAAATAAAGCCAAATATTCTATATATATTTTTTAACCAATAAAGAATATTACACTTTGAAATTGTATGTTTTTTATTTTATTGATATGGTGGTAAAGTGACGTGGACCATTGTGGCCCTTCGGACGATGTGAAATCGATTTTTGGCCCTTGCATTAAAAAAGGTTGAAGACCCTTGAAACACAACATTTGGTAGAATTACCTTCAAAATAAAGCAAAATGTTAAGGTCTTGTTCCTTGTTTCTTTGAACTAATCTAATTTTCCTCTCTACGCTTTTTCTTTGTTGTAGTTATCTAACAGATAATGTTCACTTGATTGTAAATATCTTTATTGCGTTTGAAAATGTACTAGTAGCCCAGATAAACCTACACCAGATGCGAAAGTGCCTATCTAACGCATGCATAGCGAATTTATGTAAAACTCCGCCTCCTACGGATGTCCAGCCATCTGAGACATAGTAAGAGGTCCAGTTGATATTTTAAATCCGCACGGGAAAGTGCTTGCTCGAGCGGCGATATCGATAGTGCGAGAGCTAATGTTATTATTTAATTTTTCAAACATCAATTTTTTATACAGTTTTATTTTCGTGGTTGTAAAAATGCCTGGTTATTAGTGCCTTTATTTGTATTGTTCAAATAGAAGTGGGAGCAATAAATCACTGTTCAAATTACCTTAAGATCCCGTAAGGTATGTTGGTTTTATTATTAACATTTACAATTTTTTAGCCTGATAGTAAGTTTAATAGGTTCACGCAAGATATGTTTTAACAAGTATGTACTTTATAAGTAGCCTAATTTATAGTTTTTTTTATAGTATAAAAATATAATAATTTTAGATTTAACAGTTGCCTTAAAGCGGCTGGAAGGGAAGATCTTTTAGAAAAAAGTTATTGTAATTACAAGTTATGTGAAGATCACTTTGAAAGTAGATGTTTTGCGGTATCTTCAAGCTGTGTAAAGCGTCTTTATGATACCGCTATACCGACAATTTTTCCTGGACCAAAGCGCAGATCTGATTTTTTATTCGATGAAGTCAAAGTCAAAATATGCTTTATTATCAAAAGAAACTGTTCTTATTGACAAAGCTGAAAAAGAATAATACAATTAATTATAATTAAATTATTTCAAAAAGGATATAATGTAAGATGCGTCCAAAATAAAGATTTAAAATACATAACAGAATCTAATACACATAACAGAACTTAGAAATAAGAGAAAAAAAAAACCTAACATGGTAACACAAATCGTAATTAATATTTAAAACTTACAAAAAAAAAGTAAAATAAAACATGTTCACAAACAAGAAAGGCTCATACATGAACCTAAGCATAAAATATAGACAATATCATTATAGAACCAAAGACACAATTTTCTTAAACACAATTAGTCCAAAAGTAAAAAAAAAATTATATGTATATATATATATATATATATATATATATATATATATATATATTACAATGAGGGCATAAAGTCTGGAAACCTTGAGATATGTCAAAAACTATACAAGTTGGGTAAAAAAGTTTCATATAAAAGTTGTATAGTTCCTTACGATTAATGATTCAATAATGTCTTGAAATATACAGGGTGTTTTAAAATCAAGTTACACGTCAAAACTTCAGAATCTCTAGTGGAACACCCTGTATATTATTTCATTTTAAGAATCTACATGAAATTCTGATCATATTTTATTAAGCATACCCTATCCCTAAAGTCAACTGTTTTTGAGATAAAAAAATTAGAAAATGGAAATTTGCCTTTAAACAAAATTAACTCATTTCCGTATGCATAGTGAAATCTGGTGGATTATTTTAGAACTGCCATAGAAACTGTCATGTACTGACAATAAACTGTGTCAATTTTTAACATATTGTTGGAGAGTTACTTTTTTCCTGATAAAAATGCTTTCAGAAAGAGAAAGAATAGAGATTCTTATGATGTTTGGATGGGGAGATCGCCAAAGAAATCTTGACGAAGTATGTGAACTTTTTAATAATACGCATCCCGAGCGAGGACAAGCAGTTGCAAAATCCACAGTTAGCAAAATTATCAAAAAATTTCGTGATCATGGTTTTCTAAAAGATCTTCCCAGGACAGGTAGGCCAAAACTAGATGATGATATGAAATTGAATGTTTTACTCAGTTATAACGAAAATCCACATTTACCTACAAGTCAAGTACCATTAGATTTAAACCTTAATCAATCATCGGTAAAAAATATTCTGCACACGGCAAAGTATCATCCCAACAAAATAAGATTAATCCATGAATTAAATGAAGACGACTTTGACCGCCGACTTGAGTTTTGCGAAAGTATGCAAGAGCGATGCAACCTGGATCCATTCTTTTGTAGAAATATTTTATTTTCCGATGAAGCCACCTTTTTTCTTATTGGTACTGTCAATCGACAAACTGTAGATATTGGTCTACAGAGAATCCCTATTGGGCTCAAGTGGCTCATACGCAATATCCCGAGAAAATCAATGTTTGGGCTGGAATATTTCAAGATAGAATTATATGTCCCTACTTTTTCGACGTAAATTTAACCGGCGAAATTTATCTTGATTTCTTAAAACTCGAGTTGATTTCTGCCTTAGCTCAATTATATCCAGGTAATGAGCCCGATATGCCTACTGCAGCAATGGGGCTCCAACAAGATGGAGCACCACCTCACTACGCGCTACCTGTTCGGCAGTATCTCGGTGAAATATTTCCTAACAGGTGGATAGGACGTCGTGGTCCCTACGAATGGCCGGCCAGGTCCCCGGACTTAACTCCCCTAGATTATTTTCTATTTAAAGAGCAAAGTTTATTTGAACAGACCTAATATCGATGCGCTGAAAAATCGTATAAGAGATGAAATCCGACAAATCCCACCTACTTTCATTCGAAATCTACAACAAGAGTTCATCAATCGATTAGGATATTGTCAGGAAGTGAACGGACAACAGTTCCAGCATTTATTACGTTAAAACGTATCATTTAAAATTTTAGACTATCGTTGTTAATCGTTATTAAAAAAAAATTGTAAAACAGTTTTCTCATTTTTTTATCTCAAAAACAGTTGACTTTAGGGATAGGGTATGCTTAATAAAATATGATCAGAATTTCATGTAGATTCTTAAAATGAAATAATATACAGGGTGTTCCATTGGAGATTCTGAAGTTTTGGCGTGTATTTTAAAACACCCTGTATATTTCAAGACATTTTTGAATCATAAATCGTAAGGAACTATACAACTTTTATATGAAACTTTTTTACCCAACTTGTATAGTTTTTGACATATCTCAAGGTTTCCAGACTTTATACCCTCATTGTATATATATATATATATATATATACAGGGTGGCCCATCGAAAACGTACCGCAAGGCATAACGGCCAGGGTAATTTTTTTTTCAAAAAATCCAAAAACACGTCAATTTTGTTTGTGAGGGGGACAATTTTTGCCCTTAAAATGATCGCAAAATTTTCAACCCTCTAAGCGGGGGTGTCATCCCCCAAACTTTTTCAAATGGGAAGAGGGGTCAAGTGGTACCGCAATGAAAAGGGCTTTCTATTCTCTATACATTCCCGCTTTGGTTTTTATAATGAGGAGGTGAGAAAAAACAGACTTCTAATGAGCTATTTGGTCGATGTTACGTGTCACCTAGCAAAGCAAGAATTATCTTTCAGAGGCCATAATGAAAAAACCGATTCCGTTAGTGCGGGAAATTTTCGGGAAACTTTTAATCTGTTAATTAAACGTGATAACGAAATACAACAACAATTAAAAAAAATTGGAAATATTTTTTCTGGTTTATCAAAAACTATCCAGAATGATTTGATATCCTGTATTTCCGATTACCTTGCAGATACAATTCATAGGGAGATAAAAGAGTCGTTGTTTTTTGCAGTGCAAGCTGACGATACTACGGATATTTCTGAGAAGTCCCAATGTGCGATTTCAATTCGGTACGTTAATAAATACGGTGAAATCAAAGAAAGTTTCTTGGGTTTTCATGACGTTAGCGAAGACAGAACAGCGGACGCAATGTATGGATTAATTGTTACAGTCATAGGCAATTTCGATTATTAAACAAAATTAGTTGGGCAATGCTACGATGGTGCTAGTGTGATGGCAGGTTCATTGAATGGTTTGCAAAAAAAAGTTAAAGATGATGCTCCTTTTGCTTTGTTTACGCATTGTAGTGCGCACAGATTGAATTTGGTTTTACAAACTGGTTCAAAAAATATAAAAAATTGCCGAATTTTTTTCGCAAGTGCGTCCTCGATTCCCGGATTTTTTCATCAGTCTGCAAAACGGACATTTACTTTAGATTCGACGATAGGAAAGAGGATTTCTTCCAGTTCAGACACCAGGTGGGCTTCCCGTTCTAAAATCATTCAAATCTTGCACTCTGAATGGGAAGGCCTAAAATTAGTTTTTTCTAAAATTATTGACGACCAATCATCATCGGCTGAGTCAATAAACGGGGCCAAGGGATATCTTAAATTTATGAACGATTTAGAATTTTCGTTTCTTACCGCTGTGTATAAACATATTTTTGACATAACTGACCCCCTTTTCAACATTCTACAGAAAAAAATCATTGGACATCACCTATTGTAAAAAGCAAATATTTATGGCAAGAGATCGTATCAAGTTATTGAGAAATGAGACAATGTTTAATACAATATTTGAACAAGCCCAAACAAGGATTTTTAATAATAGGGACTCAGGGCAATTGTCAAAAAGAATTAAGTTATCGGACACCATTAAAGGCGATGAGCAAAGTTCTTTACGCATTTTATTTTATGAGATAATTGACAATATTGTGACTCAAATAGAAGAATTAGGTTTGCAGATATGTCTCAGTTATTATATTTCTTTAGCGGATTCCTCAAAATTCGAAGAATATAGCAAAAATTTTCCGCTTGAATTTGTGACGAATGTGACCAACTTTTATAAAAATTTCTTTGACAAACAAAAATTAATTAATGAGCTTAGTGTAATATATCTCGATGAACAATTTGCATTGCTGAGCGTCGAGGCAATTTTAAAACATTTCGTAAAAAATGAACTTCAAGAAATATTTCCTGAAAGTTACAAACTTTTTGCGTTAATTGCTACCATACCTATTACAAGTACCTCAGTGGAAAGACATTTCTCTTGTTTAAAGCGAATAAAAACGTATTCTCGCAATACAATAAAAAATGAACGTTTATCGTCACTTGCGCTAATTTCAATAGAAAGAGTTGTTCTGCTCTTTACAGAAGGCTGATAACTTTACGGATGTCATAATAAGTAAATTCGCCCTTTTAAAATATAGGCGGATAAATTTAATTTATAAAACTTAGTTGTCAGCTAAGTGTGTACGCGGCTTAACGTTTTCTTATAACGTCATTATTCTTGAAATTATTGTGGTTGTCGCCTACCCTAGCCTAAACACCACGAGCCGCCACTGAAAATCGGTCAAGTCATTTAGAAAATATGAAGGATTGAAATTTAAAATGTTTATTTACAGATTATCAGAGTAAATGATAAGGATAAATTCCTTCGACCAATTCGCTATTTTTGTCCTGTTATTTTAGATGTTTACTGCTGATTTTAGTGATTTGACATGCCACAACGATCAGGTGCGGTAGTTGCTAGATAGCTGTTCTGTAACTTGTGCGTTTAAATTTCTCAATATCATTAAATTTTTTATCAATAATTATGGTGTACTCACTTGCAGAAAAAGTGGAAATAATCGAACTTTATTTTAAAAATAATGAATGTGGCAATCGGGTTGCGCAGATATTTAATGAACGACATCCTGAAAAACACCTTTCCGGCAAAATTGTTCGCGAGTTAGTAGCAAAATTTCGCGAAACTGGATCCCTTATGAATAAAAAGAGGCAGATGGAAAATCCTGTAGTAAATGAAGCTATGGAGGTCTTTGTATTGGGCCAAGTTGCCATGGATAGTACGCTGAGTACAAGAAAATTAGCCAATGAGACCGGCGTGAATCGTACAAGTGTCCAAAGAATATTGAAAAAACACCATTTCCACCCGTATAAAATTCAGTTGGTACAAGAACTCAACGAAGACGATTTTGATCGCCGCTTGCAATTTTGTGAAACTATTAGTGAACGAGTGGCCAATAATAATAATTTTCTATTCAATGTGTGTTTTTCGGATGAGTGCACTTTCTTTTTGAACGGTGTAGTTAATCGGCATAACTGTCGGTACTGGGCTGAGAACAACCCCAGGGTATTTCACGAGGTGCACACACAACATCCTCAGAAATTGAACGTGTGGGCTGGTATTTTTGGAAATTCTATTGTGGGTCCTTTTTTTCTTCCTGGAACTCTAACAGGTGATATGTACTTAGATTTACTGGAAAATACCATCGACCCAGCCCTAACTGACATCATCGAAAATAATCCTGGATACGTTGAAGCGGAACTGATATTTCAACAAGACGGTGCACCTCCACATTACTCTCAAAATGTGCGTAATTATTTAAACACTAACTTTCTCGGGCGGTGTATAGGACGAAGGGGTGCCATTGAGTGGCCTCCCCGGTCACCCGACTTGACTCCTTTAGACTTTTTTCTATGGGGACACATAAAAAGTAAAGTGTATAGCACTCCACTTGCCTCATTAGAAGATCTGCGAACACGAATTATTGACGTTTGTCGCGAAGTGACCCCTCAAGTTCTTCAGAATGTTCGAGAACGATTTGAAGCTAATTTGTATTACTGTATGGAGGTCGACGGGCAACATTTTCAGCATTTGCTTCATTAATACGGTAAGTTTTTTTTTATTTAATTCAATTTATGCGTTTTTTGAAAAATGTATTTTTCAAATTTCAGTCCTTCATATTTTCTAAATGACTTGACCGATTTTCAAAACCAAAGCGGGAATGTATAGAGAATAGAAAGCCCTTTTCATTGCGGTACCACTTGACCCCTCTTCCCATTTGAAAAAGTTTGGGGGATGACACCCCCGCTTAGAGGGTTGAAAATTTTGCGATCATTTTAAGGGCAAAAGTTGTTCCCCTCACAAACAAAATTGACGTGTTTTTGGATTTTTTGAAAAAAAAATTACCCTGGCCGTTATGCCTTGCGGTACGTTTTCGATGGGATACCCTGTATATACATACATACATACAAAAGAAACAATACCCAAGACCAGTAGTATATCAAAAGTCGTCAAAAAACTAGTCCATCAAAGTATAATAGGCATTATCCAAAAGAAGGTGCTGTTTTCTAAATTTCATTGAATTATAAAAATTGAATTAGAAAATAAAGAATTTTTTATCAGGGTGGTTGAAGGTATTGGTAAAGCTAAATTATCACAATTTCTTGTTTGGTAAGTTAATGCAACTCTTGTATATTCATCCCTTCTTTTAAAAATTAAACAAACTGATTCCAAAATCTACAAGCATGACAGTGTTAATATTTTATGTTTTCTGAAAAGTGGCTTGAAGGAATCTCTAGGACTGGCATTGCACATACATCGGACTGTTCTTTTTTGAATTAAAAATGTCGATGTAAATAAAGTCTGGGAACAACCTCCCCAAAAAGGTAGGCCATATAGCTAATGGGATTCGATTAGTGCAAAATAAACTGATCTGGAGAAGGATAAACCCAGTTCTTTAGAAGTTAGTCGTACTGCATAGCAACCTTTTAAAAGCTTCTCAGTTAAATGTTCAAAATGACTTTCAAATTTTAAATTTTGATCTACAAAAATACCTAGAAATTTAGTGCAAGATCTGTTCTCATTACCTAGTGAACAATTAAAATGTAGAATATTAGTTTTTGACACGTTAAAAGAAAGAAAATTTGAGTCGCCCATTCCTTGATAATCCTAATATCTTCCGAAATAGTTTCCTGCAATCTAAGTGTGTCATTGTCATGCCAAAAAATAGAAGTATCGTCAGCAAAAAGAGTCAACGAACCTCTAACATTAAGCTTAGTAATGTCATTAAAATACAGAAGAAAAAGCAACGGACCCAATACAGATCCCTGAGGGACTCCTCTATCAATGGTCATTTGACCGGAGATTCCTTCCGCTATTCTAACCACCTGCCTACGACTACTTAAATACTACTCAAACCAATTTAAAACATTGTTTCTGCAACCATACCGTTTCAGTTTTTGCAACAGTATTCTGTGACTCACACAATCAAATGCCTTTGATAAGTCACAGAAGACTGCCGCTGCTGCAGACTTCTCATTAATTTTCAAATATAGTTTTTCTAGAAAGGGAAATATTGTATCGCTAGTTGATTTTGAATTCTGCAACCCGAACTGATTTTTATTTATTATTTTATATTTATCCAGAAACAAAGTAAATCTCTTGAAAATAATCTTTTCTACTACTTTTGAAAGTGTTGACAACATGGAAATAGGCCTAAAATTTGACTCAAGATCAGCATCACCACCCTTATGTAAAAGAACTACAAGAGCTGTTTTCAAGCAGGATGGAAAAACTCCAGTTTCCAAAGAATTATTAATGGCTGTTACCAGTGCACCAATTGCACTATTGGGCAGATGCATTAGTATATTAGCGGACAAATGATCAAGGCCATAAGATTTTTTGTTTTTGATGCTATTAATAACACAGGCCAACAGACATTTTGGTGCTTGCGATTTTTTGACTGTTCCTGGGTAATTTTTGGATGCAGAATGTAAAAAAGTTCTCAGATTTTGTCTATCAGATATAGTTTTTTTTTAAATTGTGTTTATATTTTACGTTATAACTGTTATAATATATAATATTACTATTCCCAGTTAAAAAAAAACAAAGACACATGGATTTAAGTATTTATTGCAAAAACTTAATTTACATAATTGCATTAGTCACTAATCACGTAAGCATTTTCTTTTATACGACTTTCTAGAATGGAGTTTACTAGGACAGTCTCGCTGAAGGCTCCAGCAGTAGTCCGCCATCATGTGGCTATCCCATCGTCCTTGATAACGATCTTCCATAGGTTTAATATCCTGATGGAATATTGAATCTGTTCTTCACTACAATCACCTAAGTTTTCTGGAAAACGATCTAGGTGGCTGTGGAGGTAGTGAACTTTTATACTCATGTTACAGCCGAGAATATTAAAATTTGAAATTTGTCTACTAATTCTACGTAATTCTCTGCTTCATGATTGCCAAGAAAATTTTGTACTACTTGAACAAATAAACACCAAGCGTTAGATTCAGTCTCGTTCATTGATGTGGTGAGTTGTGGATCTTTAACAAGTTAAGTTGCCTTATTTGAGGACCATCAAATATACCAGCTTTTAGTTTTTCCGTGCTAATGCTAGGAAATTTACGTGACAAATATCCAAAATAATTTCCATCTCGATTTAAAGCCTTCACAAATTGCTTCATTTGGCCTAGCTTGATATGCAAGGGCGGAAGCAAGATTTTTTCTCTTGAAACCAAAGGTTCGTTGATCACGTTTTGTTTTCCTTGAATCATGACATCTCTTGAAGGCCAATTTTTGTTAACCCATTGCTCATTTTTAGCTCTGCTGTCCCAAAGGCACAAAAAACAAGGATATTTTGTATAACCACTCTGCTGTCCAAGGAGGAAGTTAACCATTTTTAAATCAACACAAATTGCCCACTGATGTTCGTATTTAATTTTTCTCAAAACTAATGCAATTGTTTCATATTCTTCCTTCATGGTAGTAGAATGACCAACAGGAATTGAGCCATATTTGTTACCGTTATGTAAAAGAACACATTTTAAACTACGTTTTGAACTGTCAATAGAAAGGCGCCAATCATCTGGAGTGTATTCAGGCAAACCCATTTTTTCTAAGAGCCCTTTTATATTGTTACAGAATACCAAGTTATTTTCCTGAGCGAAAAAAGGCAGCAGATCCTTATCTCTTTTGCGATAAAATTTAATATTAGTACCTGGACAAAGTAGATTTTTTTCTTTTAATCTGAATGCAAGTAATTCAGCGGATTCCTTTGAGAGATTCAGGTTTCTTATAAGATCGTTTAGTTCTTCTTGATTGAAACACTGCGGAGTTGCTAAATCTGCTTCAAATTCGCTTTCGTTTTCTGATTGAATTCTTTGAATTTCGTCAGACGTTGATGTTTCTGTATCATCTTCTGTCAGTTCGGGTAGACTGCTGAATGATATTTCTTCCGAATGCGCCACAGGCCTTCTTGCAGCATCAGGATTTGTCCATTTGTGTCTATTGTTTCTATTTATGCCTTTAATATTAACGAGCATTAATAGCAGTCGTCATGATGGTTTCGCGGTTCTCTCCAAACCATTGGTACACCAAACTTTAGGCACTTCCTCTTTCACTGTCGCAAATGTTCAACACATGTTTTACATATGAAATGTGGGGCCCAAGATTTATCTTGATCTCCTAAATGAACGCCAAAATAGGCAAGATAAGCTCTTTTCACAAAGTCAGAAATCGTTTTTCTGCTCTCTTTCAAAGTGTATTCACCACACACATAACAAAAAACATCGGAATGATTTACACAGGTACGTCTGCTTGAGGATGCCGTTGTTTCAGTTTAGTGTCTTGATACTACAAAACGACCAAAATTTACACAAAATGATAGCACAACTTTACTTGGGAAAACTCAGTAATATACTAAATCGACTACAGCCAAGCAGCCAAAAGTATTTAAGAGCAGTGTATTGAGTAGTGCCTAGTATAGGAACATTCGGTCAGGGACAATTCCAGATATCCATTTGGTTAATTAGATTCTGGGAAATTTCTATTTTGACGATTAAGTACATATTTATCTCTTTATTTGTTGTCCTTTATCAGAAAAAAATATTAATTAACCTGTAACCTATATCTCAAAAACTAGAGCTGATAAAAAAAATCTGACATAAAAAACATCTAAAATCAGATGTTACATTTCCGGCACCAAATTTTTGTTTTCATTTTGTTACCCTGTGTAATTTCTCTTACTTCTAATACATCAGTTGACGCAATATTCGAAGAACCTCCGAAAAAGGCCATAATTTTATCAAGTAGGTAATTTTATTGTTAAAGATAGCATTGTTAAAATACCGGTACCGATAATCATATTAATCCCGGTAAGATTGAAATAACCCAACTGACGTGGTTCAGGGGCAGAGAAAATCAAATCTTAGACGTTATGAAGGTGAACACGGTCATCCATTACGCAAAAAGTTTATTACTATAGTTACGCATAAAATTAAAGAAAATGCAAACGTTAAAGTAATGGGCTTTAAAGATATGAAAATAATTGGTTTTTATAAACAATAAAAAGTAATTTTAAAATACTGTAACGCAACTGTCTATTATAATCTAGTCTAAAAATTTCGTATTAAGGTAAAGCAAATATTAGTGATAATAAAATAATTGAAAAAATAGAATCAGTAATAAAAGAGTTTATATAATACGTTTGTGTTGGAGGAGCAGCCATGGTATACACACAAAAAATAGCATTTTTTAACAATATATATGCTCACACTATCTCCATAACATAACACTCAGTAATTAAATAAATCCGCTCAACAAATCAAATTGACATACCGACCGGTATTAACAAGACTGTTTCGTCCGACCGTTGGTTTAGCCGGTAGGGCTATCTCGGCCGGACTAGATTCTTGTTACTTGTACAATACAGATAATTGAAAAACGTATTTTCTAAGAACTGAGCACATTTATTCGAAAATGTTTACAATATTTTTTTACAGGACACGTAAAAGCAGTTTATGTCGCTTCTATATGATTTGATTTTCTCCGTTATAGCACGTTATACCAATGCATGGTTTTTTGCCTTTAAATTATTTATTTTATCTTTGTTTTAGATATTACCCAAAAACCTTGTTTGTTGATGCCGATAATATTGGTTTTACTTAAAAAAATCATAAAATGATAGCATTTTACAATGTAATTCCTTAATAAAAGACAGGATATTCTTAATCAACTAGTTACATAATTAATGTTCAGATATTTTTTATAATTTTGTGAATAAATAAATATATTTGTGAAAGTTAAAAATGTGTTTTTCACTAATTTAAACACCATTTTCTAAATAGTGCAGGAAAATGAGCATTTGACATTTTTTTAAAACATTATTTATTTATTTATTTATTTATTTACAGTTAACTGTCTTACAGGAAGATCCCAATTACAAGACAGTGAAAAACTACATATTCAAGCCTACTAAAAAATTACATTTTACACATAAAAAGAAGCTTATAACTAATAATAACAGTAATTATTTTCCAAATTCTGATATTTGAATAAGATTTAAATTAGCAAAACGGTTTAGCGTCGTAAATTTTTCTTATATGATTCTAAACTATCAGAAAAAAAATCCAAATTAGTTTTTTTGTTAAAGTTATCGCAAATTGTATAAATAGGCGAAAATTTTAAGATGTTTGTACGAGGAGTCGGCAAGTAAAAAGCACTGCTTGTGCGTGAACTTAAACGAGGTACGTTGAAATTTATTTTAGAAAGTAAACAGGGGCAGTTTATCTTATTATTTAATAGCTTATACAAAAATATCATTTGCAGGTTATCTCGTCTGGTTTTTAAGTTCGTCAGTGAAAAAATTATCTAAAAGCTCTTCTTGTGCACATCCTTGAGCGGGATAGCTACCGTCTTGTTTAAAGCTTAGATATTTTACAAATTTTCGCTGTATACTTTCAATACCAGACACATGTATATTATATCCCGGAGACCATACAACTGCCTCATATTCAAGTTTGGATCGGACATAACTGTAGTACAGCAGCTTTATGGCTTCCACTTGGCTAAACTCTTTAGTAGTACGAACTATAAACCCTAACATTTTAGAAGAATCTGACCTAATAGCGCTGTAATGTGAGGTAAATGATAATTTTTGATCGAATGTAACTCCCAGATCACAGAACTCCTTGGATCGGCCTACAATTTCACCATTGCAGTTATAGTTAAAAATAATCGGTTCTGACTTTGTAGTAAACGACATAACCTTGCATTTTCCAATATTTAGCTGTAGACAATTTCCCTGGCACCAGTCAATAATATCCTGTAAATTTTATTGTATTTTTAAGCAGTCCTCCATAGACTTAATGTTAGCGAACAGTTTGATGTCATCAGCTTAGAGTAAATAACCAATATCCAGAGAATCACCAATGTCGTTAATAAAAATGTTAAACAGCAAGGGTCCTAAAACGGAACCCTGCGGTACCCCCGAACATGCTATATAGTTCTCCGATTGAAAACCATTTATAGCCACATATTGTGTGCGATTTGAAAGGTAACATGTAAAGAGCCGTAATAGGGAATCCGAGAATCAGATATTTGAAAGTTTATTAATTAGCTTGTCAAATGCTTTGGAAAAGTCTAAATATATTACATCAGATTGCAGACCCTCATCAATCGAGTCCGCAATGTATTGTGTTATAAGGGTCAGGTTGGTAGTTGTGGAACGATTTTTAAAGAAACCATGCTGTTCAGGAACAATTTTATTTTGCACCAACGGAAAAATGATGTCGTGCAATATGAACTCAAAGACTTTTGAGAAGTTGCATATGATGGAAACAGGTCTATAATTTTGAATGTCTGATTTATCACCCTTCTTAAAGACTGGACATACTTTCGACTTTTCCCATATATTTGGTAATGTCTGTTGTTCAATGCAAATGTTAAATAGGATTTGAAGAGGTTTTATTAACACAAATCGACAGTCACGTATCAAAAATGCTGGAATAAGGTCTGGTCCGGCAGTGTATTTAGGTTTAAGTTTTTTAATAGCACAAATAATATCCTGTTCACTAACTGTAGATATGTTTATGTTTTGATCACTACACGAGAATTATTTGAAATTTGGATATTGTTAGAAACTGAAACTTAACTTAAAAAATGAAGCAAATGAATTCAAAATATCGATTATCTAGATTCTGACCATCAAAGTGTATACTGTTTGGAATGCCTGTTATCTCTCTCCGGCCTTGACAAAATTCCAAAAGCGTTTGGGATCTTTCTTGATATCCGTCTCAATTTTTTGAATGTATTTTTTATATGCTATACTTATATCAGTTTTGATTTTTGATCTCAGAGTCTGAAATCTTTCGAAATCCTGTATGCTGCCATATTTTTTGTACTTTTTATGCTATTTATCTTTAGTTTTTGTATTTTTAATAATTTCTGAAGTGAACCAAGGATGATATCTTCTATTTGACGAATGGCGATAACGGGGAACTGCTAGGTCAAATATGGAGTATATTAAGTTATAAAAAGTATTACAGGCATTTTCCACCGTTGTCTGATTTTCCAGCAAGGACCAGTCTTGCTGAAGAAATGAGTTATAAAGCAAGTTGAAATCAGCTTTACGAAAATTGTATAGATTATTTATATTTAAGTTTATAGAGTTTTTAAAATTATTTGACTTTGGTCTTTTAATGGAAATCATTAAAGCAGGATGGTGAATATCTTCTTTGATAAGAATATCAAGTGATCGCTCTACGTTACAATTAGAGTTGCTATTCGTCAGAATAAGATCCAGAATCCTTTGATTGTTATTTTTAATAAAGTTATACTGCTCGAGATTAAAGAATTCCATAAAATGTTTTAACAAATTTATGCATTTACTATTTCGTTGAGAGTTTCCGCTTAAAAAACCCTCATAATCTGGTAAGTTAAAATCTCCTATAATGTATATATTTTTACCGTAGATATAGTCCAAAGTGACAAAAAAATCAAACAGATTTTCAAGATCGTTTTGTAAAACGAAAAAAAAATTATAATTGGTTTTTCATAAATAAGATCAAATCAAATTTATATCGCAGAAAAAGCAAAAATAAACACCTTACAAAACCGGTATTTCACATATTATAATACCCAAATATTCATAACATTTTGTTTCCAAAAAATTTGAATTGGTGCGGGTAATGCTATTTTTAATTTATTAATAATTTTTAATATCCGACAAAATTTTTGATGCGGGCCATACATGCGTTTCGCGCCGAGGCTAAAGAAAATTGACGCGCTTCTTGTCTAACTTTCGCATCGGGTGTAGTGTTATCTGGGCTAGTAGTACGAAACGGCAGTCGCACCTAGTGCAAAAATAAAATAAGCGACAGTTAACAAAGTAAAACTTGTATTTTCATTTATTTATTAAAATGTCCTTGAAATAACGGACGAGTCGATTGAATCTTTAATTACATTATTAATATTATTTATTATTAACAGTAACGTTATTTTTGCGAGCATTAATACAAATAATGTTTTTTTTTTATATATAATAGCAGAATAAGCTTAAGGTTCTTATTAACAAATAAAGCACTTTACACGTGTGTGTGTTGTTAGAAAAGTATTTTTCAGTTTATTCAGAACTACAACTTATTGTTATTATTATTATTTTCTAAGATCGCACGAAATGGGTGTATTGTTTCTTCCAAAATTTTTCGGAGAGGACTACTTCGAAATACTGGAATCCCCAAACCGGAAAAATCAAAAGATGTTCCCCATAATGTTTGATTTGCCGTTGACGCCATATGGGCCGGAAGACGAATCTTATTGTGCTGAAGATATGATGTCCAAACTAAATTTAAAGGAGTCTGATTTGACTAGGCGATACGTGCCAGAAGAATTCGACGATACTGGTGAGATATTATTATTTTGTTTTTCATAGCCCTCGTCTTTTTCTCAATGTATGCGATTTAAGCTGCATTTACGCTGGATGATCATAAGCAAGCATCAAGAAACAATTAAACTTAAAATAAGCGAAAATTATTTTAAAATGCTTATATTAATCAACTGTCACGTTTTTATAAAAATAAGGTGGCAGTTTACCTATTTCTATAAACTGGAATAGAGATTAGAGTATTAGAATCGCTAACCGTGCTCATACAGGTATGGGTATAAAATGGTCAACCTAGGCCTGGTTATTTAAGTTTAAATGTTATAAACAAATCTGACACATGTTGACAGTAAATAGAATACTTAGTTATTGTCTAGTGTAAGTGAAGTGCAAATGAAGCAAGAAAATTCGCAATAATTTTTTTCTAGAATTTTTTTTATGTGGAAGGGGTAGAATATTTTTGTACGGCTTACCTAAATTTTGTATACTAAATCAATTCTCCTATCCTTCATAGAAGCAAATGTATTTATAACATCCTCATAAAATGGATGAGTTGCCCTAATCTCCTCCAGAAATTCCTTTTGAATTGAAATATTGCCAAGCGAAGTAAGTCTTTCTTGAGATATTGTATTTCTTAAATAAGTTTTTACACGTTTAAGGCAAGAAAAACTTCTTTCCACTGAAGCACTTGTCGACGGTATTGTCAAAATAAGGGAAAACACTTTATATGCTTTGGTTAAAATATCTTTATTTTCATTAATTTTTTTCACTTGCTCTTGCAGCGATATATTCCAATTACTGTCATTGGCAAAAATAAAACCAAGCTCATTTTTAAGTCGTTGACTTTTTGAAAATATTTCCCCATATAACTGTAACAAATTTTCAAACGGACCAGTCGGAAATTTAAACTATATTCGAAAATATATAGTCTTGAAATCTTAGTGTCATGTCCATTAAAATATGGTCCAATATTTCACAAAAAAGGGTTCTATACTTAGCCCTAATTTTTTCAGGTGAAAGCTTAGCAAGCTCACGTTTGTAATGATTTATATCTGTAATAGAATTTGCTTTATCAAACATGGTATTAAAAAAAAATGTTCATTTCTTTTTTTTACAGAGCGCCTCACGACAGCGTTTTATATTGGATAAGCAAAAAATGAATGTCAAACGATTTTTTTTGAAGAACGCAACTTGAACAATCACATTTACTAACTTGGAATTTGAAGACCAACGAGTTTCTGTAATTGTTGGTAAACGCCTCGTAGATGCAGATGTAAGAGCATACGTTCGTTTGGCTGAGTGATGAAAAAATGAGGGAATACCACTAAGGCTTGCAAAAAAATTCGACATTTAGAAATATTTTTAAATTTTATTGCATCAGGACAAATACAGCCTGCGGCGATTTTTTTTTTTTTTGAAAGCCATTTGGATGGCCAGACATCACACTTGCGCCATCGTAACATTGCCCTATTAATTTATGTTTATAGTCAAATTGGTCCACAATTTGATCCAATAGAGAATATAAATTCTCCGACGTTCTATCGGAGCTGACATTATAAAATCCTAAGAATCTCTCGACTACCGAACCTTCTGAATTAACGTATCTTAAAATTTTGGAGCACTGGGAGGTTTGCGTAATATCAGTAGTGTCATCCACTTGCACAGAAAAAAACTGTGTGTTCATTATTTCATTTTTTACATGATCATTTAAATAATCAGAAATGCATTCAATTAAATTCAATTAATAAGTAATTATTTCGTTTTGAATAATTTTCGAGTCACCAGTAAAAACATTTTTAATTTTTTTGTGATGATCTTTTAGTTCTTGGGAACTTTTCGATATTAATAAACCTAAAAGCTTTTTAAAATTCCCCCTATTTATTAACTCGCTGCTCTCATCATGCCCGCGAAAGACTAACTCTTGTTTTGCAAGGTACAAAACTGAGTCAATTACCAAGCACATAAATAGTCTATTTAATCGGACGTTTTCGTTAAAATGTATTTTATATAGTTTAGCATTTTCTTTTAAAGTGTCAGCTATAGAGCTTTGATTTTTTACAAATGTTTTTAGCATTAATTAGCATTTTAAATGCTCCTTCATATATTTAACGTACCTGCAAATCCTTCCTTATTCCACACTGAATATTTATTGGAAACTAGTAAACAAGGCCAGCAAAACAATTTTTGCAATATTTGACTACTACATAACCATTTGTACGCCGAAAACCAGGATGATGATTAAAACTCTGATCTTGTTCCTTCCATCGATTAAATGGAGTTTCCAACAAAATGCAAACCACATCCGCGATCGGATTCATCAATAATGTAAATTAGTAAACCCGACACCAAATAAAGTTGTAACAACACCATAAATAAATATAACACAAAACAGTCAAGTAAACTGCAAAGGAACTAACCGGTTGCAGCGAAATCCGCGAAAATAAAAGTAAACAACCACCCCAAACTGAACGACACGTGGGTGTAGTGTACTGCGTTAGCAATTCACCGAGAGCGTTGTATGGCGCTGGTTAACATGCGGTCGACGTCATCGCGTACGCGTTGTCATGGCAACGTAGTAGGAAAATAGTAAACTAAACATAACACCTCCAGCAAAGTCGAAGCGCTTTGCGCCCATGTTATATTTGTTATAATAAAGTTCGATTGAAAGTTTTTAAAGACATGCCGCCAACGGTCAAGTAAAATATTTATTCGAGATGTACAGTTTATTTTTTGCCAATTAGGTGAATAAATGAATGTAAAAACTTAAATTTTAAGAGATATATAATAAATATAGTTAGATGTTTGCTTGTTTATTTTTCGTCGTGAGGTAGCACTTCACCTACTTCACCTGAATAGCCTCCACTGATAAAAATAGTCAATTTTGGTTTAGTAGTTTTCCCGAGTATCTAGGAAGAAAAATCTAAATATTGTTGTAATTTAACGACAAAAGGATAACTCGTGGCACGTTATTGGAAACGTTATTTAACACGAAGTTAAACGGAAAAATAAAATATGCAAGATTCAATTTAAATTTTGGCAGAAATTTCCAGTAAAAGTAGACATTTTTATATTTTTTTCGAAAAGGCTTAATATTTTGAAAAAACATATTAACATGCTTTCATGCTAATATATTAATAATGTAAAATTTCATTTTAATCAGGTCACCTCAGAAGTTTGACACTGTCTTTTGTTTTATATGTTGTATGGCGAATATGTTTTTCAGAAAACCGGTTTTAGTGCCGCCATTTTTGAAACAAAATATAACTTGTGATATATCATTGGAAATGGAATTTATCTGCAAAATATGCATCTTAATAAGTTACTAAATGTACCTAAATTTCAAAGCCATATCTGTAAAGGTAAAAAAAATATTGCGTGTACCCTATGTTCTGTGTCACCCGGTATAGGTTATAAAAGTGAAATGAAAATAGGTAGTGTTTTAAAAACTGTATATCTAAAAATAATTAACAGTTATTGGGGAAATATTAAATTTTTGTCACCTCCAGTTTTTAGCCTTATTTCTAATTTTCTAACTAAAATATCGATTAGGTGATAACAATGCAATTTATACATCAAAAAATCCCCTAACCTATTACTAAAAACACATTAATTAAAACATTAAATGGATGTTAAAATTAAAATTGATATAGGCAGTCGAAAATCTCTGAAACAATAACATATTAATACTTGATTTTTTAGGATATTCTAAAGTTTTATTCCTCCCCTTTTTAACCTCCTACTAATTTCTGAATTTAAATGTTAAACAAATTGTACAACCTACTTTTTATTTAAATGGAAAATTTAACGTTTCAAATTTTAAATCTGTTTTTTGGGTGCCCAAAATTCGTAATTTAATTAATTTTTTTTGCTTATTTAAGTCAGAATTAATGAACTTGTATCTCTAAAGTATCTGAAAATATAATTGTATGTTCGCCAGTTTTTTAATCGCGAAGCGGTATCTTTTACCAGGTAGAAATTTTTCTTACGAGTTTCAAATATGTATAATTTTTTGATAATAAATCATTTTGACTTTGACTTATTGCTGCATGTATTATTTTTCCTTGCATTGACTGAACTACTTACTAAAAATATAAAAGAAACCTAAGAATTAAAGTTTTTCCTTTAAAAAAAATGTTAATGAATCGGGTCGTTTTTGCCTTTTTTTTAAATACTTTTGCCTGCTTTTTGATAGACTTCGAGCTGTTACTGAGTTCATGAATCATTATTATTCATATCAAACAATTTTCAGGTTCAAACGATGAGAAACCCGATGAAGTTTCATCTAAAGAACAAGATACAAAAGCTACTGTTACTCAAAAAGATGAAGAAATTTGTGATATTCCAATTCTAGTAGATAAACGAGATATGAAATATTCGGGCAAGCCCGCAAGCGATTTGTTTTTCCCAGCTTTTAAGAAGAACTAGACTGATTTTTTACGTTTAAAGTACAAGGAATGCCGAATGGCTCTATACTTTTTAGTTCTTAGATGTTTTTATTAATTTGTTGTATTTCAGACGAGATAGGTACTAATATTAATAATCACAAACATCACAAGTTTTTACTTTTTGTATTATTTTAGTGTTATGATGATGGAATATCACTGTTATTGTTCCTGTTGTACTTTTAATAATAGATATTTTATTTTTTGCAGTTTTACTTTTTATTATTAATTTCCTTCGGGGACATTCTTGGTTCACTTGTCTGAGCCGGGTGACCAACTTTGGAGCAGTGAACATTAGCTGAGAAGCTCGGATTATATTCAGCAGATAGTGAAGGAATGGGATACTTTCCATTTGACTTTCAATTGTACAGGGTGATTTTTTTTTTCGTTGATATAGGGTATAGGCTGAACGGTAAGAGTTACAAAAAACCTAAGATACGTGTCCCATTCTCTTCTTTAGTGTTTAGTTTAATCGCTCGGTCAAATCTACGCTAACTGGATTGGTTTAGAAAATACAGGGTGTTTTTCAAAATCTCCCGTTTCCTATTATCTTTTATTATTCGGTTATTTATGGAGATAACGAAAAAACTTTAAATACAAAAGTTTTATGACTTTTTACGTAGAATCCAGCGGCGTACTAAAAAAAATTAAATGTTTTTAATTTTTGGGATATTGCATTATATATTGTTGCAATCACAAGACAAAACACAATTTTTCTAGATACTTAGATATAGGGTGTTCCATTTAAGAAAATGCTACTTTTGATAATATCTTAAAAATTAAAACATCTATATTTTTTTAAGTACGCTGGATTCTACGTAAAAAGTCATCAAACTTTTGTATTTATAGTCTTTTCATCTCCATAAATAACCGAGTAATAAAAGATAATAAGAAACGGGAGATTTTGAGAATCACCCTGTATTTTCTAAACCAATCCAGTTAGCGTAGATCTGACCGCGCCTTTAAACTAAACACTAAAGAAGAGAACTGGACACGTATCTTATTTTTTTGTATCTCTTACCGTTCAGCCTTTACCCTATAATATCAACGATTTCTCGAAAATTTGTAAAAATTAAATATTTTCTAGAAATACGCCGGAAAATTGAGAATTTAGATAATATCCTAGATAGCAAAATATTTTCTGAGAACATCCTTGATTTGACACATTTGAATATTTCACGATTACTCTGTAGATATATGGGTATGTCGAATGTAGAATATTTTATACACTTTCTAAATGGGAGCGTTTTTGATTATTCGTGGAATATTCCCTTCAAACATTCTATGAATCACAGGCCAACACACATTTTGGTGCCTGCGATTTTTTAACTATTCCTGGGTAATTTTTGGATGCAGAATGTAAAAAGTTCTCCGATTTTGTCTATCAGATCTAGTTTAAAAAAAAAATTTCTATATATTTTACGTTATAACTCTTATAATATATAATATTACTATTGCCAGTTAAAAAACAAGAACACATGGATTTAAGTATTTATTGCAAAAACTTAATTTACATAATTACATTAGTCACTAATCACATAAAAATTTTCTTTTATACGACTTTCTAGAATGGAGTTTACTAGGGCAGTTTCGCTGAAGGCTGCAGCAGTAGTCCGCCATCATGTGGCTATCCCATCGTCCTTGATAACGATCTTCCATAGTTTAGTTTTTCCTGATGGAATCTTTCCCCCTGTTCTTCACTACAATCACCTAAGTTTTCTGGAAAACGATCTAGGTGGCTGTGGAGGTAGTGAACTTTTATACTCATGTTACAGCCGAGAATATTAAAATTTGAAAGCACAGTTTCTACTAATTCTACGTAATTCCATGCTTTATGATTGCCAAGAAAATTTTGTACTACTTGAACAAATGAACACCAAGCGTTAGATTCAGTCAGTGAATTGTGGATCTTTAACAAGTTGCCTTATTTGAGGACCATCCAATATACCAGCTTTTAGTTTTTCTGTGCTAATGCCAGGAAATTTACGTGACAAATACCCAAAACAATTTCCATCTCGATTTAAAGCCTTCACAAATTGCTTCATTAGGCCTAGCTTGATATGCAAGGGCGGCAGTAAGATTTTTTCTCTGGAAACCAAAGGTTCGTTGATCACTTTTGTTTTCCTTGAATCATGACATCTCTTGAAGGCCAATTTTTGTTAACCCAGTGCTCATTTTTAGCTCTGCTGTCCCAAAGGCACAAAAAATACTCTGCTGTCCAAGGAGGAAGTTAACCATTTTTAAATCAACATAAATTGCCCACTGATGTTCTTCCTATTTAATTTTTTTCAAAACTAATGCAATTGTTTCATATTCTTCCTTCAGGGTAGTAGAATGACCAATAGGAATTGAGCCATATTTGTTACCGTTATGTAAAAGAACGCATTTTAAACTACGTTTTGTCAATAAAAAGGCGCCCATCACCTGGAGCGTATTCAGGCAAACCCATTTTTTCTAAGAGCCCTTTTATATTGTTACAGAATACCAAGTCATTTTCCTGAGCGAAAAAAGGCATCAGATCTTTATCTCTTTTACGATAAAATGTAATATTAGTAGTACCTGGACAATTCAGCGGATTTCTTTGAGAAATTCAGGTCTCTTATAAGATCGTTTAGTTCTTCTTGATTGAAACACTGCGGAGTTGCTAAATCTGCTTCAAATTCGCTATCGTTTTCTGATTGAATTCTGTGAACTTTGTCAGACGTTGATGTTTCTGTATCATCTTCTGTCAGTTCGGGTAGATTGCTGAATGATGGAACGGGTATTTCTTCCGAATGCGCTACAGGCCTTCTTGCAGAATCTAGATCAGGATATGTCCATTTGTGTCTATTGTTTCTATTTATGCCTTTAATATTAACGAGACAAAAATAGCAGTCGTCATGATGGTTTCGCGGTTCTCTCCGAACCATTGGTACACCAAACTTTAGGCACTTCCTCTTTCCAGTTGTCCACTGTCGTAAATGTGGGGCACAAGATTTATCTTGATCTCCTAAATGAACGCCAAAATAGGCAAGATAAGCTCTTTTCACAAAGTCAGAAATCGTTTTTCTGCTCTCTTTCAAAGTTTATTCACCACACACATAACAAAAAACATCGGGATGATTTACACAGGTACATCTGCTTGTGGATGCCATTGTTTTTAGTTTAGTGTCTTGATATTACAAAACGACCAAAATTTACACAAAATGATAGCACAACTTTACTTGGGAAAACTCAGTAATATACTAAATCGAGTACAGCCGAGCAGGTATAGAAGGATCGGGTCATAGGCAATTACAGGTATAAAAGTAATTAGTGTGCAGTGTATTGAGTAGTTCCTAGTATAGGAACATTGGGTCAGGAACAATTCCAGGTATCCATTTGGTTAATTAGATTCTGGGAAATTTCTTTTTTGACGATTAAGTACATATTTTTCTCTTTATTTGTTGTCCTTTATCAGAAAAAAATATCAATTAACCTGTAACCTGTATCTCAAAAACTAGAGCTGATAGAAAAAAATCTGGTGGCATTTTTGGAATCAGCACATTAAAAACATCTAAAATCAGATGTTAGATTTCCGGGACCAAATTTTGTTTTCATTTTGTTACCCTGTGATTCAATAATATCTTTGATTATTCTCAGTATATTTTATGAACATTTATAGAAGTTTTACATATTCGGAGAATATTCCAGATTGTTCTCAAAACAAGGTCGGTGGAAAAGTGCTGTTGAATATTTATTTTTTGGAATTCTAGTAAAATTTAGTATTGACAATAATTTTAGGCATTAACAATAAGCAAATCAGTTTATACCAACAGACAGAGTGAGTTCTTATTACTAAAGATCAGTGGCTATTTTTTTTAACTTTTAATGATGTTAATTATCCATAGTTTTGGAGCTTTTTTTAATACTTAGGGGAAATAATATAAATTTATTAGATTTTAAATGTATTTTTTTGTTTTTAAAAAACAGTTATGTACCTATATCTTAAAGCTAATTTCAAATGGATTCGATCGATGCAAAACTGCTTCCGCCTCCGATCGTCCGAACAAACTAATTTAGATTAAATCTATAACAAGCGCCTGCATCGGCAGTTTTATACCGCTCCCATCTCTATTTGGCTTACGGATATTCACCATTGCGTTCCCATAACAACTGCCGTAAGCAAATCTAAGCAGTCATGCGGGGGACGTCTGAAGCAAAATTTGTTAAGTGCTGATTGTGATTCCTCAACGGGTCGCTCTTATGTAAAGGTGTTCAGCGCGCTACGTTTTTAAGGCATTATTATTTTTTGAGTATGTAATGCACTAGTTTTGATAGAAAATAATGACAAAATTAAGTAAATAATGGGAATTTATATAAAACTACAATTTTATAATAGAAACGTAATTATAAAATACTTATACTAATATTTTAAAAATATTTTTATTTGTATGTAAATCGATTGGATAATGTAAGTAAAGCGGCGCGTCGTCTGGCGAGCCGCCATTGCTAAAGATAAAGATAAAACTAAATTTTGTTACATAAATCCCCCGTAGGTCCACTTGTATAGATCCATAAGTAAAACTTGAGTAACTGAATTTTACTAAAGTCTAACCCCAAGCGCTTAAGCTTAAACTGAAGGTTGGAAAATATACGGTTGTATAAGTGATATTTACTGAAGCTAGAAACAAAAAAGGAGTATTTAGGCTTGTTTTTAATTTTTACTGTTTAAGAAGATGAGATAGGCCGAGATACAATCTAGTCTAGCCTTAAATTTTGGCAGAGGCCGATATATATTTGAAATTTGTGTTGTTAGAATAGATTGGCAACCTAAAACGCTCTAAAAATTCTTTGTCACTCCACTGACTGGTCGAAATTATTTATACGGGGTTTAAATACCTGAGGACTCCTTGGATTTTCCACTATATTAATAATGTCAATTTGTTCACCATTTTATGAAACATCCTGGAAAATACCTAGTACTTCCATTTTTCTGCAAACCTAAATACAGTTACATAGTCTGAAATATCTCATTGTGTTCCGTGCGTAAGAAAGCTTCGGGCTTAAGGCCACGAGTAGTTAAATAATTAGTTATTCCGTTGGAATTTATATTTTAAAAAAATCGTTATCTATCTAAACCGACTAAATCGAGACTGGAACGCAGGACTCTTGCTTACATAGCTAATCCGAAACCCTACCTCTGAGTTAACATTTGTTTCGCAGAAACATCAAAGAACTTTGTTTATATTTAACCGAAATAAAACGAACCGGCCGCGGAAGGAGGGGCTTACAGTGACTCCTTGTATAAACTCACTCAGTGTTGCCACAGCAAATTTAACAATTTCGGTAGAAACACTCGGAATTTTTCGGTAGATACCGTAAATTTTTCGGTAGATTTTTCTTTATCAATAAAATAAGGTTAATTTCAAGAAACGTATATTTTTATTATGTAAATTTATTAAGATTTAAAGTTATGAAATAATAACAACAAAAATATATTTTAATAATAAAAAACACATTATTTCAAAAAAAATCTAATTTAATCAAAAACATATCCCTATAGGTAGGTAGGTAGGTACTCAGTATTTGATCGTCAGATTCTTATTATGAATCATTTTTAAATTCGCCTTTATAAAGGGCAGATTTGTCATCCATCGTCATTAAGTGTTTTTTTTTTCAATTTCAAAATCATAACAGTTATGACATGCATTTTTTTAAATTAATTTTTCCACTACGATGCTTCATTAAGGCATCTTTCCCGCTTACTATATTAATGTCTTTATTGCATGCCATACATTTAGCGTAAGTTTTGCCTTTGGAACTTATTGACAACCACTCTTTGAACTCTGCAACATTTTGTCACCCTTCTTTAACATGTAAAATTTTTTTTTCCTGATATTTCTGCTTGTCCCCTCACGTCCGCTGTTACTATCTGAGTCTAATGAGTAACTCAGATAGTGACTTATTTACAATAAAATACACCTAATATAAGTATTTAATATTTTTACGCAATCATAAATCTAATAGCAATGCGCCAAACACGGCAGATTGCTGCAGGCTCAAATATAAACAGATCCCACCAACAAACCCACGCTTGTCGCTGTAAACCACCGAACCTCGCCCAAGGGCCACGCCAAGATCGCAATTCGTTCGTAAATATATGCTGTGGCAGTAGCGAAGTACGAAAGACGGGCGAAGAATATTAAATGTTATAAGGTCCAATTTGTTTATTGAACAATTTTATTATTTAGGCATTTTAAATATCACTTAAACCTTTATATTTCGGATATTTCTTTAGAATTGTGCTATAAAATAATATTTTGTTATTTTTCGGTAGATCTGTAACAAAAACCGGTATTTCGGTAGATTGCATTCAAATTCGGTAGATCTACCGAAATATCAGTAGCTGTGGCAACACTGAACTCACTGTAGAAAGATTCCTACACTAGCAGTGCTGCCAATGTGCGGGTAATTACCGTTTTGCGGGTAATTAGGTCTCCTTTGCGGGTAAGAATTTCCGTGCGAGTAAAAGCGGGTAATTAAGGAGTCTAAGACACAAACAAAAATTCCAGGTTTAATTTTGTGGGGCCAGATTTTCTTCCGAGATACGCATGGCAACCTCGGAATGCACTGTTGTTGTCGGTTGTATTCATTGACGTAAATCTCTAGACTGCTAGAAGAGGCCACTCTCTGCCTCTGTTGTGTGCGGTAGTGTCTAATGCTTCTTCCATTTCCATCTCTTTCTACACCTAAATGATGCGCGTATTTGGCATCATAGGTAAGACTCTAAGCATTCTAGAGGTATGTCTATTGTTGTACTTCAACTTCTATCTCGTTATTTGTCGTTTCCGTTCATTCCCGCGATTTTTATTAAACTAAGTTAAAAATATTAATTTGAGTTGAAGGCTGATGGTTTCTGATGGATAAATGGCTAATAAAAATACTTAGGTATTTATGTACTTCTATGATTTATTTTAATTTTTCATAAGGTTTTTGTATTTGCAATCTGTAGCTACTTTACCTATGTAAACAAAATATATTTTCAAGTATATAAAATATTGTCTTTTTTTATTAAAAAACAAGTTTCTTTTATTTGTACAATTATTTTTGAGATACACAAAATAGGTTTATACTGTCATAATCATGTGCCTTATGGTATGGTATCCCAAAGAAAATTTTACCTATCCGCAATTTGGCAACGTTGGTGTGGTCCGTTCAAATTAGCCTTTCGTACATCCTCTCGGAACTCGAAACATCGACAATGAAAGTTCGTTCGAAATTGGTATTTACATTTTTATTATTATCAATGAATTAATAAAATTTTATAATTTCATCAATTTCATACTTAAAATTCAAATTTCATTCATGTGGGTAAAATTGCGAGTAATTAGATATTAGGCTGCGGGTAAAAGTGGGTAATTTACAAACACAACGCGTACAATCCGAATTTTGAGGTTGGCAGCACTGTACACTAGCACCGCTACGTCGAGTTCTCGTACTAGCTAGTGTAGTGTTAGTGTTAAAATGTATTATTTTATTATAAATACTCTTTATTATTTATTACGGCTTTAATGATGGTTTTATCAACGAACCTGGGCTAATCTAACGCCTAACGGGACAGATCCACCTAACAGTATCGGTTTTGTTAAAAAAAAATTGTTTTAAAATAAACTCGGAATTTTAAAAAAATTTAAAAGTCATCCGCCTAAACGGGGACTCAAACAAGGGATGGGCACTATCAAATGAAATAGACTATCAAATAATTCATTAACTATCGAATAAATTCATTATTAACTATCGAATAAATGTATTCGTCCGCTTTTGATTTTAATTTATATTTACAGGGCAAGCCGATATACATTTATATTAAAGCTACAGAGCCTTCTACACACATATAACCGAAAAATCGCAGTTTTGTTTGATATTACCTTAATAATCGGGACATTATTTTTTTTTGATAGCAATGACATTAACGGCGAAATGTGGTTCCGTTTTGATTAGATTTGGAAAGAGCGGGCGCAAGCGACAACAAGCTGATGTAAAGAATTTGACGCGTGCATTCACCGCTCTTCAAATACCAGTCTACTTTGTTATACGCTGAGTGATATTATAATAATAAATATTTATATTATCAATAAATTAAAAATTCAAGTACCACCTATTCCGTTCACTATTGTACTTCTTCAACATCAAAACATAAATAAATAATAAAAATAATATTCTCAACACAACACAATTGAAACCAAAGAAAACGGCCGGATATTTATTTAGACATGGGCACAAATTATCGAATGTATACCTAATCATAATATTTATTAAACATTTCAGTTCGTAGTTGACACTTTTTTATACGTATTATTTGAATGAATAGTTTTGCACTACTAAATAATTCAAATAAGCTGCATCTATCGAATAATTCGATACTTTTTATTCGACAGTGTCCACCGCTAATTCAAACTCATATGGACTGTATAATAATTCATATCAGTTTATCGTACCACCGGCTTAACAAACTTATGCTGTCAATCTGCAAAACTTATTTATACTCCGCGGAAAAAAATACTTTTTTGGCGAAAGGGTGCTAATGTAATATAGAGTTCATTGCCTGTGGCCGGTTCATGAAAAAAAATCCAGTATATTATTAGTCCCGGAATAACTAATCATTTAAACGCTCTTCTAATGTAATGTCAATTGTCATTTTTTGTGTTGGGAGTATTGTTCCGTGTATAATGAGTTTTGCAAGATTAAATATAAATTCTGCAAAAACCATGCATAAATAAGCACACAGTGTAAGTGCTTTTTTTATTATCTAAGATGGGGTGTTTTCTTGTTTGGCTTACTTACACATAAGCATATTAAATTAGTTATTGTAATTTTACCACAGGTCTTCCAATGGCGTCTGTCCTGTCACTATAATCTTTTAATTTTGTCAATGCTTATATTTCAGGTTTTGAGTTTGTAATTGATTAATAATTATGGCTGATGGTCATTACAGAGTCACAGAGCACGTTCAACAACCTCCCGTAGCAAGAGAAGTATATGTAAAAATCAAGACGCCTGGAGAGTGGACTCCAATAAATAATTATATTCCTCAGCCTGAAGTAACTGCAGGAATGTATAACAATGTAAGTATTCATAAATAACATCCTAAATTGTTTATATTTAAATTATGTATTTAAAATTAAGTACAGTTAGTTGTATGGAATTAAAACGAAGTATTTTTATGTTTTTTTTAACAGTAAGTACTTAAATTTTTGAATTCTTTATTGATATATAATTTTGAGGGAACATAGGGATGGATATGAACAAGTTAATAAATTGGAAGTAATTTAGTACCTCAGATCCTCTTTTCCATTTTTCACACAGAGAAACAATTCTTAACAGTTTCAAATCGCATCTTCAATAATAAATATAAATAATAAATTACTGTTTCAGTATTGCCAGATATACATGTTCAACCATAATTTTTCAAGCAAAACATTTTTTTTATTAATATAAAAATATTTCTAATTTAATTAGGTATAGCGTTAACAGATTTTTGGTTAAAAATTTCAAAAGTTTAAAAAAATCATTAAAAACTTTTTTTTAATTTTTAAGTAGATGCAGAAAACCTATAGGGTCAGGTGGGGTAATTGTAAATGGAATTTGCAAGATTGAATTGAAAATTATCTTTTTTTTTTATAAATTAATTTTTAATTTAATTCCTAAGTATAAGTCCACTTTATGGTAAGGTATTTTCATATCTACGGGCTTGTATATGAAAAATTTTACCTCCTGGTAACATAATTTAATATTTACAATTACCCCCTCTTGTTTACAAATACCCCATTACTAAGGGGTAATTGTAAATGAACATTTCAGAGACCATTACTTGTAATGACTTCAAATGAAATCCAATTGTAAATATTTTGCAAGTATACATTTTTGGCTGCAAAATCATTTGCCGAATAAATACAAATATTTACAATTACCCCATAAAAAAATCAATGCAAAATTTCAAAATTATAATTTTATTGTGAAAAATAAAACGTTACAAACATTCTTAAGATAAGTAACACAAACAGGTAACTCTAATAATGTAACCATTAACCAATAAAATATCGAAATGCGGCATGAGAAGTTCTATTTTTGTTTTTCAAATATGCTGACGCATCCAGGGAAAGCATAAATAAGACGTCTGTCTTTCTCTTTTAAAGTTGGTTCTGGTAGAATAGCTTTAACGGAGTCAAAGTCTATATTTGACACATCATTTTCCTTTAGTATAAACTCTGTTGCGAATTTGTCATACATAGTATATCCATTTACTGTTATTTCTCCATCGTCCCGATCAATGTTTGAAATGCAGCAAACATACTTGTAATGAACTGACCTACGACTTCCACCGACAAAATCTACAAGAACAAAGGAACCAATTTTAAGTTCTTCCCAGTCAGGCTTTTGGTAAGTGACTTCAGGAATACTTTCTGAAATGACAGATTCAATATAATTTTCATCTCCTGAAGAGTCTTGGTATTCTATTTCCTTATCTCCTACTGAGTCTTCTATAGACATTTTACGTTTTTTACCCTTTAGTTTTTTCTTCTCCTCTTTTTCTTTTCTTACTGCATCAACTTCTGCCATTTTATCTAAAACTTGTGTTGTAAGAATTTCCCCATATTTTACAGGTTTTAAACGGGGAACTATTTGGCGCTTTACTCGTAATACTTCCTCAGGAGTTGTATTCTTTTTGCTGCTTTGTTGTAGCGCTGTTGTAAAAATTTCTATAATTTTTGAAGGAGTTTTGATAGGCGTTTTTGTATTAGAAAGGGCATGTGATGGAGAAGCCAAGGGTGTAATTTTGGAAGGACCTGCAATAGGAATATTTGATGTCTCTTGTTGAATATTAGTGACTTCAGGTTTCTCTGCAATTTTTTTCCTATATATTTCCAAATCTTTTGGATTGAATTCTTCAGAAGGAAATTTAGACGCATCAACAGGATATGTTCCTGTAGAAAGAAACCCTTTTATAATATTTTCTTTCTTCATTGCATGAGACCAGGTCTGCCCTAACAGTTCTACAAATTTACTCTTTGTCAAACGTCCCGTATCTCTTTTCTCCAGCTGTTTCTTTGTAAAATTTATTAAATGCTTGTCCCAGGATGTTTTTATAGGACCAAATACACATTTATCGAGGGGCTGGATTCGATCAGTCAAGTGACTGGGAAATTTAACCAGATGGACATTGTTGTTCAAAGCGGCTTTTATGATACGATAGCTTATATGACTGTTATGTCCGTCAAACATGAGCATAGCTTTTTGTTTTGGACAATTGTGTTCTTTTCTAATGTTATCAACATATGGTATAAATGCTGTTGTGAACCATTCATGAAATTGCGGTTCCTCCATCCATCCATTGGAAGACGTTGTCAATAATGTCCCAGGATAAGCATCATTACTAGTCCATCTAGCTTGAATGGCCACACCTTTGAATACTATCAAAGGAGGCATGAAACTTCCAGATGCTGAAACTGCTGCCAGCACAGTAATGGACTCCCTACCTGAACCACCAGAGATCCGCGTCAGACCTAAAAAAAAAAAAAAAAAAAAAATATTTAGAAAGTTACTTATAATATAAACTTTATAACCTACTTTTACCCTTCTCTCCAATAGCTTTTAGTTTTTTAGGATCTGTGAGAAAACCTGTTTCATCAGCATTAAAAATTAAATATGGTTTATTTTCTAAATCATTCTCTTTTACAAGGTTTTCTAATTCCCTATAAAATTCATATACTACTTCAGGATTCCTAGCATCTTTTCTAGCTTTTTGAAGTAGCTCTGGTTTTTTAAATGATAAAGAAGGGTGCCTCTTCATAAATTCATAATACCAGTCGTTCCCTGGAATCCCATTTTTAAATGGTGTTTGTATGTTTTGATCTTTCACATACTCTCCTACCATATTTTTAATTTCGTCCCTATCACAAGGATATCCCATTCTGGCTTTAGCTTTTATGCAGTTTTCTAAGTGGAGTTCAGCTGCTGCTGATAAACAAATGGGTCGACCAGCCCCCATTTTTTCTATGGCAACTTTTCTCCCTTTAATACGATGATATACTACGGATTTAGGTACTCCATACCGTTCTTCTACTTCAGCATATGTCCTCCTGGAGTTCATAATATCATTTACAGCTTTTATTAAATTGTCATGGGTATAACTTGGACCTCTAGTTTTTTTTATATATTTGCGAGGCATAATTTTATTTTTCTACAGAGAAGGCTGCCAATGGGCTCCTTATTAACTTGCAATGCCCTAAAAAGTAATATTATGTTATGTTTTAATAAAAACATAATTTATAATTTTGTTTACAATTGCCCCTAAAATTATATTTACAATTTCCCAACTGGGTCATTTTTTGGGGGAATTGTAAACAAGGTTGTAACTAAAAAAGCTTCTATGTAATGGAGGACTGCTGGTAATAACAAACTAATTTAGAAGCATATATTTCTACCAAAATGAAATTATTATGAATACTTACCTTTCTCTATGTGTTTTCACCTATTTAGTGATTCTCTACAAAATTGAAAAACTTTTTTTTTCACAAAACTTTTAAAATAATAACACACAACCTTCTCTGAACACTGGTTAGAGTAAACTAATTTGTGAGATAAACATATTGTGCAGGGCTACCACCTCATATGTGCCAACTGACAAAATATAAATTCCCTGTTAAAAAATTTTGATCATTTACATTTACCCCGAATTTACAATTACCCCACTTGACCCTAATGCCAAAAAAAAAGCATTAAAATTGGAATCTATGTAGATTCCATAAAAACCCCTCTAATGTAACATATATTTTATCCCTTATCCTTTACATGTGTAAGATATTTATGTGGAAGTTATTTATTTTACATAGGTTTGATTTGAATTTTTTAGTCTGCTGCTCCTTATCCTCCTCCAGGATATGACAACTCATACCAATACCAATATCCAAACAATTATGGATATCAGGGATATGATTATCAGGTAATTATTTTTAAATATTTATATTACTGCTGCTACCCCAATTTTTTTTACTTTTTTTTTTACACAAGTCAAGATAATAATTTGCAATTTGACCCACTTCATAGTAGACTAATTATGTAGCTGTTTTTTGTGTGTTTTATCACTAAAACATTTTAAGAATGTGACTGGAATTTATATTGAAAATAAAATTAATGGTTGAGTAGAACATCCATTGAAAGGTCATTTAAAATGTGTATCCCATGTTGCTTAACTTCTTGCAGGAAGCCAAAACCTATAAGAGCTTATTGGGAATATTTTTATTTAGAAATTCTTTTCTGTTATAATAGCACGGACTCTAATGTTAAAAAAACCTGAGGAAGTCTATAGAACAATATTGGAACAATTTCTGTACAAAAAAAAGTTAGCTGTATAAAGGAAGGATGCTATTTTTAATAAAAACATTTTTACTTTCCGCTCAAGTTTTCTATTGTGTTCCCAAGACTTTACTTACATTCCTCACAGTCTGCTCTGCAAACCACCAATGTATCAGCAAAAAGTGTGATGTTATTTTAAATAATATTGACCACATCATTTGTGTATAGAATATGCAAAAGGGGGCCCAATATTGACCCTGCAGAACATCTCTCCTTACATATCCACAGTCAAACAACATTCTCTCTCTCTCCATTTTTAAAGTTGTAGGACAATATCTGTTATTTAGTAGACTTTTTGTTTTTTTAAAAGCAGCTCATGATCTGTTCTATTAAGAGTTTAAGATAAATCCAGGTACAGGGCTACTGTTGTTTAATGTTTCAGTGATATCTGTTAATGCTTGATATATAGTAATCATAGTTGACTTTCTCCCTTCTAAATAAATTTTTATGTTCAGTTAGTATTTTTATTCAATAAAATTTATAAGCCTTTCAAATATCTCTACCAAAAGCTGTCTCTGTTTTCATCTATAAGTTTAATTCAGGTTTCCTTGAGCATTTCATGTTATGTTCTTGTGAGAAAAACTGTTATCGTACTAGCTTTTTATTTTTAACCTCATTATATGTTTGTATACTTATGCCTCTAGTTCTAGTATGGGTTCAAGAAATAGGCCACTTTTAGAGTATTTAACATTCGAGAGATTAATTGGTTTGGTTTTGTTGATATCAGTGCAAATGTTGATAAAGAAATTATGAACTTAAGAAGTTTATATATACTTATATTTAATATTAATTATTATCTTTATTTATGACATGACAGCCCAATTAAAGTTAATACAACATTTATATTATTATTGTCGAAAATGTCCTGATGCAGCTAGGAAATTGCCACAACTTAGAAAGAATGTAAAGAAATTTTACCGAATGCCCTCCTCTTTGAAAAGAGAATACAAAGAAATACTTAAAGAAAAACCAAAAATTAAAAAAGCACTGTTTGTGGCTTCAGATGAAAACAAGCAGTTTTATACAAAACTAAAAGATACCAACAACCTTGAAACCTTTAAAGTAGCATGTGAATCATTTAAGACAGATTTTGAAAAAGAAGTGTCAAATTTGAAGGTTGACTTTGATAATCTTTATGTGAAAATATCTGCTGGTAACATAGAAGCTCATCCCAATGAAGAGTGTTGAATCAAATATAACAGAGATGCAGGAAAGAGAGATATGAAAAAAGCACATAATATTTGGAATTGATAAATCAGATGTGTCAACTGCTAAGGAAAGTATTACATTGGAGCAAAGGAAAGCTAGGGAGATCATTAAAAATGTTGATGTGTCAGTAAGGCTTGATAACATAAAACTATACAGAATAGGAAGATATGACAACTAAACAAGAAGGCACCTAAAGATTATCACTGAAAGCTTTGAGGACGCTCTGAAGATCTTAAAACAAAAATCAAAACTGCAGGGTGACATTTATATCAAGAGTGATCAAATCAAAATGCAGCGTGAGTACTTGAAAAATATTATTAAGACCCTGGAAGAGAGAAAACAAAAAGGTGAGACAAATCTTATAAAATACATAAAGGGAGTTCCTAAAATAATTGAAAAGTCCCAAGTTGATGTCTCAAAAAAGCAGTAATAGCCCCCTTTGCCACTCTCACCCTTTTCTATACCAATATTAGCTCCCTTTTATCTAAATTTGATGACAATATTTCTGACAGAAACATCGCTCCAGAATCACAGATGCACTTGTCCAAGTACCTCAGTATATTTTTTGGAGAGAGGATAGGGTGGGAGATAGAAGGGGAAGGGGTGTGTGCAGTTATGTTAAGGAATTAATTCATGGTTGTAAAGCAGAAACTTAAACAAAATGCTGATGAGCTCAGAAATAGCATTATTGACTCAGTTTTCATTAATCTGAAAATAAGATCAACAGAAATATTACTGGGTTGTATCTACCATCCACCATTGCAACAGTGTTGACAATCAAAGCCTGTGTGGTCTTTTGAGAGAAGGTATGATAATTTTTAATATTATTTTCTTGCTTATATTGTCTTGTCTGGTCCTCTTATTACAGGTTCAGATTTCAAGTGATGATGTTAACATGAAGATCTCTTAAATATATTAAACCTTTCTTCATTCAAGAAAAAACATTGATCCTGTACTGACCTACAATTTGCACTTGGCTCAAAGGCACAAGACAATAATTTATTTGATATTAAATGTCACAGAAGGAATTATAGTATGATTAGATTCTGTAGGACTGCTAATAGTTCACCAAAACAAGTTGACATGTTCTTTACCGCATATAACTAATTTACATGTTTGTTTCATAAAACTTTGTGATATAAACTGATTGAAATATTTAAGGATATTAAACATTTGAAAGCCTTTGTTTGGGATAGTATTTCTATAAGGGTGCTACTAAACCTATATCATACTTTAATCACATTAGCAGATTCTATTAATTGGCCATTTTCATGTGTAGAATTTTTAGTTGATCTAAAATTTATCACTGCTCCAACAATCTTTAAGGGTGGTGAAAGAAAAGACACTGTATTCTTTTTTCTAGAGACCTTATATAGATTTCTGAATGACTGAGGGTTTACTTCTGCAATGTTCTGTGATCTAACTAAGGCATTTGACTGTGTGGATTATGGAATACTGCTCAGCAAGCTTGAAGTTTATAGATTCAGAGGTAAAGCTTATGTCCGGTTTCACTCCTATTTGGTTGATCATTGTCAGATTGTTAGTTTTGTCAATGACCACTCAAGCAAGTTAAGAATTGCTGCAGATTTTGGTCTGTTGTATGTTAATGAGCTGCTACTTATTGATATACAAGATTGGTTTACAATGTTTGTAGATAGTACAACTGTTTTATGGCACACGGTGATCCGAGCCAGTTCGAACTGCTTGTTATAATAGATTTGGATAAAATAAAAAGCTGGTGTAATGGAAACTAGCACCAAACATCACTAAGACAAACATCATCTCATTTAAATGTTCAGTTGGTGGTGTTCAGATGGATGACCAACCAATAAGTAATTTACAGGTTACTAAATTCTTGGGACCCTTCGTAGATAATAGGCTCAAATTTTGAATATAAAAACACAAAATGCAAGAGTTTGCTATGCGCTTAAAATAGTTTCTCATGAGCTTGATATATCAGTGGCAAAGAGTGTGTGTATCATACTTTGATATAGTTCCATGTGCGTTATGGCTTGTGAGGTTTTTTGGGAAGCTGCCCAAACTATCTGTTAATATCTATATTCATTTTACAAAAAAGAGCAACTAGATACATATGTAAGGCCAAGACCTGTGATTTTTGCAGATTTTTGTTTAAATACTTAAATATATTGACCCTAGCTTGCCTGTTTATTCTTAAAATGATCGGTCTAGTTCGAGAGAAATTTGGCTCAGAAATCTTGTCTGAATGTGCATATTCCACATTGATTTTGGTTGCCTATTCCTTCGTCAGGTGAATAGTGCTCTTTGTAGACAATAAAGCTTTTTTAAGTTGAGTTTGTAATCATTATTATTGATTGCTAACTAACGTTTCTCTTAAAAATTGGAAAGGGCAAGATCTTTAATAAACCATTTATTTATTTGTTAGACTACATTTTACTTGTTGCTTGTAGGCTGGATTATTAAAATTTTTATTTGATTTCTGTTTTGGTACACTACCTTTGATTAACAAGAGGTGTTTTTATTTTGTCAGTACAATTTTCACGTATTACAGTTTTCGTAAACCAGTAAACATAAAAAATGTTGTTTTGCTAGTTATTGTTCCCATGATATCTATAATGGAAAAGCCATAACGGTTATGTCATAAAAACAAATGAATGAAAATGAAATTACCATGCTTTTCATTTTTTAAGGCTCAACAACCTATCCCCCCAGGTGAAGGATACCAACAAAGTGGTTGGACACAAGCCCAACCCACTTATACTCAGCAGTCGCAGCCTGTTCAATCTGTAGAAACACCTAAACTGGAAGGTAAGTCTAAAAAGTTATTTGTTTCAAAATGAATTTATTTCATTTTTAGGAAATAAAAATAGTAGTTAGCTAACATAGCTGTATCTTGGAGTGAAGGACTTTTTTATGTTAAAAAAAAAGAGATACTTTACTTGATGATAAAATGACTGTGGTAAAATATAATAAAGTAAATACATTTTTTTTCCCAGTAGAAAAAAGGTTCCTGGGGATTCCTAAATAAATACCTTGTTATTGCTAGGGAGTTAAGGGCATTGAGAAAATAATTTTTAACATTTTTTTTCTTTTATATCATCTTATATGCAACCACAAAGAAAATTAAATAATAACCATAATGCACATATGGATATTTGTTTTTATTTTATTAATAACATACAATATTTTTTATTTACATTTCTCTTTTCACTTAAATTAAATGTTATTAAGTCTGCTGGTATCCAGAAAAGATATTTGAAGTGTAAATCAGTAAATCTAATTACTAAAATACATTAATTTAAGATAATTAATTTTAAAGTCTAAAATAGAGAAACACATGAAGACAAATAAGTACCACAATAATATAAACACGCAATGTTAAAAATAAAAATAGAGTAAATAATCTTGTAAACACTAAATGTAGTTTTTATCGTCCAGACTTGTATTTACCCTAAAAATATCTTGTAGCTCTCTTACACTCTGTTATATTGTGGTAATAGTTGAAATGGATCTTGACAGAGGATTGAATAAGGCTTTATTGGTTCTAATGTTATTTAAGTGTAGATCATTTCTGTCTTGTGTGATGCCATTACATTGTAAGTTGTTATTAAGGATTCTATAAATTTGCTTGCACTGTTCCAAATTAAGTACATATTTTATTGGTTTTATTGACATATAGTTCATTTGTACGAGTGAGTTTTATAGTGCAGATTGAAAGTAATTTCTATGGTTTTATTTTGAAGAATTTTTATCTATTTGAAGTTAACCCAGAAAGAAATGGGTACCTACTAAAGTGGAATATTTTTTTATATGTGTATATTAAATTTTGATTTACAACTTTTTTTTCAGATATTTATTTTACTAATATTAGATTCGCTCTACTTAACTTGTTAAGAAATGTTATTAAATTTATTTTTGTGTATTTATTTATTTATTTATTAATATTCAACAATTTAACAATATTGTATTATAATCTACAAAAATGGAACTATGTGCCTTATTCTAATAGTATTATTTTTAATCCATTTAATTTATTCTTTTTTTTATGCTTTGAATTGTTTCTAAGCCCTATTGGTAAGATATTTAGAATTTTGGGAGCTACATAGGAACTAGATGCGTATTGTTTTGCGTATTATATGATTGAGTATTTGGTGAAGTTAAATTTCGATTTGTGTTTGGTCTAGTCATGATTTTATGGTTGATAAAATTATGGAAAATATTTCTGGTTAAGGAGAACCTTATTATAGTTTTTATATATAACTGGAGAATTGAGAAAACCCCCAATTGTTCAAATAGCAAATCAGAAAGAAATGTATTAGTCTTAAACGTAAATATTTTCAAGATATATTTTTGTGCTATATTCACATTTCTTAACACATTTTTAAGTGCAGATCCCCAACAAATTATGCCATAATTTAGGCATGATTCAGCTAATGATTTATATACCATTATAATAACATCCCTTCTTAAAATGTAACATAGTTCATAAAACTTGTATACAAGTTTTTTTAGTTTGTTTTTTACATATACAGTATGAATATTCCATTTTAAAAATTGATCGAAGTGGAGACCAAAATATTTAATATTTTCTACAGACCTAACTAAGCCTGAGCATTTACAGTCATGGGAAAAATCACAATGAGATGAGTGAATCGTAATTGCATTTTTGTTAGGTAAACTTCTTTTTTCAAATGCAAAATACATAGTGAGTTTTTTTTTATATTTAAAGGTAATGAATTAAGATCCATCCAAGTTTTAGTATATGTCATTGCTTCCTCGGCTCTCTCAAAGGTATCACACCAAGATGTTCCCTTGCACAGCAGAACTGTATCGTCAGCAAAAGCACACTGTTCTGATGTTAGGTATCACATTTGACAAATTGTTAATATAAATTGAGAACAAAATATGACCCAATACTGTCCCTTGCGACACACCGTACTCCACCTTACTATATGAGCTATATTTTAAATTTAACTTTCTGGAATCTATTATTTAGATATGACTTGAAAAGGTCTAACACCTTGCCTCTTATTCCAATATTGTCTAACTTACAAAGTAGCATATGGTGCTCCACAGTGTCGAACGCCATCGAGAGGTCCAAGAAAATGGCCAGGGGTTTGTAATTGTTATTTAGGCAATCCACAATAAATTCCTTAACCACATGCAATGCTGTGTTGGAACCCATACCCTCCCTAAATCTATACTGTGAATCCGATAATAAATTATAAGAAGTTAAAAAACTAGACAGTCCCTTTTTTTATCCACTTATGTAGAGGAATGATTACAGTCTTCTTAAGGTTGTTTGGAAATATACCAGTATAAAAAATCCGATTCACAATATGCTTAAGAGATGACAATGAAATTAGATATAGAAAATGTATGAATAATATGTTTATTGAGTGGACTATTTTCTTATCCATAATTGTACAGAGGAATATTGATTTTGGTTTTTCATGCGTTAAGAAATCAGGTGGGTTTACTAGCCAGTTTAGATCCAATAGAAGTAAAATATGTACAAAGTTCATTTGCAATGGCTCCCTAATCAGTTAACTCACTATTGTCTCCGTCACAACATTTCAAAATAGGATTATTAGTTTTGGATTTAATATCGTTGATAGTCTGTTTAATTATTTCCCAAGTTTTTTTGGATCATTATTTATACTATTCTATTTATTTCTATAATAGTCTGATTTTGTTTTCTTAGTAAGTTTACTTAATTGGTTACGATACTTTTTATATTTTTGTTTTACCTATTTGCTAGAATCCAAGATACAAGACTTGTGTAATTTATCTCTGATCCTAATAGAAGTTAGGAGACCAAAAATAGTCCACGGTTTGTTGAAGCAGTGAAATGTCTATGAAGTATATCCAAGAATTCTTCAGAAGCAATATTGGCATTTTGGTTTGATATAACTGTGCCAATTGCCACCTCTCAAAAGTATTTTGGTTTTTTGGTAATTTATACACTTGGTGACATACACCAAGTGAACATTCGTTTTAGGTATATCATTTCTATTACAAGGCATACACTCAATTTTTTAAGTCCTGTTTTCTGTATTTGTTTTTTTTTTTTCATTACACACGTTGCCATGTAACTTTAACCCCCATATTCACTAAAAAGGTTTACAAGTTAGTCCAGGTCTAGTTGCTATCCTACATAAAACTCTTAGTTCGCCAGTTAAAATAAGTTAACATAGTAAAATATGTTAAGTCTATTAACATACTAGGTACAATTAATGGTACTTTCCACCTTTGCATGCACTTTATTTTGTTGCATTGCAATAAAGATTATTTTATTTCATTATATAAATAGATTAAAGAGTAATGGTGCGCGATGTTATTTTTATGGTATACAGAAATAATGATGTAATCATTATTTCTGCTAACAGAACGTCCCAATTTTGATTTTTTTGTTCACGCCCTTGCAAACATTTGAAATACAAGTAGCAATGTCGGTCTCTAGTATATGTCATAGTATGTTCAATAATGGAGACAATAACAAAATATTTGATTATCAGTGTCTCACACCATAAAATAAATAAATTATATATACAATTTAATGTCATTATTTCTAATTTTGGTCCGCATAACCTTCGTAGTTGGGCTGTTCCAGTTGTGGGTTGTGAAGGTAAGAAGATCTCCTGTGGACATTGGTAGCAGAAGCTGTTTTGCCTGTCGTGGATAAGTTTATCCCTTTCAAAATAATTTAAAAGATCAGTATTGCTTTACATCTTTACTGCTTGACTCATAATTGGGAGTAGGGATATGGTTCTGTAGTTAGAGGGACGAGTTTTGGATATCTTTTTGAGAACAGTCTGTAAAGAGGAGATTCACAGTTTTTAAGAAAAATGCCCTTGTCATAAGACATATTATATTATAATCATATATTTAAGTTGAGAACTGTATCAACTGTTTTTCAAAATAAAAAATTTAGTTGTTTTTTTGTTTAAAATTGAAAACCTGGAATATCTAAGGTATATCTTGAAAAACCTGGAAAAACCATACAGTTTTGAATCAGTCTGAAAGTCAGAGTCATAATTATGTAGGTGTAAGTCAATAAGAGTGAAGTATATTTAGACTGCCAAAGAGGCATCTAGCTCTTGAACTACCACTCTTTGACGTAAGGACGGACGTAGCCGATGCACGCATCGGACAAGTGGCCCTTCTGAAACGTACAATACAGAATGCTAAACATTCCAAATGGTACGAATTCGCAAATAACATCAAAAAGGTATCAAGTCAAATAACCCTGGGAAAAACAGCTAAATAAAAAAAAGGATATACAAAGATAAAACGATTTCAGGTCCAAAAGTAACATAATACATAAATATAACAAAATTACAGAGAATCAACATGAATAAGGACAGACAGAAAACATCACAAAACCAATCCGCTTAACTGCCTTTTTAGCTGCAAAGTGCTGAGCTTAAAAATGTGATACTCCGAGAAGTGACGATTGTAGTGCATACTGGCCAGTCAACAAGTGCGCTAAGCCCATAATTTGCACGGTGGTATCTTTCTAAAAATAGTTGAGATTGTCTCGTTCTCCTAATAGGAACCAAAAATGAGACCGACTCCAGCAATATTTCACAGTCAATCCCTCCATTGAGCAATCTGTGTAGAAAAATAAGAAGTGCTTTCTTTCTTCGAAACTCTAGGGTTTGCAGGACACAAAGAAGAGCTCTTGTATTATATGTCGGACCTTGATATGGAAAATTAAATTTAATATAAACATAAGACGTATTTTGCAAATCTATTTTGTACTTTTTCGATTCTGTCAATGTGATACTGATATGAAGGACTCCATATTGCAGAATAGTATTCCAAATGCTCCTAACCAATGAGTTATAAAGACACCCAATTGCTTTGGTATCAGTCACGTGCTTTGTATGTCGTTTTATAAAACCCAGCAATCTAAAACCCTTAAGTACAATGTACAATGCTACAAATTTTCATCAAAAATAACACCCAGATCAGTGAAAGAAGTATCAACTTCAAGATGTACATCATCTATGAAGTAGGTGGAGTGTTTGGGATTAATAAGTTTATAGAAATGAAGCACTTTACATTTAGAAATGTTAAGATGCAGATAAATAGTGTGGCACCATTTGACAAGCCTTTCAATGTCAGACTGCAGTGGATTAGAGTCAGAGGAAACCGGTGAAAAGAATTTTAAGTCATCTGCATATAACAGACATTTTTAAACAAGACACTATATCGTTTATAAAGAGTAAAAATAAAAACAACCTCCCTGGAAGCTGAACCAGACAAGTTGATCTGCTGACGACGATTAAACAAATATGATTTGATCGACTCCAGATAGTTTCCACAAAAACCAATTTGCTTCAATTTCCATAATAGAAGCTGATGGCAAACATTGCCAAAAGCCCTAGATATGTCAGTGTAAATGACATCAATCTGTTGGCCAGCCTCAACCGATGTCATTAAGTAATTCTGAAATATTGCAAGATTTATAGTCGTTAAAGCGACCCCGATAGAAATCATGTTGCATACTCGTAATGTAGTGTTTTAATGATTCAAAGATATGGTGATAATTGCCTCAAATAGCTTTGGTATGTGTGAAAGTAAAGAAATACCTCTATAATTCGTTATATCGCCTTTATCACCAGATTTAAAGATTGGTAAGAGAATTAGAAAACTTCCAAATTTCAGGAAAGGAATCTATTTTTTTTGAACCAATAATTTCCTCACCATCATAACTCATGACATTGGGCAAACTGGAGTCCCTTCTTAAGTTATGTACAAATTTCCAAAAATATTTTTTGTTTTCTAAGATAAGTAATTCAGTTTGTGTCACATATGGAAGATAACACATATCAGTTCGAAGTTTAATCTCGCGTCGTTTGTCAGAATATGCTAAATAATCGATATGTTGTTCAGTCCTTTTATATTTTTTGTATAGGCGATTTTTTGCCCAATAAGCTTTCTTAAAGGAGGGGTCAAACCATTTTGGATATTTACTATCAACAACAATCTTCGTGGGGACATATCTATTAATACCCTGGATAAAACATCATAAAAGCACTGAACCATTCTGTCCATGTCCGATTCAGTCAATAAGAAAGACCAGCATACTGCTTATAAAAAAGATTTAAGTTAGAAAAATTTGCTTGTTGAAACTGATAAACACTCACTTGATTGTAATTTTTAATTGGAGGAACATATTTAATTTTGTACTTCACTTCAATCGCTGGATGATACGGGTCAATATTTATAAGTGAAAAATCAGAAGGTGAAATAAAGACATTAACGAAGTCATCAGCAAATATTAGATCTAAAATTCTGCCCATGTGATTGCGTAATGAGTTCCATTGTTGCAATTCAAGAAAATTCATAGACAGAATAAGAGTTTCGGAGGCCTTCATGCAAAATATCCTCTCTTTTAATTTCTCGTCAATATATAAACCTAAAAATGTGTGTTTGAACGCCACTCATTGAGAGTACAGGTAGACATAATATATTTTTTTTATATTTTGAATTTCATGATTTCACTCCTTCACTTTAGTAATGGTCCAAGATCTACAAAATCAAAAGCCTTACTAAGATTATAGAATACTGCTGCTACAGACTCTCCTTCATTCGAGTAATGGTAAAGATGTAAAGTAAAGGTAAAGATGCCTTCTGAACACCAAACTGCACTTCATTCAATAATCCATGCTTGCTCATGTAATCTGCAAAACTGGGAAAATTTACCGGTCGCAAAAGAGTAATTTGTTGAATCTACCAAAGTTTTCAATTCACACATAGGTAGATCATATAATACTTTCATGGATATATTGTCCCAGTCAGTAAAACCTAAGCTTTTTATATCTGAGAGAACCCATTTTAGCTCAAAGATATCTGTAGGATCCAAATTAAATATTTAATTTACTGACATTGGTTGTAAATAGCTCAGCACATCTTTAGATGCCTTACATTATTTTTTAAAGTTAAAGCAACATAACACTAATATTTTTTGACTTCATTGCATGACAGATTGCATTTTTAATTTTGTCAGTTTGGATGATCGTGTAATTATTTTTTTATATCTTGATATGATATGTGGGGACGTTTTAAATGATACTATTTTTCAGTTCTATGCTAATTTCTCCGAAGGTTAATTTCTGAGTAAAAATCAGATATATTTGAATGTATTATTGCCTGCAATAATATTGTTTATAAGCGAAATTAAAAAAATGCGTGTATATAAACTTGTCAAAAAAAACACAGCGCTTAAGTTTAATTTTAATTAATTACATTTTTATGTTGTCTAATTAATTTTGATTTAAATTATATTAATACCTGTGCATTATAAGATGACTATATGAAGTGTGCATAATCAAGAACTTCCAATCAATATTACACGTCCAAAGGATTCTGTGGATGAGATGGTTTGTATAATGTAACTTTCTTTTATTCATTGATAATCCATCATTTTAACTAAATCTTTTCGTAGGATTTGTCTGGGCAAAAAAGCAAAAGGAGGGAAGGAACAACACGGCCACTATGTCTGTAATATTTCCCAAATTTAAAACAGGAGTATAAAATTATGTACAAGTTGATATATTCTAATATTTTCCTCGGATTCCCATTGAAATTGGTGTTTTCTTTTAGTGGTACAAGAAATACAACAGCAAAAGGCTACTTTGACTAAGCAACGGGAAGATTATGTGAAAAAAGCCATGGTGCTGCGTAGGGAACTGGATCAGCTGAAGCAGCAGAAACAAGAGCTGGCTGGCGATGTTAGGTCTGAGAAAGAGCTCAGGTCGGTTCTTAAAGAAAATGAAAGGTTGCAGGTGAGGTACAAGATATTTTTTTTCACTTTTTATTTCAATTTCATATTTTTTAAGGAAAGTTGAAACTTTTAGCTTTTTAATATATCATTTAGTTTATGATTTACAAGCTATAGTTGTGTTATATTTGTTTTAAATTATATTGAAAAGAGCATTTAATTCTGAATAAAATAGACTATTGGATTTGCTGTATATCCTAGAAACATTTTTAAATTTTCGATTTTTGTGTCGATGCATGTTTTATATCCGTATAATGAATACGTTCTATGCAGAGGTTCGGAGAAAAATTCATAACTCGACAACAATAGACCATGGAAGGTTGTTCGAGGCAGATTCGGAATCTGTGGAAAATTCTACATCAGACTAATAATGTTTCGTGGAAAAACAGCCTCCTTAGTACGTTTTTCGGACGATAAAAAATTTGTAAAAAAAATTTTTTTTTCCAACTTTATCACTGAATATCTCAAAACTTAGAGCACCTAGCGTCTTCTGTGAGTACTCGTTGCAAAGAGCATTCAATTTTGAATAGAATAGACTTTATTGGGTTGTTATATCTACACTATAAATATTTTTTATTTTTCGATTTTTGTATTGATGCATGTTTTTTACTCATGGTAGAAAAAAAATTCTAGGTTTTATTTCATTATTAGTTCAGTTTTATTTATTTTATTTTTAATTTCATGAGGAAATGTCAATACTTCAGGTACATATTCAGGACCAAAAAATTAACATAAAAGTCTATACAAATAAGTGTCCGCAAGGCCTTAGTTCTCGAGATACAGGGTGTTAAAGTTTTTATTTAATTTTCCTATTGGAATCTAATATTAGTATTGCTCTTACTTGTAGGGGGCGCCACCTACATGTCTTTCTATTCCTTCGAACAATCACAACTTTTTGGTACAGTCTTGTCTTACATTTTTGAGTAAAACAAATTATTTCTTTGCCATTTCTGCGTCAAAAAGGTATACCTGTTAAAAGTGGATACGAGCAACCGTTTTCGAGATATTTGGATTTAAAACAATTTCGGCGCATGTAATTTTTTATCGCAAAATTTTAAAAGTTTGTTATTTTGTCCAAATTTAAACGCATCTTGGCACAAAAGCTTTGAAATGAAAGACTAACACATTTTTTTGAGGTGTGTATTCAGTGCCTCAGACATAAACTAAACAAAAGGTATTTAATTTTTATTAAAATTGTTATTATTAAGTTGTTTTTAATAAAATCTAGGTTACGTTTTATAATTTTCAAAAATTTCACCATTTGCTTCTAAGCTTTCAGCTTTATGGTATATAGCTCAGGTTGCTCTGTGGATACATTCGGGCGCATTTCTTAGTGTTTGTGCTGCGTTTGTTATCCGATCCAATAATGCTTCTCTTGTATTTACTTTAGTGGAATATACCAGTGATTTGAACCATCCCCAAAGACAATAATGCAAAGGATTAAGGTCTGGCGATCTAGGTGGCCAATTAAACGGACCTCCCCGGCCAATCCATCGGTTTGGAAAGTTTTGGTTTAAAAAATCTCTTACAAGTAAACTGTAGTGTGCAGGGGCTCCATCATGCTGCAAATACATGTTTTGTCTTACATTAAGTGGAACATCTTCTAATAGATTTCACAAGTGATTTTCAAGAAAGTTTAAATATTTTTCTCCTGTAAGACTACCTGTAATGGACCAATTAAATGACCATTTAACATTCCACACCACACATTAATGCTAAATTTATGTTGGAAATTATGTTCTACTGTAGCGTGAGGATTTTCATAGGACCACCGGTGTTCATTGTTAAGATTATTTATACCATCACGCGTGGACTGTGCTTCATCAATGAACAAAACATACCTATACAACCTTCGATCTTCATTAATCCAGTTACAGAATTGCATTCTCAACTCAAAATCACCCTCCTGCAAATGTTGAACCCGTTGTAAATGAAATGGGTATAAACAATTAATGTGAAGATTTCTCCAAGCAGACGATTGTGTAATTTGATAAGTATCTGCAATCCGCCTAGTGCTTATGCTTGGATCATTTTCGACGGCATTGAGTATAGCCTCTTCGACTTCAACGTTGGGTCCCGATTCCCTTTCAGATACAATTTTCGCACTTGGAAACATCCCAGATTCTCCAGCAGTAGTGAAAACTTGTTGAAAAACTCTTCTATCTGGAAAACGACGCTTGTACTCCGCGACTGCTTGAATTGCGACCCCATTGCAGAAGCCATAGACGAATATCATATCTGCATATTCACGATGCGAGAATATCACAGGCATAATGACGTATTTAGATCTAAAATTTCTTAAATGATTATTGTCAGATAATAAAAGTTATGAACAGAAATTGACAGTGACAAAATTGGATTTTATTATTAACTGACATTACTATTGCTAAGTAACAGGAAAAACGATGAGAACACCAACCAGCAGTTGTTCTGTCAGGCAAGGCACACTTCTATTTTTTTACAATACATGCATACTTTATGTGAATTTGATAAAAAAATCACATGCGCCGAAACTGTTTTAAATCCAAATATCTCGAAAACGGTTGGTCGTATCCACTTTTAACAGGTATACCTTTTTGACGTCGAAATGGCACGGGAATAATTTGTTTTGCTCAAAAATGTAATACAAGACTGTACCAAAAAGTTGTGATTGTTCGAAGAAGTAGAAAGACATGTAGGTGGCGCCCTCTACAAGTAAGAGCAATACTAATATTAGATTCGAATTTGTCATACCAAAAAACCCCCGTATATCAATTTTCACTCCATTATTTACATTATCATAGATTTTATTTAAAAAATAGGAAAATTAAATAAAAACTTTAACACCCTGTATCTCGAGAACTAAGGCCTTGCGGACACTTATTTATATAGACTTTTATGTTTATTTTTTGGTCCTGAATATGTACCTGAAGTATTGACATTTCGTCATGAATCACCCTGTATACAAGTATATGATCTAAAAGTTGAATATTTTTCAAAATTTTTGTAGCGACCCGAGAATTTGGTGATAAGGTATTATGAACATTAGAAATTGACTGGAAACATTAGTTTTCACGTAGTATTAGAGGAAATATTTTTTCCTCACATATATTATATTCGGATGCTGAAAATATGCAGAAGTTCGAAAAAGAAATCATATTGTTGTTCGGGGCAGATTTGAAATCTGCTGTAAATTTTCCATCAGATTAATAATATCTCGCGGAAAAACCGCTTCCTTGGTCCGTTTTTCGCCCTTCGAATAAAAAATTTGTAAAAAAAAATTTAAGTCCTGTTCTCATAAAGCAATCTTAAGAACAAGAAAAAATACGAAACCTTGGTTTACTCCAGAATTAGAAAAAATCATAAAGACTCGTAACAAATATTATTTAAACAAAAAAAAATTCTGGAAAACTTACACATGTACAAATTTATACCGAATACAATAAATATGTAAAGAAAATGATTGGGTCAATGAAACAGAATTTTTTTAAAGAACAATTTAATTCCTTTGACCAGAAAAGTATATGGAAAAGTATGTATCTATTGTAACTATCTTTTAACAAATACTCACAGGAAACAAGCAAAACAAAATAATATTGGGGGAATATGGGATTTGTGAAGAAATGAATAACAATTTTATCAAAATTGCACAAAATTTATTTAAAAAATTAAAAGACCACGAATTAGAAGCAGAGCCAATGCAAGGAAATTGTATGTATATGGATGAAGCCAGCATAACTAATGTGGCTATAGAAGAAATTATTGATAACCTGAATCCAAGAAAATCTAGTGTTCATGATAATATTTCTATAAAAATTATTAAAACAGTCAAAATTCAACTAATTCTAATTTTAAAACATCTAAAATCATTTAAAACAGGTATTGTTATTCGCAACTCTAGGGATACAGAGACTGCAGTTATTGATATTATTACTGATATTCAGTTAAAAATTGATCAAAATAAAAAATGTTGTATCTTTATCTAGCTTTTCACACAATTAATCATAATATTTCATTCATTCAAAATTACTTTAATGTTAGGCAGCAATATGTCCAAATTGGAAATAATATTCTGGGAAAGAAATATCATGTGGTGTACCTCAGGGTTCAATATTATGACCTATTTTATTTTTAATATACATAAATTCAATTTCAAAATTAAAACTTAATGGAACTATAAAACTCTCTGCGGATGATACAACTATAATTATAGTAGATGCATTCAATTTTAATAAGTTAAAAACATGCATTTTCATCCATTCAATACTTACAAAAGATAAATTATCCAATATATATATTTAGAAAAAAAGACATACTATACATAATCAGGACACACGACAAACAGATTTATTAAATACAACTGATATTCGAAGCAATTTTGCAAAAAAATCTTTATTATATGGTGGTATATTAATATATAATCAATTACCAACACATTTACGGAGAATAAAAACTTTAATCAAATTTAAAATGGAAGTAAAAAAACATTTTTTATCGAAACGTGATTTATAGAAAAAATAATTTTGACTGTGTTAATATTATTTATTTTGTTCTTTAATTATTATTTATTTTGTTATTTAATATTATTCTTAATTGTTAGTTTGGTATAATATTAGTATTGTTAGAATTCCCTGTAATGAACTTATACAGTTGGTTGGGAATGTTGAACATGTAACAGAATCATTCACAAAAATTATTACTAAAAAAAAAGCAAAATCCAGTTACCAAAATCTGATTACAGGTTGTATTTATACACAAGTAAAAATTAGGACTAATTGATTTTAATAGGTACTTTAGGTTTAAAACAATTATTAATCATATTGAAATAAGTCATTGATTTTGCTGGTGCCTTTGCAGGAATGTAATTTTTGAAATGTATTAGCAAAAATGTTTTCTCCCAGATTCACTAAAAAGTTTTTTAAGAGTTAGGACAGATTTTGTTGCCTTCTTAAACTTTCAGTTCACCAGTTATGTTTTACTTATGTCATTTCTTCTTTTGTTGGAGATGGCATTTTAAACCTACCACTCTCAAGTTAAATCTGGTGTAAATTTAAACTTTTATGAATACGGCTGTAAAACTAAAAAATATATTTATATTGGAAACCAAACATGTACTGTTAGTGGCGTGAAACTGAACAAGATTCTGTTCTTCCCATTCTACAATTTTTGCTTTCATCTTTATACACCTCTTATTGTTCAGAGTCTTCACAGAGATTATTTTATCAGGCGAACAACATTTTGTAGTTTGTTTATAAATAATGCCAAGGAATACCTGGTTTTTCAGTCTAAAATTTCTTAAACAGACAGATTATTCAATAAACACAATCATCACTACTGAAGTACTAAAAATCCGCATAATATAGAAAAAAGGCGATTGCAAACAAGATTGTGTGGTGCGGCATTATAGGTAATTTGGGATAAATCCTTAGATATTTTACAAATGAATAAAATTTGAATTTTTTTATGTTAGGCAACAATTTGATTGATTCATTTTCAAAGAAAATGTAACTGGCAATAGAGATCGGCAGCACAACAGCTGTTGCAAGAACAAATTATTTCAGCAATTAGAAACATCATTCCATGTGAATTGTGCAGCAGTCGGTTGAAGAGTCGGCTCACAATACTAGAAAGATTACAGAGGTTCTTAGCAATACTTGTGCGAATAAAATAGTACAGAGAAAAATTGAAAATGCAAAATTTTAGTTTGTAGTAATTGTGTCAAAAATTGCCAAAGATAATTTAAATATTCAATCAGAAGCAAATTTTTAATAAAATTCTCTACAACTTTCCTAATTTAATCATCTTTCTAGCTACAATAGTTTTCGAGATAGAAATACATGTAAATCAACAAATCTTGGACACACTGTATTTTATATCATTATTAGAATGAATTGTTTACTTATTTTTGTTTTTAATTTAAAGTGGTTGTCTAGTTTTAAGGTGTGATTATGACCAGAAGGTCGAAATGGTGGTAACAACGTAATTTTTTTGAAACAAGTTTTATATTTCTGACTGAGCCAATATATGTTAATGTAAATCACTATTTAACTATTTTTTTTTATAGTGTTTATCTAGAACCGAGTCTAAAACAATTGTAGTCAGATAGTCTGCATGTTGAGATACACAATCTCTTAAACTATTTTTCATTGATTTTATATATTTCTTTTACTTTGGGTAAAAGCGAAGAAGTTGCTTTAAATCAAAGTGAGATTCATTATGAGTTTTATTTACTGTAGTTCTTGTAGAATCGGATTTCTTATCACTCTTTTTTTGTGTACATATTCACAATGTTTTCTTATAGAAAACTTGTTATTGAGTGTAAAATTAAAATACCTTATTTCATTAAACCATTACGTATAAAGCCTATATAATGCTCAGGATCAAAGCTATATAATATATTCTAAGTTTTTAATGTAAATTTTAAACCTTTTTCATGCATTTTTTAAATACAAATATAAAGAAACTGGTTGTTCATCTTTTTTATATTTCTTTTGAATTAACTTCATTGTGTGTATGTATATATATATATATATATATATATATATATATATATATATATATATATATATATATATGTGTAACGTCATCAATTTTCCCAGGAATCTGAACTTGGTTTTAATACAAAAAGCAAAAAAAGGAAAGGTATAAAATTTGGCAAATTTTTTAAATTACTGTATGGAAAGTGTTCTTAATTATAAATAAAGATATTGTGTTAGTAAATATATATTATAAATAACATTTAATTTTATTTTAAAATTTAATTGAAAAAATGGTGCATAATTAACAAATTTTAGTATCTATTTATTTGTAATAATTGAAAATAATATAAATGGGAATTAGACAAAGAATAAAAATAATAAATACGGAAAAATGTTGAAAAAAGTACAGCTAATTAAAAAAAAAACACCAAAACATAACTTTTTAAACTAAACTTGAGTCGGCGTCAAAACTTCCAATATAGTAAAATTATTTCGGATATGCAGTGACGTGACGACAGCACAAAAAGAACGCATTTCGTAGCTGTTAACGGTTAATATACCAAGTTATTTAAGGAATGCACAAACTAAAGCAGCTATGTCAGACATGCGGCCCAGTGAGCATTTTTCTGCGGCCCAAATCAGTTTTGAAAACAGCCAGATAATGCGAACAAGTTGAAAACCGTTTTTGAAGGCGCGCGCCGCTGCAACAACGGTATTATAAAATTGGTTGGTATAATAAAATGTACAATTGTACATAGTGCCATCTATGTTTAGGAGGAAGAACTACAGATACTCAACCTAAAACCTAAAGCCAAACGTTATCTGACTTGTTCCATGAACTTCTATCGCGCAAAAACACACATGACGCTATCTAAACATTCTGGAAAGAACTCGAGAAATCACAATCTGTATATAAGTCGTGTTCGATTGAGTTCAGTCGTTCAGTGTTTAGTCAGTTGCGATAGAGTTTCGAGTTGAGTTGCGCACTTATTGTTACAACACTTAACAGTACTTATTATAATTTATTTCGGATACAGTTTTTAACATGTCTCTTTCAAAACCAAGTGGAAGTAAGAGGAAACTTGTAGATGAGCATCGTATCTTTCAAGAAAAGTGGGAATTAGAGTTTTTTTGCTGTGAAGTGGAAGAAAAAAATTATTTGTTTGATTTGTAATAGTACATACAGTCGGTGTCCCAAAATTATATAATATAAAACGTCACTATGATATTTATAAAACTATGTTTGACAAGTATACAGGCATGGTCAGAAACGAAAAGTTAAATAAGTTAAAATCATGGTTGAAAGATCAGCAGCTTATGATTACACGTCCAAAGCAAGAAAATGAATCTGTCCTTCAAGCGAGCTACGTACTGTCGGAGTTGATCGCGAAAAACTCAAAACCATTTGTTGAAGGTGAATTTATAAAAGAGTGCCTTGTAAAGGCCGCGGAAATGTAAGTCCGGGAGCGTGAAGGCATTTCAAAATATATCCTTGTCCCGGAATACTGTCGCTGAAAGAGTTGCTGAGTTGGCTGACAATATAAGTGATCAGATAAAAACAAAATCAGACTCTTTCATTGGATTTTCTATTGCCTGTGACGAAAGTACGGATGTGTGTGGTGTGGCGCAACTCGCTGTTTTTCTTCGTGCGGTTGAAACAGATATCAATGCGTATGAAAAATTACTGAAATTAGTATCATTGCATGATACAACAACTGGGAAGGATATTTTCAGTGCTGTTTATAGACTTCTGCAAAAGTACAATTTAGATTTGTCAAAACTGTGTTCCGTTGCAACAGACAGAGCTCCTTCAATGACTGGAGTAAAAAATGGCTTCGTTAAAATATTACAGACAAAGATCAGAGAAACGGGCAGTGACAAACCAGATTTTCATCATATTCATTGCATAATCCACCAAGAAGTTTTATGTTCAAAAGTGATCAATTTGGAAAGTGTTTTAAAGTCACTGAAAAAAAATTATATACTTCATAAGGTCACGAGGCCTTAATCAGCGACAGTTTTCTGCATTTTTACGTGATTTAGAAAGTGGGTACACTGGTTTACCATATTGTGCAGAGGTGCGATGACTTTCGTGTTCTATGGTACTCGACCGGTTTTGGAAACTCAAAGAAGAAATACGCGTTTTCATGGAAACAAAAGGAGAAGATGTCAGCTTATTATGCGACGTATTTTTTTTACAGGATCTTTCATTTATGATAGATATCACAAAACACTTGTCGGACTTAAATACGAAATTGCAAGGACCACGTCAAGTTATTACAGATATGCAAACGCTTTCAAGTGTAAGATGATGTTGTGGGAAAAACAGTTAGCAGAGGATAATCTGTCACATTTTCAGACTTGACTGTAAGGCATATCAGGAAAGCACAAGTGTCCCAATATCATACAAAATATATTCAGAGAAAATGAGAAGCCTTCTGGCAGAATTTGAGAAGCGTTTTCAGGATTTTAAGACCCAAGAAAATAATTTTTCTCTCTTTACTGGTCTTTTCACTATCGATATTGATAAAGTTCCCCCTCACTTGCAAATGGAAGTAATTGAGATTCAGCCATTTAAAACAAAAATTGGTATAGTGTTGGTACATTCGAATTTTATAAGTACTTGCCTGTTCAAATACCAAGAAATGAGAAAATTTGCCTGTAAAATCCTGTCAATGTTTGGAAGTACCTATAAGTGTGAACAACTATTTTCTTTGATGAAAGGAAACAAATCTCCCGCAAGATCGCGATTGACAGACGCACACTAGGACGCAGTTTTAAAAGTTACTTCCGCCAATAAATTCGCGCCACAAATAGACAACTTAATTAAAGACAAAAGATGTCAAATATCTGGCAAAAGAATTTAACGTTTGTAATGGCCCACCAGTGACTTTGAGTTTGACATGGCTGCACTAAAGCGTTCTCGGCGGCAATCACGGTGGCGATCCTATGCTGTCATTTGGCCGCCACGGTGGCAGTGATCGCGTTCAAGATCGTGCTGGTGTGTGGCTGCCATTAAGAAGGACATATGCTAATTTTAATAACTTTACAGTTCACCAATCTATATATGCTGAAATTTAACAAAAACTCTACATAATTATATAATTAATTAAATAAAGAAAAGAAGAACAGTATGAAATGTGATTTATTCATTAAAAAACGTACAAAATATGTTTTTATTCTAAAATTTTTGGGGTATGTCTTCTAGTAGCATAGAGTGGTAGCTTGCGTTGTCTATGATAATTAATGATTTGTGCGGCAAATTAGGAACAAGTTGATATTTAAACCATTAAATTTTGACGGTTTATACTATCGTGGTTGTCTCCGCTTTTAAAAACTAAACTAGCTCCCTTGATAAACCCGTTCTCATTTTCAGCGTTGACGACGACGTATCTATAGCCTAAAATAATCAACAGTTTTAACACTGGAGCAAAAGATAAATTCTGTTTTTTATATATAATTTAGAAGTCTAGTATCACATTTCATCACACGAATTCAATTTTTGCTTTTGAACAAAATTATAACAAACCTAAGTTTAATATTAACAATTTCTCAACAATATTTAAAAGATAAATAATATAGGATTTTGACAAAGTAATTGTTTTTGTTCAATATCAAAAAATAAACATTTTTATTTTTTCGCCGCCAAAAACGGTTGGCTTTTAACCCAAATCCTGGTCGTGTTTATCAATTAAATTACAATATCTTTGAAGATTTATAATCCTGATTATTGCGGAGATGTGAAATGTTATTTTAATCCCAAGAAAATAAATATAAATATTTATTTTTTTTAATTTAACACAAATCAGAATAACATAATCTAATAGAATGGACCTATCCAAATTCGAAAATGACAATAGAAAGTTGTAGCACGTAGGGTTTTCTTGTAAGAGTTGTAGAACCATATCGAATGTTACGATACTTAATATCTATAGAAAAAATGATTTCAGAAAATTCTTTACCCTGTTTTTGACTATGTTTACTGTTTTTGTCTATTAAACATATTATACATCTAAAGAAAAATAATAACTAAAAACACTAACTAAACTTTATTTTTTTCGTTTATGAGGTGTCCTATCTTCTCTCTTCAAAAACCAACAGTAGTCACCCATCATGACTGGATCCCATCGTCCTTGGTACCGAATTTCCATTGTTCTGATATCTTGGTGAAACCTTTCACCCTGCTCGTCACTAACAGCTCCCAAATTTTTAGGAAAAAATGGCAGATGGGAATGGAGGAAGTGAATCTTTAATGACATTCTGGCACCAAGCGCTTTATAGGCATCTAAGAATTCATTGCCTAATTATTCATAATTTTCATCCATATTGTTGCCTAAAAATCCTCTTACTACATTAACAAATGAGTTCCTGCCTGATAAGCTTTTCCGTAAAATTGACATCGTCCAGCAATTTTCTGATTTGTGACCCAATAAAAATGCCTTCTTTTAATTTGGCATTACTTAACTGGAGAAAGATTTGTCTTAGGTATTTAAATCCATCACCATCTTTATTCAAAGCCTTCACAAAGTTTTTCATCAGCCCAAGTTAAATGTGAAGAGGAGGCAAAAGGGCATTTTTGGGATCAACAAGAGGTATAAATTTAACATTTTGAGATCCCGGTTGAAATTCGCTTCTTTCTGGCCAAATTTTTGTTACATAATGCTGATTTATTGCACGACTGTCCAATAAACAGAAAACAGCAATATTTTGTAAATCCCCCCTGAAGTCCCACTAAAAATGCTATAACTATAAGTCCCCACATATCTGCCATTTATACCTATTGTAGTTTATTTTATCCAAAATCGTGCGCATATTTTCATAATTTTCTTTCATTGCAACTGAATGGGCAACTGGTATAGAGGGTTTTGAATTTCCATTATGCAATAAAACATAGCTTTTAAGCTATATTTAGATGAGTCTATGAATAAGCGCCTACTCACAGGGAAAATGGCAGATTGCAAATTTGGATATTCTATATTGTGCTTTCCCTTTTTGGAATAACCTTCAGTCTTTGTCATGCAAAAATAACAATCGTCAGAATGATTGGTGGGGTCTCGCCATATCGTTGGAACTGCAAAAGGCATACTTTTTCGCTTTCCCTTCATCCACTGTACCAATGATACACTACAACTAACACAGCACACTTGGGGAGCCCACCGCTTATCTTGATCCCCAATTAACACACCAAAATATTTAAAGTAGGCTTTTTTTACATTTTCGGAAAATGGCCTGGCTTGTGATTTCACCAGAAATTCTTCACAAATATAACAAAATTTGTCAGCAGAAATTTTGCAACTTCGGCGCGTTTGACTCGACATTCTCGTCTTCACATACACTTGCTTATCGATACACAGAAAACTACTCAATTCGAAACTCAACAGAAGAGTGATGTTTAACGTTTATTTTATGTCTAATGTTGTAAACAACCCAGTCTAGGTAATTTTTCCGTTGTAAAATGGACCCATTGTAGCCGCCCCACAATAAAATTGTTTACCTGCCAATATAAAAGGTTCTAATTAGTCTATTAAAAAATGGTACCTATTAGGGCTTTCCGAATATTTTTTTTTTGTTATTGGGAAGGTATTTCCATTGTGAAAATAATGAGCTGGCCTGTGTTAGAAAAATCTTGTCGGCCAGTGAATTAGTAAATTTACTGATTTTTAGCCATTTTCGACAGCTTGTCACATTTCTATTTTTTAGATATTTAATAAAAATAATAACATTCCCACACTCTCATGTTATTTATCTTTGAAAACCGTTAAAAAGTTGTCTATAATAAACTTAGTTTTTTTTATTATTTGGGTTCAAAGAACACCTTAAATTAGCAAAAATTTGAAGCCGACTAATGCTCTCAATGTAAATGCACAAGAAAACTAAATTAAACAAAAAATAAATATAGTCAAAATGCTCCATAAACTTACCTTCACCGCTTTTTGAAGAGCCTGTGGCTTTCGTGTCATCTAGGTATTTCTAAAAGATCCTTTGCTGAATATCCATGTTTCATCAAGGAAGACTGGAGTAAAACCGTTTTCTAGTGAATTCCTATTTTTTGTGTACTCCCTCAAAAATGTAATTCTTTTATTAAAAATATCTGGTAAATCCACGAGATACTGGCGGTTGTTACTTCTCTTCCATCGAAAGTCAATTTCTCTTGCCCATTTTCGCAGAAAACTTATAGAACAGTTGAAATGATTGGGCATATCATAATTTAGTTTCTGATGGATAGACTTTATGGGCATACAAGCGATAAATAGTATCCCGGATCTTACTTTTTAAGTAGTGATGGTAACAGTGCCCGGGATTTCTGCTATTTTATCGATTTTTGCAAAAATATTTATACTCACTTATTAGAATACTACAAATCCGCTTACGATTTTCAAAAAAAATGCTTCGTTAATTAATAGAAAATTGACAAACTTTCGGGAACCGTGGAGTGAAATGGGGTGCTGGGTGGGGTATAATATATAAGGAAGTATCTCTGTACATACTACACTAAATAAGAAAGCAGTTCTACACAAAAAATCGAATTTAAAATGCTTTTTTTTTAATAACGTGTAAAATTAGATTTTTTCAACAACATAACCTCAAATGTATAAAAATATTAAATATTGCGCAATAATCACGTCAGTAAAGAAGTTGGAAAATGTGGCAACATCGCAAGTAAACGGGTAAGAGTAAATTTTCCCCAGTTTTTGTCGGGTACATATGAAAAAATGTTTTTGAAATAGTAACTTGCTGGTTAGAATATTTTCTCGGATATCTAAGCTATCCTAACCAAATCTAACCAATCCTATCCAAATCTAACTTTCTTATCGATGTAGCCGTTACTTGATGGAAATTCATTATACACTAGTATACAAAATAAACACGTGTAGTTTATTAATTTCCACTTATTTATTGCTGCTTGACAGCTGTTTCGACACACTGTGTCTTTGTCAAAAGCTAACTTAAAACTGACACTAAAATCTGTACCAAATATAAAAAAAAATATATAAAAATCTTAATGATGTCAATAAAACAATATCGGTGTTTACCCATCTCGTCTATTCTTTAGGTATAAAGATTTAACAGAGGGGAACCATTTAAGTCCAACTGGTCATTCAATAAAATATTTCGGGTTTTCCTCTTGTTAATTTCTAAACTTTCCAAATGGTTCAATTTGTAGCTTTTATTAGCCCTATGCAAAATTTTATATTCGTATTTAAATGTATGATTTGCTTCTATCAAATTTTTAGCGTAATTGGAGTCTGTTTTTTCTTTATTATATGAGGATTTGTGTTCTTTTATACTTTTATTGAAAGATCTACCTGTTTGGCCAATGTAAACTTTATCACAGGAACCACATCCTAATTCGTATATCCCTGATTTTTTAGATTTATCAGACTTGGATTTATTATTTTTAATATATTTCCCTAATGTGTTATTTGTACAGAAGGCAACTTTATAATCTGCTCTCATGAGATGTTTACTGATTTTAGAGCTAATTTTGCCTGTATACGTTACGCTATGTCCTAGGTGAACGCGATTTATGCGGTGCGGGCGACGCGGTGGAGATGTCGCGATCGTCGCAGTATATAAAACACAAAGAAAACAATCGCGTTGTCCGAACTGGCTGCGGGGTTGGCGCGATTTTTACGATTTCGCGTTGTCGCATCGCACCCGTCGTTTGAAAAATCAAATTGTTTGTTTCTAACCGCGAATCGCTGGCAGTTGTCGTTGATCACGAACAATGGAAGTACTTATTTCGGAGATACAAAAAAGGAATATTTTGTGGAATAAATGGAACGCACGCTACAAGGACAGAGTTTTAGTAGAAAAGGAATGGGAATGTGTAGCCAAAAGCACAGGATTAACAAGTAAGTTAAACATTTTTAATTTTATTTTTTTTATTGGATTAATTGAAACAAACTAAACAGTAGCGTTACTTAAATTTGATTTGTAGAAAAATATTGAGTAAAAGTTTTCCTTACAACTTCAGCTTCCCTGGCAGAACGATTATTTGACTTAGATGCATTTAAACTAGGCATTATGTCCTTTATGTTGTTTTCAGCTGCCGAAACATTAATAAATAAATCTTTTTCCATATCTAAAATAATATTATGTTAGATACAAACTGCTTTCACAATGTGAACAGCATTTTCAACTTTGGTTTCTATAGCTTTCAACAGAATTCTAAATCTAGCCGCACTGATCCCAAAGCTACACTCTACGGTCATTCTAGCGCGTGAAAGCCGAAAATTAAAGTATGACTCTGTACTATTTTCCTGAAGCCGCCTTCTGGGATAGGGTCTCATCAAATAAGTTCGTAAAGGGAAAGCTTCATCTCCTAAAAACACGAAAGGAGTCTTCAAGTCCGAATGTGGTAATTGCGTATCTTCTGGTAACTTAATATTTCCACTCGCAAGGTTTCTGTAAATTGCAGAATTGGAAAATACACCAGCGTCACTGTCCTTGCCATATGCACCTACATTAATCATTGTAAATCTGTATTTAGCATCAACAATAGCCATGAGTACCATAGAATAAAATTGCTTGTAGTTATAGAACATACTTCCAGATTTAGATGGACATTTTATTCGTATGTGTTTTCCGTCGATGCTACCTAAACAGTTCGGAAAGTCCCATTTATCGAAAAAATCTTTTGCAATGTTCTGGAAATTTTCAGTATTTGGTACTGGCATATGATTTTTTTGAAGTGAATTCCAAATGGCCTGACATACCTCTATAACGATAGAAGCAACTGATGATTTTGATATCCGAAAGGAGAAGGCTAACTGTCTGAACGCCATTCCAGTTGAGAGATACCTGAAACAATGGATTCAATATTTAATTTCTTTATTCATACACTTATTTGTTGATAATTAACAGATAATTAAATTTAAAAATTTGTTTTAGAAAGGTTTAATTTAAACCATTTTTTTTCAGAAGAAGAAGCAAGGAAGAAATGGAAGAATCTGCGTGATCAGTTTGCCAAAGAATTTAAAAAAATACCGACCCCAAAATCAGGTAACGCTGCGCCTGAGTATCCAGGAAAATGGCAATTTTTCTCTGCGCTCCTTTTTTTGAAAGATACAATCAAACCTAGAAACACAGAAGGAAATATATCAGATATAGATACTCAAGAGACATTTGTGCCTAATACTGAAACGGCAACGGAAGAATCAGATGAAGATAATATAGGTACTGTTTTAGATAGTGACAAAGAAAGTGAAAACACACGAAACATGGAAACAACAGTTACTCCAACATCAGCAGCACTAAGTGTGCCATCAGTTTCAGTCAATTTCACCGTTGATCAAGGTTTACAGACACAAACGCAATCATCTTCTAGAACATCTACATCTCGTCATTATAAGAAGAAAAGAACAGAAGCATCAGATGAATCCGTAGAACGCCAGCTTTTAAAAATAGAATCTAAAAAACTTGAAATCCTTAACCAGCCAGAAGATGATGACCTTATGTTTTTTAAATCGTTGCTGCCTTATTTCAAACAAATGAATCCCATTCAAAAACTACGCATAAGGAGCAAGTTTCAAAATATTATCATTGAAGAAATGACCAATCCGCTGTTCGGCGCTTCTAACGTTTTACCTTCGAATACAGATCCATCCGCTGCATCATCCCTTATTACAAGCTACTCACAAAATCATCTTGTAGCATCTTCACGTAATGCTGTTTATCCTCACACGAATCCTTCCCCCATAACGTCATTAAATACAAGTTACTCGTACGACACCTCATCAGTAGTGTCCCCTACGTCACTTCAAAGTCCTGTTTCAGACTCTAACCCCCTGCACTCCCTTCAGTATATCCAAAATAATGACACATCTCTTTCAACAGATCACATGCATTATTAATAACATTGTGTAAGTTTACTTTATTAATAAATATAAAAAAATATCCATTTGTATGATTTTATGTACTTACCTTAAGGTTAGAAAAAGCCTTTCCTGTACTGAAATAGGCACTTGAAAATTAGTTGAACAATGATAACATGAATCGCGTATTGTCTCCACTATATAGTCAAAAGTAGACGGAATCATTCTAGTGTATTGCCGAAAGGCATTTTCATCTGCTCGTAACTGGGCATACAGATGATGAAATTCCCCGAAATGCAGTCTATCTTTGTAAATTTCATGTTTGCTTTTTCTCTTCTTTTTAATTTTATTTAAAATTCTTAGCTTGCCCAAAATATTATCTGTCAATAATATCTTACGTGCCAGTTCTGTCGGAGCCATCTTAAACTAAAATGCGTTCTGTTGTCGCCTTTATCGTTTTTACATCGGACTTGATTGCGATCAGCTAGGACATAGCGTTATTGTAAAAACAGTAAAACAGTAAAATGACAGAAGATAATATTGTATTCACTATGGCGGATAAAGGAAAAACCATTATTGCAATAAAAAAAGAAGATTATATTCAAAAAACTTCAGAATTTCTGAATCCGGATAAATTTCAAAAGATCCGACAGAAATGTATCAAAAAATTATAAAAAATGTAATTAAAGATAGTAGCTTATTTGATGATAAAATTAAATATAAATTAACGATAATGAATCCACAAGTACCTAAGCTATATTCATTTATTAAACTGCATAAAGGCAATACGCCCATTAGACCTGTAGTGTCCTATGTGACAGCTCCAGCTCACACGATTTCTAATAAATTAATAAACATTATTAGTACATTTTGTAATTTTAAACCAAAATTTAGTATTAAAAATAGTTTAGAATTAATTAACAATATAAAAGATGTCACAATCCCAAATAATGCCATATTAATCTCTTTAGATGTACAAAACTTATTTCCTAGTGTCCCCCCTATTGAAGCTATTAACTTAGTCGATAATTTATTACTCAAAAATAAAGTTAATCATATTATTAAGAATGATATGTTGGATTTGTTAACAGTGTGTGTAGATCAAAATTACTTTGAATTCAATGGCTCCGTGTATGTAAGTAAAGAAGGTTTAATAATGGGTAATCCTTTGAGTCCTATACTAGCAGAAATATTTCTAGATAATATTGAACAATTAATGTATAATCACCCGTTAAGAAACAAGTTCATTTATTGGTATAGATATGTAGACGACATACTAGCGTGTTTCACGGGAAGAGAGGGACACCTAAGTTATTTTTAGATTTTATTAATAATTTACATAAAAATATTAAATTTACGTTAGAAGTGGAACAAGATAAGACAATAACATTTTTTGGATTTAACAATTATGAACAATAACAATAAACACGATTTTAAAATTTATCGTAAACCATCTTACACAGATATAACAATACATAAAACATCAAATCATCCTTTTGCACATAAAATGGCAGCTTTCAACAGTTTTGTACATCGTTTAATTAGTATACCTATGTCATCAGAACTATAATAAAGAATTGAATATTATAAAGCAGATTGCTATTAACAATGGCTATAGTCCTAATATAGTCGACAAAATAGTAAATAAAAAACAATATAAAAAAGCAATCAATTTAATCTATCCAAATAATAATTTAAAAGATATAGCCAAATTTAATACAATAACATATACAGGCAAAATTAGCTCTAAAATCAGTAAACATCTCATGAGAGCAGCTTATAAAGTTGCCTTCTGTACAAATAATACATTAGGGAAATATATTAAAAATAATAAATCCAAGTCTGACAAATCTAAAAAATCAGGGGTATACGAATTAGAATGTGGTTCCTGTGATAAAGTTTACATTGGCCAAACGGGTAGATCTTTCAATAAACGTATAAAAGAACACAAATCCTCATATAATAAAGAAAAAACAGACTCCAATTACGCTAAACATTTGATAGAAGCAAATCAAATCAAAACGAATATAAAATTTTGCATAGGGCTAATAAAATCTACAGATTGAATCATTTGGAAAGTTTAGAAATTAACAAGAGGAAAACCCGAAATATTTTATTGAATAACCAGTTGGACTTAAATGGTTCCCCTCTGTTAAATCTTTATACCTAAAGAATAGACGAGGTGGGTAAACACCGATATTGTTTTATTGACACCATTAAGATTTTTATATATTTTTTTATATTTGGTACAGATTTTAGTGTCAGTTTTAAGTTAGCTTTTGACAAAGACACAGTGTGTCGAAACGGCTGTCAAGCAGAAATAAATAAGTGGGAATTAATAAACTAAACGTGTTTATTTTGTATACTAGTGCAAATCTAACTTAACATATCCTAACCAAACCTAACCTATCCTAACTTATAACCATCCTAACCTATCCTAACCAAACCTAACCTATCCTAACCTATAATCCATCCTAACCAAACCTAACCTAACCTTTTCGAACCAAACTAACCTTAAAAATCCATAGTTTATTTTCTCTAATTAGTTATAAGGTTTAAAATAAAAACAATAAGTAATTTTATATTTATTTATCTAAAACAAAAATTAACAAGTTTTAAAAATATTTAACCTAAATTAGGTGGATATAAGTGAGCTATTTGAATAAAAAAATTATGGATATCATCTGAAAATAAAAATGAACGTTTAAATAAAAATTCTGCTAAATATCCAATAAAATGTGCTTCCTTCCTCCCATATCGTGGAATTGCACCTCTTACGTCCCGCCACGTGCGTTCTATATTTTGGGTATGAATTTGTGGGTTGGTAGGATCTACAAATTGAAGTGAATGATTAACTTGTAGGTGTTGAAAACCTTCATTCTGCAAAACATCATAAGATTTCCAGCAATCGGATACAGTAATGGAGCCCGGAAGTATCCACTGTTTGATAACCGCCAGCAAAGTTTCTGTACTATTTTCAACAGTAACTAAAAATACTCTTTTAGAATCTCTTTCAAATCCTCCAAACACCCACTTGCCTTCGATCTATCTCTACAATTTTTGCAACTCCGCCAATTTGTCGCGAATTACAATTTACCATTACAAGTATTATTGCAAATAGTGTATCTCATCAAAAGTCCATGATTAACTAAAAAATCAACTAATTGTCTTCTTTCTGATAAAAGTAATATAAAATCTTTTAAAGAGTATTTACAATTATTGCACGCCATCACTTTCAGAACTATGCACACGAAACACTTTTTTTACTGCACTAATTTATTTGTTATATCACAATTAATTGCACACTATCTCTGATGAACATAGCAATTTCTTTTATATTCTATATGAAAATTCCTAGGGGTTCGCGAGACCACGAGACTAGTCTCGGTCTCGAAACGAGACCTAGGCCGAGACTTAAAAGTATTCCGAGACTTGGTGTTCGAGATCGAGACCGATACCGAGACTTACCTATCGAGACTCTCAGTCTCGATCTCAAAGTGAATTAGCAAAATAACTAATGTTCGTAAATTATTTGTTTTGACAAAATAATTCAAAAAATATGTTTGGGGGCAAGTTAATTAATGCAAAAAATAATTTTTCTATAATCAATTATATTATACTAGCATTGTATATGTTTCTTATAACAATGATACTAGTGGAATAGTTATTTAAAAAACGATATAAATAACCATAAAAAGAGAATTTCCCAAATTGAGAAATTCTAATAGCGGAATTCCACTTCACGTGTAGAAAACCGTAAATTGCTACCCTGTTCTCAAAGAGAGACACTTTATCACAACTATACTATATAGGATTTTGATATTGTGATCTCTATTATAATCGGTTTTTATGTTTAATTATTGAAAGTAACTATAATCCAAAAATTTTTAGTTTTTTGGTTCAATAATTAATAACTAATAGACTGTAACAACTAAAAACATCGCAATATCAAATTCTTATATAGTATAGATACGGTAAAGTAATTTTTGTTTAAAAATTTTCCGACTTAAAATAAACAAAAAATTGTTAAATCAGAAAAAAATTTCTTAACACTTTCTTCTTTAATCGCTTCGTTGGCTTGCTAATTAAAGAAGGTACGTGTTTTATAGAACAATATTTTTGTATTGATTTTGTTTGTATTTGAAAATAATGGACGATATAAAATTTTTAACTCTATGTGTATAATAAAAATAATACATATACATACGAACAAGATTTTCAACAAACAAAACACAAAGTAGAATTTGGCTTAGGATTTTAAATAGATTATCAATAAAGCTAATTCAACTATTACGCTTAAAAAATAACTAACTGTTCTAATAACAAAGTAAAAATTTAAATTTCCAAACATTATAAGCATAGTTTTAGATTTTATTTCAACCTATATAATAAACCTAAAAATATTACAGAAAATTTAAACTAATATTTTATAATTTCATTTTTCAAGTTACTTTTATATCGTGAATGAATACATAATAAGCATTTGTTTGAAATTTCATTTAACATGCTTCTTAGTTTTGTATTAATTAACCCTGCTTGTGAAAATAAACGCTCTACTGCTACAGAAGTCGCCTGTATAGACAAAAGATCTTTTGCCATTTTGGCTAAATTTGGAAATTTTTTATCGTGTGCTTTTCACAATTCTAAAATATCTGTACCCTTTGGAGCACGCTTTAATTGCAACTATTCTATTATTTCTTTTCTCCAATTTTTGGAATCACTTTTTTCAAGTAGTGATGTTTAATCGATGTCATAGTTATCATGGCTTAAGGAACTTGATATTATTGGTGATTCAGCAGGCACAATATAATATTTATTCCTGTACATTTTCTCAAAAAATGCTATAGATTGATCTTTCAGGCGAAAAATTGAACAAGTAGATATTTGTTTAATAAATAAATTTACTTTTAAAATCTACTCCACTTTTAAATTTATAGTTAATTTACCAAAGAACAAAAATAGTTGATTCACAAGTGCAAGCACAACGTGCAGACCCCTAAGAACGATTCTGGTTAAGAAAGTAAATACGCATCAAAGTAATAAGTTTGGTTCAAAAAAGCAAAGTTTACAGAATACCTAACGGTGTTTTACTTGGCCATCGATCGTTTTCTACCTGTTGAATTATAACGTCTGTCCCTAGAATGCCCAGCACGTTGCTTGCATGAGTTCTGCAGCATTATACAGTGTGTCCTTATTTTGTGTTTAATATATCTTATTCCATTTGTATGTCTTTCGAAATATCAAATAATTATTGTTCTGTGGATGGTTGTTTAAGTAACTCTAGTGATGTGTGGCCTTTCTGTTGATGTCCAAAGAACAAGGGATATGTGATATTTATTTTGATACACATACTATTGTCCGTATATCTTCATTTACTGATTCCATCTGTTGGCAACATCATTTAGAATTATAGATTTTTGGAATAATTTTTTATTTAAATATACCTACATTTTTCCTACCTTACTGAAAAGTTTAAACATTGGTCAAAGAATAATATCTATTCTTTTCAGTTTAATATCGCTATCGTTTTTATTGTAGTTGCAATGTTGCCCGATTTACATTTTGGTGGCGATTATTTGACAATAAAATGAAAAATTGTTTATAATTTAGAAAATCAATAAAATTATTGATAAATCAGATCAACGAATAGAAGAAATTCATGCAAAAATTTTTTGAAGAAGTGAAATATTCGCAGAAAACCGTTTACGGCATAATTACCATCTCGATATGCTGTTTTATGTCTTGATGATAATTCTTTAAATCTTTTGTCCGATTTTAGTCCATTTTTTCTTAAATTAAATATCAATCTTCTTGAACTTCCTTTCGTTGCGGAAGCTGTTCTTTCCGCCACACTCAGAAGGTCCAAGGCAATTTCTGCAGCTACTTGTTATTTTTCTAGCTCAAAAAGGGCTTATATTAATAATAATAAGCTGGCTGGTTTTTTCAATATTGACTTTGTTTTGACGCATATATAAACTATTTTAACGTTTCGAAATGTCACACTTAAGGGTTTGTCAACGTGACACGTTTTAGTTGAAATAAGAAAAGACGTGACTTTTTTTAGTGAATTCACGAAAAATGTCTACTCTACTAGGAATTTAAAAATAATTAATTCTAAAGAAAAGCAATTAATATCAAATACATAGCTTTATTTACTATCTAGTAATGAGTAGTTTGAATTTGACTTTAATGTAATAAGATTTAAAATGATATTTTTTATTTTTCGATAGGTTTTTTTATATGAATATTTGTTTTGTAGGATGAAATTAATAGCAAACTTAAGGCAATTCTCAACGTTATTGAAATGCTGTCGACTATAATAAAAGACGGGAAAAGAACATCGGATCTCGAGACGGAAATTCAGCAACAAGAAATTCAATCTATGCAACCCCCTCGATCCCCGACTCCTAAATACGAGCCCCCTCCTGTTGAGGCTGAGACTAGCCGACGAAGATCTCGCTCTCCAAGTAAAGCCCGTTCAGAAAAAGACAGGTCCGAAAAACATGAGAGGGATTTGGACAAGAAACCACAAAAACAAAGGTAGCTAATAATTTAGGTTCGATGTTTAGATAATTGTTTTTTTTTTATTGTTTCAATTGACATTTTAAATTAATTGGAAAATTTGTTAGATTATAAATTCAAGATATAACAACATAATGAAACATTTTCTGATGTTTGTGCAAGGTATTATAAAAGTATGTATTTTGTAAAGCAGTCGTCGCGAACCTTTCAAGGTGTTTAGTTACTTTGATAATTGAGAAATAAACCGTGACCTGTCTACTTGTAACCAGCGTTTAAGCCAGCCTAATCGAAATAACGCACAATTGTATTTGACATACATGTTTTTATGTAATTAATAAGTACTTGACTAATATAAATACCTATCAACTGCAGGGGTTTAAAAAATAAACAACATTTTCATATAGCCATAATGGCAGGTTCACTTTTAAGGCAACACGGCATAGAACTGACTGTTGATCTGTACTTACTATAGGCCAGATACATTTTGTACTTTAAACTAAGGATTTCAATGCTAATTCACTTTGAAATGCAATCACTTCCATTTCAGTTGCAGCGATGTCTTCCCCAAAGTTCTACCTAACACAAGTTACACACTGTTGGATATCACTTTCCATGAAGTGTGAATAAATTGAGCCACCAATGCCATTTTGTTGAAATCCTTAAAACTGATGTTTAAAGTTATCCCTCAAGTTAGAAACTATTTTTACATGAAATTTACTGTCATAGGGTTCTATTGGATTTTGAGATATTTTCTCTGAAAGAACAGGAAAATGCTTGACATCACGGTTGATTAGGGTTTGTTCCCAAAACTCAAGTTTTTTTTATGAATGCATTTATATCGAAAATCATTTCCGCCAGTTTTTTATCTCTTCCCTGTAGTTGAAAATTGAGTTTATTAATTTTGTCTGTAAAGTCCACAAGAAACCCAAAATCTCTAAGCAAAATTGAATTTTCCAGTTCCTGAATCGGTTCGCCGCAAAGAGGACGATTTATACACCGCTAGCATGACAAAAAGCCAAATTTTACATTCAAAATATTTAAAAAATGCTTCGATAGATTAAATTAAATTGAGTCAAAATGTTATCTTAAAACCATAATATCCCCTATTTTGTGCTAGCGCATTAAACGTGAGTCGCGAAAGATTTGGCGTTGTTAAAAACTTGTGGAACTTGTTGTATTTTGATCTATCTTTCACCACAGGTTCCAGTGTTAGGACTTGTTTGTAAATGGAAGAAACACAACCGAACATTGGACAGATTTTTAAATTCCGAATCGAAGTGGTTAGAAGAAGAACATATTATAGAGGAAAAACAGCACAAGAAAAAGAGGGGTAGACCAAAAAAGCAATTTAGTGAATGCGGTGATAAAAGTAGAAAAGAGAAAGTCAGTAGCTTGTTAAACCATTCCCCCGAAGAACTTTTATTCTCGACTGTACGTTCCTACCAACAGCAGAGTAAACGGTCGTTGGCAGAAGTCATTAAAAAGGCTGCAGCTAGCTCTCCAAAGAGTATTAAAGAGATGAAAACTCCAAATTTTCCAAATGCGATAATATCGTACGCGCCCGATGAAGCCTTGGCATTAATTACCGATTTAAAAATTTCAAAACATCAGTATAAGTTATTACAAGCAAGTGCAAAAACAAAAAATGCTAACATTATGACTCTGTTCTTGAAATAAAAAAACAATGTTATCCAGTTGCTGCTGATTCGAAAACAATTATGGAAACATTATGCGAACTTAAATTACAACCTTTAATCGACCTAACAATCCAACGACTCGCGTTAGTTCAAAAAGATGTATTTGAAACACATTGCAGTAAAAATAATAATTTAGAATGTATATGGAAATGGGGATGTGATGGTAGTAGACCTCCATGGTTCCCCTACAATTGTTTTCACGAGACGTTGATAACAAAGTAGTACAATATTGGAGCAATCCACGAACATCCTCTCCACGTTACTGTTGACCAGTCCGCTTTTCTTTCACGAAAGGAACTTCTGATGTCATAGAAGAAGAATTTAATTCTTGGTGATAAAGCCTTCACAATCACGCACAGTTTTCTAAAAACTATGGTTGATGGCAAGACATGTAATGCAGTAATGAAAAGAAGAGGGAAACACGAATGATGGAAATAGTGCCTGGAAATTTTTTAAAGGTCCAGAGAAGTCTGCTAATATCATCGGCATAGATGTTGAGCTTGTTAAGCGATTTGCTACTATCTTAAGTACTCTCTCATCTGGGTATAGTATAAAAACAAATACATTTAGACGTTACTACTTAGAAACTGCAGAACTATTTGTTAGGAAATATCCTTGGTATAAAATGCCAGTGTCAATCCATAAAATATTAATTCATAGTGCGGATATAATTCAGTCCTTCGCTGTTCCAATTGGACAATTGTCAGGAGGCCAGACAAAAGGATTGGAAAAAATTTCGTGTGGGCTTTTCAAGAAAATTTTCCAGAATTGCCACAAATACTGGTATAGTGAATAATTTATTAATATCTTCAGATCCGGTAATAACAAGTTTAAGAAAATTGCCTTGGCGAAAAAGCGATCCATTGTCATTAGAAGTTTTAGAACTATTAAAAGATAATCATTTACAATAAAAAAGAATTAGTAAGAGAGCAGTTTTATTTTTTTCCATGTAATATATCTAAAATCGGCCACTGTGCGCCGCGTTGATTGAAAAATTGAACAATGACAGATAGGACTTCATTAAAACGTGTTTATACTCGTCCTCTACTTAACCATCACACTTCAGAGTAAAGAAGTAGATCCCTACACTGACAATCAATTTCATCGGCTAAGATTTTGAATAATTTTGTTTGTAATGTGTGAGCTCTAATCTTGTTTACAATTTTTACTACCAATTTCATGACGTTGTTTTGTTTTAAAAAAATTCCAAATAAAGCTTGCTGATGAATAATACAATGGTAAAACAGAAATTGTGGAAAGCGTTAATCTTTACGACAAAATGCTACCAGACCCTTATCACAACCCACCATAGCTGGCGCGACGTCAGTTGTCAAGCCTACCGATTTTGAAATTGATGTTTTCTCAGAAGATATAAAATTGTTTAAATTAGAAAACAATTCCTGTCCAGTGGTATATCCTTTCAGTGGAATAAACTTCTCTCATCTCTCATCACTGTATTAGCAGAAGTTGGAAAATAAGGAATGTGCAGCTTCTAAAAACCCCTGTTTTATCATTTCTACGTGTTACTTTGAAAAATATTGACTTTTCCAATTAACTGGTTCTCTAATTGTTTCAATTTTTGTTTTCTGCTGGCAGCATGTAATAAATATATTTTAAAATTCAGATGTACACTTTTATGATGTCTCTCAATATTTCTTTTTTTAGTAACCGAAACAGAGGCATTACATACATACATTTTTACCTTTAACTTGTGTAAAAAATACTGTTCTTTCCATTCAGAATGAAAATTTTATATCTTTACGTTCTTATTACTGCTTGCCATAATCTTTTTTATTACTCAATCTGTGTTCTATTCACGTCTAATGCCTTTCAGTTTAAAACTGAACGCGTTGTATCCCCGACATGCGCATTGATCGCGTTCAAAGCAATCTAGATCGTTCTCGTGTTCTCGAACATTCTCGCGATGCTGGCGCTCTGGTCAATTCTAGCAGCTATTGTCCATAGCGCTCATCGCAGTGTTGCCGCTGCTTGTTTTCATATTGTGATTTGTCTTCCAAAATTTATAGACGGTTCTATGATTTTTACAAGATATGTTGTGAGCTGCTAGAACTGTCTTCGCGAGCTATCGGTAGCTCGTGATCGACGGGTTGGCGACCACTGATGTGTAAAGGGTTGTGGATGGTTCTTGAGAACTGTGATCATCTTACTTAATCCAGGCAACCAGCTAGCTTATTATAAGTTACAAGAGTTAGAAGAGCTTTATATAGTCCAGGAAGGAGGGCCAACATGATATAATAAACGGAAGGTATGATATCTAGATTCTAGACGGTCTCAATGCATCCGGTTCGCGCAGTGACGTCATTGCGTGCGTAGATTTTCAAATTGCTTATGGAGATGCATGTCGTGTCTAGCGTTTAGACATTATATTACCATTTTTTTCAATTAAAAATATTTTTCTAATGAAACATTGAGATATAACTCACTAAAATAAAAAACTTATGACATGGTAGTTATATATTTATTTAATGAAAACACAAAAAAACACGCTAAAGAAAGAGTTAAGGTTGTATAAAATCCGACAATATTTAATTTTATACTGTTATTTTGTTATACATGTTTATATTTAAATTCACTGTTTTCTATCAACCGTTTGCAAGTAAGAAGAAACGACATTCAGTCAATTTTTCATTATGTTCCAATATTTTAAATGCTTTTTATTTATTTATTTTTTTAATTCACTAAAAAGAAACTATATTAAACAGTTTTAAGAATTTTTATTCCAGTAAAGAATTGGCGAAATTAACATAAATGTATGTTGGATAGAATGGTGATAATAAACAGAACTAACGTTGCAAGTAGTCAGAGTTACATTTAAAAAACTTCTTAGGCTATTACCAAGCGAGACGATATTGAAAATATTATGTAAAGTGAGTAAATATTGGTTTAAAAATAAATCGGTACTGTAAGTACTGTTGCATTATAAGTTCCTAAAGTCGTAAGTTTAAAAGTATTCCATATTTGAAATAACTAAAACTGAATGACGATTGTTTGTTGGTAATAAAAGGTCTTTTGGTATTTTTCTTTTTTTATTTACCATCTGAAATATAGTCATCTAAGAATGATGATTATAAAAGTCATTTCCCAGTATAATTTCTATCATTTTTATGTATTTATGGGTAAAAGAAAAACATGAAGAATATCTTTGTATTCGTAACTGTAGGATTTTTTTTTATATGTATGAGTCGAATAAGTAAAGAGGGCCCAATGCACGTTGTTCCTGGGCATTAAACACTTAGAAAACATTTTTGATCATTAAAAATATTGCAATTGTTAACTTTTTTTTTTGCTAAGATGATGTACAGGTTGTCCCGTTTTCGTTGTTTTTATAGGATCTCTTTTATTAGTGAAGATAGGGTTGCGACATGGTGCTACTTTTTTGTGAAACGAAAGATGACGCAAACAAAATTTTCATAGCCCACTTCGTTTTTAAGATACAGTGTAAAATTGAAAATATTGCATTTTTGGGTTGTTGTTTACCTTATCGAAAAGGTAAAAATTGGCCTCTGATACAGTTTTTCACGTAGAATCCAGTGGCGTAGTCACATTTTTTATGTGAGCTGTCGTTTTTGAGATATGACACAAACTTATAATTTTTTAAATGGGACACCCTGTATATTTTTATTTTATATTATTCAGTTCACAATAAGCTTCTTTTTTTAGATATAGACTCAGTTTTTGGTAGTAGGCTGGGATTATTTACAAAACAAATGAATTTTTCAGGTATATTTTATTTATAGTAACAAGAATTTTTTTAAACATTCTACAATAAATTATTACCTTGTATATCCTTGTTTTATACTATTTTACAAGAAATGTTCAAATTTTAGCAGTTTAATAATTCAATAATTAGAATGTAAAATGTAAGTAGATTTGTAATAACTATCATAGCATTATTTATCTTAGGTTGTTATAATTTTAGCCTGTTGCCATGAAGAAGTTTCAAAATCGGACCGAAAACTCGGTTTTATAATAAAAATTATTATTATTAACCTGTTTTTCGCTGCTAAACCCGTGAATCCATCAATCTTGAAAAGTATTATTAATTGAATAAAATGAACATGTTAATAATTCTACCTTTAATTCCTCTAAACAGCAAGTAACAACAACAACAACAACAAAAACTAATCCTACCACTAAAGATCACTAATCTATACTCTAAAGATATTGCTCGAAATGATGTCCATTTTGCCTTGTACAAAGCCTACATAATTTCTATATTCTTCTTAAGGCATTGAAAATACTAACCGGTCGTTGTTAGGTGCCCTTCTTGTGGCGTTTATTAAATCGGCTAAGGTGGAAGTTATTCAAAACCGAGAGGTGGCAATCTCGCTGGCTATCTTACAGGACCATTGGTCCATATCCCCAAAATTTTGTTTGAGTCATCTTTCGTTTCACAAAAAAGTAGTACGTAAGCTTATTGAAAGTCGCGAAAACCGGACCCTCTATCTTCACTAATAAGAGAGATACCTCATAAAACAACGAAAACCCTGTACTTAATTTGCAACCATTTGATTTCAATTGAAATATGTTAAATACCAACTTTGTGCAAAATTAATAATAATTTGTTTCTAAAAAGGATATGTGCCTAAAATTTGGAAAAAAAATTAATACATTTGCATGTACAATTTTTGAGCTTTTAGTGAAATTATAATATAGTAGTCATATAAAACCTTGTAAATTACCATCGATCTTAATAAATTATGCTGCCACATACAGAGAGAGATACGAATCTTATATTTACTGAAATCAGAATCAGTTTGTTTCAAAACGATGATCTAAAAACTACACCAAACGCTCATTTTTTGGATTAGTATACTTTTTGTGGTTTGTTACAGAGAGAGAGATACATTTCTGGCTGCAAAATCTTATATTTACTGAAATTGCTATCAGTTTGGCTGACGATGATCTAAAAACTATACAAAACGGAATTAATATACTTTTTGTGGTTTGTTTTTCTTTGCCACTTCTGGGAATTAAGATATTAAATACGAGGGAAAAGCTCTTAGTGTTATGACAAAGTAGTAGTCACCTTTTATATTGTTGTACCTCTTTCATATAGCAATTTACATATCGGATACAACGGAATAATATAATAGTAAATAAGAATATATGTCTTTATTAATGAAATTCAGAAAATTTGATTGACTGGCACAATTGAAGGTTTCAGAGTTTAAAAAAAAACAAGAAGAAATCTTGAACTATTATTTAAGATATGAAAAGATATATATGTATATGCTTTTGATTAGGTTTTCGACTTTGTCCTAAATATATCAGAAAATGGGGATCAAAATCTTAGGTTAGTGCAATCCCACTAAGATATGTCTTCCCATACTCGGGCAAGAGTGAGACGTCAATATTTATTTATCCACAATAAGTACTTACAGAGATTAAAAATAACTCCAAATTGTACATTTTAAGATTGGAGTTGCTTCAACATACCGACATGGTTGAATTTCATCTTTTTTATCTATTTTAGCCAAACTTGTTAGAGATATATGACTTTGTTCTCATGTATCTATGCAAATCAAAGACGAAGAACTTCTCACTTCCCATATATACAGTACTGATGGGGAACCTGTTACCACCGGTGGTTTTCCCCAGCTCTACCCGGTCCATAAAAAAATAAAAAAAGTAATTTTAGAAAAATCTAGCTGCATGTCACCGCACCAACAATTTGTTTTTAATGCATTCTTATTTGTGGTTGTTTCTGTCCAAATGGTAATTTAAAATGCATTTTACAACTTGTGTGGAACTTTTCCCTTAAATGCTCTTAACTATATCGCGGTAAGTGTTTACTTTTGTATTTCAGCATAGGAAAGATTGATTCTATACATTACTTAAAAAACATGAATCAAGAATTGCTCGACCCAATCTTTAAACATATAAATGTATATACGTAATTTGAATGCATTGTCTTTTTTGAGTGGCAATTTTCCGGTTCAAATGTGCAAGCGTTTTTAATCGACGAATAGCAATAAATATCCCGCCATTATGATGTTTTAAAATTGCCTTGCAGATATTGTTATGTGTACTATGATACCGGTCTTCATTGGTGTCGAGCTTGTGACAAATTCCCGGAAACTGCAAAAGAGTTTTTGCAGCACTTGCACAGTGATCAGCACCAAAACAAATCTAAAGAAAACGAGGTGGACACAACTCCGTGGCACAAGTTGCCGGTGGAGCAGCTTTTGCCAAGTTTTGACGATGCTCCTAAAAAAAGAATCCCCATAAAAGGTAGGCCTCGATTGTTCTTTTAGTTTTACTGTATAATTTCTAGAAAAATTTATCTATTCGTATAATTACTATCAACTAATTTTTTTTAGCACTGGAGTAAAGTTTTTATGTTGGCATGGTCCAATTTTTTTAGGAGTTGATATGGGTTGATGTGAAATTTAAGCACATAGTCAATTTTTTAACCTAACGTTTTGAACAAATCTCTTTTCATTTGGGGAAATAAAAATCGGCAAATGAAGTACTAAATAAATCGTTCATTTAACAAGTTTTGATTAATTTTTGGTAATTGCTAAATGTAGATAGTTTTCCTTCTAAAACGAAAAGTTAAATACATCTTTTATTCTTTGTATAGTTTCTGAAAAACTGTCTGCAGCATGCGAAAAACTTATTTGATGAATACTAAAAAAAAAATTGGAAATTACTTTTGTATGTAAGTAAATATTTAAGTTTGTTAATAATATTTGACTCATCTGCCTTTTTATCTTATTCTGTTAAATAGGGACATTTCAAGCTATTTTAAGTTTTCAGAGCTGGTATATGATTTGTGACATCAGTATTACTATTTTTTAGAAATTACATAGGTACATCATATGGGGCAGATTTTTAATTTAAGTGCGGGGTGTCCGGATTTGGTTGCAAAAGCAGGGTATCTCGCTTGTTTTTAAAGATAGAACCTTGCTGTTTTCACGAACCTGAGCTAATTTTTTGTGAAACTCATGGAGCTTCAAGAAATTCTAAAAAAGCACAAATACCACCCATACAAATTTAGGCTCGTGCAGCACTTACAGCCAGGGGATGCAGAGCGTCGGGTAGTCTTCTGCAATTGGTTTCGAGAAAGATGCGATATGGTTAGAGATTTTGAAAGGAAGGTTATATGGTCAGACGAAGCACATTTCAGTAATTCTGGTATACTCAATAGGCACAATAGTAGATTCTGGTCCCAGGAAAATCAACACCAACTATTTCCCAGAAGACAGCAGGTCTAATGGTTGTGCTTCATATTAGGTCTAAATGTGTCCTGCTTCATATTAGGAACACACATAAAATTTTATATATTTGAGGGAAATCTAACAGCCAATCGCTATATAGAAATTTTAGAGGCAGCTATACGGTGCTATACCTGAATTACTTGACGATGTTCCTCTAACGCAAATTAACGAAACTTATTTTCAACAGGACGGTGCTCCTGCACACAATTCTGGAAAGACGAGATTATTTCTGGACAATAATTTTACCAATCAATGGATCGGAACAAATGGACCTATAAGATGGCCCCCTAGGTCCCCAGATTTGTCGAGTTTAGATTTCTTTCTATGGGGATATCTGGAAAATAGAATTTACAAAGACCACTATGATAATGTCCAAGATTTAGGAAATGCAATAAGAGAAAATTTTACTATTTACAAAATCATCCCGTTATTTTGCTTAATTCCCTAAAACGAATACGAAAATTGTGCGAAGCATGCATAGAACAAAATGGAAATCAGTTTAAACAGTTCTTTTGATTTCCTTGGTTACTGTAGTTCTTATACGACAGTTGATTTTTGCTGAAAGGCTTGTTACATAATAATTTATTACTGTTTTGTTCTTGTGTTACATAAATCTAGGTAGGTTTTGATAAATAGATTTAATTACATATTTATTTTCATTTATTGTTAGGATGTAGATATTGTTAACGACTTTAAATTAAAGGCAGCATTGTTTTGCATGGCCTACTGCAAAATTTGGGATGATAATTATAAAAATTAGGATTTTTGTTGTTGTTTATTAAAATAGACCCATACTATTATATATTTTTGAGAAGCTTTTAAAAGGACAAATCAATTTCTGGACAAATATACAGGGTGTCCCATTTAAAAAAAACACAACTTTAGGTCATATCTAAAAAATAACAACTCAAATGAAAAATATGACTACGCCACTAGATCCAGCGTAAAAAACTGCATAAGCAGCAATTTTTCCCTTTGCGTTAAGTTAAAGGATAACCGAGACACGAGGGGGGTCCCAAAATGCAAAATTTTCTATTTCGCTCTGTATCTCATAAACGAAGAAGGCTATGAAAATTTTGTTTACGGCTTCATGAGTTTCACAAAAAATTAGCTCAGGTTCGTGAAAACCGCAAGGTTCTATCTCTAAAAATAAGCGAGATACCCTGCTTTTGCAACCAAATCCGGACACCCTGTACATAACAAAAGTTGCATTTGCAAGTTTAATTATTGATTGGCAAGTTGTTTGTTAATAATTCAGATTGTAAATGATTGGTATTTTAATAAAAATATAAAATGATTTTTATTCGTCATCTAACTGATTCCCTTTTTAGGTCTCCAGTTTTTTATTTCCGCTCCATCATGGTACTGTAAATTGTGTGATGTATGGATTGGCGATTTACATTGTGCATCACATCATTTAAAGTCTCAGGCACATTTTCAAAATTATGAGGTAAATATCAATTATGTCATAATATTTTTTTTCTGTTTTTATAAGTTTTTACAAATTAGAGAAAGTTCCAATAAAAAAAAAATTTTCTTCCCCATTATCAGGCCATTGCTTATTGGACAGATGCTATTATTAAATTCAGGATCTCTGTTTTAAACAGACTGATTATTTTAATTATTTTTTACTTGTTGTGAAGATAGATTTTAATCAATAAAAATTGTTCTGTTATGGATTGGTGTTCTTAAAATTAGATCCCAAATCCAACCAATAGACTGAATGTTTCTATGCTATTCTATGCTTTTTATTTGTTTTTTTTAACACATATGATTGTAAAATAAATTAATTACTGAAGTAAAATCATATTTTTTCTGGAATTAGTAAAGCTTTCTTCTAAAAAAATAATAAAAACCAAAAAAAAATCTTACCATTTTAAAAAATGGTATGTTCAATTTAATTATCACAGAAAAATCAGTGATATTATCTGAATATTTTTTATATTTTTTGGGACTTCAAAATGAATCTGCTTCCCGTTTTAGTAAGTATTGTTTATTGATACAAGTATCGGTATGTTTCATTCGGAGAAAGACAACTGGATATTTGCATTCTATAAATTATTTTCATAATAATATACTACGTTCCAAAAAAGGTGACGCCCTTGATTTTTGGCCCAAGTTCAATGCCTTATATCTTAAACCAGTGGACCGATTTTGAAGAATTTTTTTTTTCGTAGGTAGATAATCTTTGTTTTCCAGCAGAAATGAAAATGTTCTCAAAGATTTTTGAATAATAATGAAAAAGCTCCAACCATGCTTTTTTGCTATCTTTTGACTTGCCCTGTGTATTAGTTGAGAATTCGTATAAAAACTAGTTACACCCTATATAAAAGACCCTTTTTTGTGAGCATTTTGTTTTTTTTATTCATCGACTTATCTCTAAAATCGATCGAATTACAGCTTTTTTGCTGAAACTTGGTCAAGCTACATGAATGCTAATGGAAAAACTTAAGCATTGCTTTTTTCCCTTTTTTTTTACTTATCTTGTGTATTATTCGAGCATTTGTATAGAAAATTCTTACACTTTAGATGAAAGACCCTTCTTCCATGACAAATTTGTTATTCTGTTCATTAATTTGTCTTGAAAACGTTTGAATTACAGCTTTTTTATTGTAACCTTGCATTTTGCCAAGGTACCTACTTGATTTTTCAGAAGTAATATTCTAATAAAATAAAAATTATATGAATTTTATAAAACTTTTTTATTAACGCAAAATAACAATAACTGGATGTAGAACGGAAGCTTTTACGGCTTTGGTCAATTAAGAAATCATGGTTCGTGGAATTAGACCGTCTCAAATTGGAATTACTATCCGACGTTTCGCCTTCGCCTTGCACGAGGCATCTTCAGGGATCTTTACTCCAAAAGATCTGAACACTGAATGAAAATTCATTAATCTTTCGCCAGTTCTTTTCTATACTCTTTTTCTCCCATCCACCATTTTAAGGCAAAACCTTGATTCATTAGTAAACAGGACATTTGACCATTCGCGATTAGTCCATTCTCCATAATTTTGTACGAAGTACCCCTGAGCAGCACGATGTTGAGGTAGCAATTTAGGACCTCCTAGCCTTTAGGTTCATTTCGGCTAGACATCTACAAACCGTTTGCTTCCTCACTATAACATATCGAATTTGGTTAAGATCTTCTTGAACTTTCGCAGTCGTATCTCTAGGGGAGGTTTTTCGAGGGCGAGCAGAACCCACCTTTCGAGCAATGCTTCCTGCTTGTTCATATTTCAGGATCGCTCTACTAGCTGTTGCTTCAGGGACACCCACAGCACGAGCGGCGTAGCGTTTACTTCGCCCATCATTGACTAAAGCAACTAATCCTGCCGTTTGTTCGAGTATAATTTGGGGCAACTTTTTTTTCGCATAAAAAATGACAATCATGAAGTTATTGAAATACATAACAGGCAAATATGGTGTCTTTTATATAGGATGTAAACAGTTTCTATACGAATCCTCAACGAATACACAGGGCAAGTCAACAAATAGCAAAAAAGCGTGGTTCCAGCTTTTTTATTATTATCCAAGAATCTTTGAAAACCTTTTTATTTGTTTCATTTCTGCTAGAAGACAAAGGTATTATCTACCTACGAAAAAATAGTTGTTCAAAATTGATCCACTGGTTTAGAAGATATAAGACATTGAACTTGGGTCAAAAATCAAGTGCGTCACTTTTTTGGGAACTGAGTGTATATACCTTAGTATGTCAGAAGAAGTCAACAATTCAATAATTTTCTTGCTAATAATTTAACGCAAAAGAATAGGGTTATTTGTTCACTTCGAAGAATATTAAAAAACCTTTAATTTTCAGAATTTCGTTAATCAAAACCCACACTGGGAAACTGAATGGCTAAAAGATCGAGAAAGGGCCATGGCTCGTAATGATAAACCTAGTTCCAGTGATGATAACAAACACAAGAAAAAGAAACGCAAACGCCGCTCTTCAAATGAAAGGTATTTATATAGTAATAATGATATAAGTAATAAGCTTGGGGGAAAAACGGGAGAGGCAAGCCCAGAACTGGGCCTGAAAGGCCCTTTTTGCTAACTCCTCTACTACTCCCCTCACTTAACTCTGACATAAAGAATGTAGTGAAAGAGAACATCTTGCCCCATTTGAGCTCGTGTGAATTTTATAGTTTCAGCAACTAGGCATAGGAAATCTCATTAAAAAGCAAAATCCATGTTTGCTTTAAAAAAAGCTATAATAAAACAATTTTTAATTTTGATTTTTGTATCCCTGCATGTAGTCGATGGCATTCTGATAAGTCGGTGGTATAGTTTTATCAGAGACTAACTTTTCTAGTGTTATTTTCGTCAAGCCTTCCTATCTTAGTTTAAAATTGAGTGGTTCGTAGGAAAACTAAAAAGGTCTTATATGTTTTTATTTGCTGAGAAAAAGAGCCAAATATAATTTCCAGTGGATATCAAACATTCGCATTTGTATGTCCACTAAGACAAAGGTTGGTTTAGAATTGTTAAAAATAAAATTCAAAATATGCTTAAAACGTCAAAGTAAAAATGTGATTACCTAATTACTAATATATCACTAGGTACCCCGAAAAAATATTTGTTTAAAAGTTATTATAATACATTAATTATCAATTGAATAATTTTTGAGATAATTTTATTTAAAAAATTTTTTTGTTTGGTTTACTCATCTCTGTAAATTTAACATAATCGTTGTCACCTCGGTTGTCACGGTTTCTAGAAGTATTGTCAGTGCCAAAAATCTGAAGTAAAATGAAAAGCAAAAAAATGTTTTGCGGGTTTTTTAAATCCTCAAACAAAGAAAATGATGCTAAATTTAGTAAGCTATTTTGAAGAGGAGCAAGTAAAATTGGATTATTACGTTACAGAAAACTAACGTAATAAATCCACAGTCGGTCCAGAAAAAAGTATCAGAAGCGCTAAAGTTGGACATAAGAACCGTACAAAGGATTGTTAAAGAAAAACGCGATAATATTACAGCGAAAAAAGAAAACCAAAAAACAGCAAAACTCAAGATTTAAACGGGTGCATGAAGATGGAAGTAATAAATGTAATATACGACTTGTACAAATCAAACGTTCACATAACACTTCCAGTTTTAAAGAACACTTTAAGGGATCATGCGATTTTAGAAATTGGGCTTAAATCTTTGTCAAAATTAATCAAGAATCTAGGATTTAGGTATAGAAGACTGCAATGGAAGATAATTGTGCAAGCGACCAAATGTAGCAGGTCAGGGAGTCACATTTTTAAGAAAATATGTTGATAATTTGAATTCAAAATTAAGGAAAGTTATTTATTTGGACGAATTGTTTTGCATGCTTGTTCATCTAGTGGATTTGTTTCTGGGGCCAACCTAATATTTCCATCCACATTGAAAAGTGCTGATTACCACGACAGCATGAATAATGAATCTTTTCGAAAAGTGGCTAAAGGAAATGCTTATTCCAAATTTAAACAGACCCTCATTGATTGTTTGGGACAATGCGTCATTTTATTCTAGAATTTTAAACAAACAACCAAATTCATCGCGGGAAAAAAAGTGACATTTTTCAGAGGTTATTAACAAAAAAGCAGAGCTGCTTTCAATAGCAAAATCTTTAAAAACATGTTGGCGATGGACTTACATCGGAGGAAGTTCTAAAGGTATGGCAAGACTCTTTAGATCATATATCAGATGACAATTGGACAAAGGTGGTAGAACATACGGAAAATATAATTATGGAGTGGTAGGATCGAGAAAAACTGTTGGATAATAAATAAATCCAGTAATTCTTTCAGTATTTGAATATGATAATGATACGTCTGAAGATGGCTCAGATAGCGAATTTTAAATTTTATAATATTATTTTTTATCTATTATTTTTTAATGGTTCACGAATCTTAGACAAAGCCTTTTGTGCTTCTGATATTTTTTTTAGTTAAATCCTGTGTTTGGTATTTTTCTCTTTTAAGTGTCGCATATTTAAAATTTAGTGTTGCACATTTTCTTTTAACAGAACGTTGTATATCTACTAGGTTAATTGCGTTTAATAAATGTTTATTTCAACCAAATAAACGATGTAGTTTATATCTTATGTTATTACAATTAAGTAATTATTTATTTAGGCCAAACAAATATTCTAAAATAAAGACAAATAAATCTTGCTCAATATTGAAATGGATATTTGTTTCTCGTATAGCAAACATATTTCTTTAAATAAACTCCTTTTTTATTTCAGTGAAAATAACATCTTTTATCAGTGTGTAAATTTTTGCTCCGTTTCAAACTAGCTTATTAAAATGAAACTCCATTTGGGCACAAGTTGACTGAAGACAACAGATATATAAATTTTATAACAAAATTTTGGCTATAAGTTTTTTAATCTTGGACTCAAGTTTGGATTCAAATCAAATGAATACGTAGCATACCTTATTTAGAGAGCTTTTTAAAAGCATTTGATACCAAAAATTTATTTATTTTACCAAATTTTAGAGTTTACAACCAGTTGGGTTCTGTTATTATCAGATATATAATATTATAGCACGAATACAGCCATTCAAATTAAAGTTTTTTTTTAATAAGCCACATAAAATACATTTTTTTTTAAATTCTAACGTACTCAAATCAAACTCGACAAATAAAACTTAACCTTGTTACCATTTGACTTGAAAGGTAAAACTTTTAAATCAGCTGCTGATAATCCACCATTTTTTATTTTTCTTATGTGTTCATTTTGAGAAACACTGCTATTTTTGATTTAATTCAGATTTTTACATTACGTCAGACCCGACTAATTAGACTGCCGTTTACTATATCAAATATTTTATAAAACAAAAATACTTCAAATAGGAAAAAACAATTTAGAACAAATAAAGCCAAGTTTTGCTATTTGAAAAGTCTGTTTTAATTGCATGAAACCACGATTTCTTTTTATCATATTATAGACTTAACATACATGTTTAAAATTGAATATCTTGTGTATTATATGTCATTAAATATTATGAATCTCATATTACTGTTTATAAGTACACTGGTTTGAAAAACCTTTACATTCAAAACCTATAATATTTATAATCTGCCACCCATTTATTTGACATTCCATTAAAAAAGGAAATTGGGTTTAAAAGTGAATTGCCATGAAAATTGTCAAAGTTGACGTCTGGTTGCAGAAAGCTCAATTAAAGTTTAGAATGTTAACGGAATGTCAAATTTGACAGCTGGTTCCTAGATTTCTGTATGCCACTTGTCAAATCCGAAATCTCGGTTAAATATTCTAAACAGCAATTTAGTTTTGTGCAACCGGGCGTGAGGGAATTAAAATTGACATTTAATTTCCTGATAATTTGTATACTTTTCTTACAAAGGTTTTTAAATGTATTTTATTTTATTTTAGCATTCTCAAAGATAAGAAAAAGAAGAAGCACTCTAAAAAGAAGAAGAAAGAGTCCAGCGACTCGTCTAGCAGTAGTTCTAGCAGTTCGGACAGCAGTTCTGATGATGACGATGATGAAAAGGAAGACAGAGGGAGAAGCATCAGAGTTGCCATGAGAAATATGCAGCAGGTACCGTATACATGCACATTAACTTTCGTTTAGTTGATTCTTAGCGGTATGGAATACTATTGTTAACCCTTATATTGTTTTCTAGTATATGGTTTATTTTGCACAATTAAAATGAATTTATTCTACAATAAATTTTATTTTTCACTATTTAAAAGTTACCGATAACGGTTGATATTTCATTAAACTGAAGGAAGACCGCAGCTAAAGTAGGTATACGCATGAAATATGTAATTATGTACTTAAGATAAGACCGTTTGTCTATAATATGATTACTAATTTAAATGTGTTTTTTTTTTACTTTTCAGTTTCACTTCTGCTATAGCCATCATAGGGCAGTTACGCTGTACCCTAAGAGGGTCTTTAGTTTTAGGACATTTCTGTTTGAAAGTGTAATTTTTGTTCTTTGTACCTAGTTCTGTCAGACCAAATATGTGTTGGCTGTTGCGGAATTAAAGGGGGCGATGCAAAATCAGGTCAAATGTTTTTAAAATTTTGTGATCTATTAACATATACGTAATTTGTGTATCTGTCATTATTGTGATTTGGTGTTAGTCACAAATACTCTCTGGCTGGCATGTTGCAAAAGAAGAAAATAACAATAATAAAAATGTTAACCACGGCAGTTCTTTTTTGTGTAAACTTGATGAGAGAATAAGGGCCATATATAAAAAAATCGTGATCGAATATTGGTAAAGAAGAGCATAATCTTGTTAGAAAAATGTTCTTTAAGAATCTGTATCTTGAAAATGAAGGCGTTTTAAACCTATGTTAATATACAGGGTGGTCCAAGTGCGTTTAAGTCCAATAGCTCAGTCCTAACACTGGAACCTGTGGTGGACGATAGATCAAAATACAAGAGTTCTAACCACACTACATCACAACTTGTTACGTTCTGGACGCGCGTTTCGCTAACCAAGTTAGCATCATCAGCAGATGATATAAACTGGTATATAATATGTATTTCCTTGGTATGATGTAACTTTATACATATCTTAAACCAACGAAGCATCCAAAAGGGTATTTCATATTATACAGTTTGTCCAAAAATGTTGGTTTTTCTACAATAAAATAAATTTGTGATTGTGCTTAACGCGTTTAGTAATTTCTCGACTAACTAAAAACTGTCACAAATCAAAACACTTTGTCGCCTCAGTATTGCCGTTGTTACAGGTTGATCAAATTTTAATGTTTTTGCACACATATTCAGTAGAAAAGACAATCATCAATGCTGTGCCAGTTGTATCAAATTGTAAAAATAAAATTTAAAAAAAAAAATTTTTAGCATTATCATCTACCAAAACGAAATTTTCTCCGTAGTTCGTGCATATGGAAGCGCCTCCTCCACCAATTGCTTCCTGTGCTGCCATATTTTGTTTTGCATATCTCGAGTTAGGTTCCCTCCAAACTAAAACTCTGCCATCTGAATAAATTAAATTTATCCTGGTTTCGTCTACAAAAAGGCAGTTTTTCCACTGTTCCCTCCAGCCAATAGGATTTTGTGACCACTCCAGTCGAGGTGTTCGATGCCGGCGAAGTAATCTTGGACACTTCGCACGACGTCTGGCCCTAAAATAAAAAACAAACACTGTGTTAAAAATTCCCACAAAATGTTTACTGTAATGATTAACAACATCGAATCGAAGAAAATAATAATTATACAGATTAGTAGAGAATAACCACCTTAAATTATTACGATTAAGCGTTCTCGTAATTGTTCGATTAGATACTGCATCCGGTTTGTGTCCTAAAAGTAGCATTTAATATTTTTGCACTTTGAGTACTGTTCCTACGAACGTCTCTAATCAAAATTCGTTCCTCTCGCTGTCCAATTTTCTTTCGACGTCCACCATGGTAGCGGAAGTTTACGTTCTCGTCGACATTGTATTGACTTTTTATTCTACTTATCATTTTTTGGCTAACACTATGCATATTGGCGACCTTATATTCACTCATTCCACCATTTAAGAGACGAATACAGTTTCTTCTTTCATTTAAATTTAATTTAGGCATTATTAACTGGTATTATATCACCACAAAGATAATAATTTTACAATTTTGACAGAGAAAATACATTTCAGCTTCATGTCAATAGATGCATTAGGCATTTGTTTCCAGCGATGACTTGATTACTAACAGAAACCGAGCAGAAAACGATGCAATTGTTAGGTATTGTACGGGGTGTCCAATTTTGGTTGTAAATGCAAGGAATCTCCGTTATTTGCAAATATTTAGGGTTGAGGTTTTCGCGACACCGTGCCACTTTTTTGTCAAAGTCAAGCTGCCGTAATCAGATTTTCCATAGCCCACCTCGTTTCGGAGATACAGGGCCAAATTGAAAAAGTTGCATTTTGGGACACCCCTCGTATCTCGGTTATCTTTTAACTTATCGAAAAGGTAAAAACTGGCCCTTATAGAGCTTTTTACGTAAAATCCAGTGGCGTAGACAGATTTTTAGTCGGGGCCGTCGTTTTTGATACATGACCCAAAGTCACGTTTTTTTAAATGGGACAACCTGTATATTTTTACGGAGTCCTATTCGTCTTATTATGAGCTTTTCAAAAATATATGGTTATCTATACTTATTTTAAAAAATAAGGCTGCAATTTGAGTTTGTAATAATATCTATCTATATTTTTATAGTAAGCCATGGACTGATTGTCAAAAATGGCTTTGTCACTGCTTTGTCATAAAGTAAATGAAGTTTTGATGTTAATATTAATAGACGTGTTAAATTAGTCGCTCTGATTATTACTTTTTAACAAATGGCTGCAAATCAATTATTTGAAAATTTTGAGCAATACGATATGCTGACCTGTTTCATAGAGAGTCATGAAAATATAAACGCTGCTTCTGAACTTTATTTCATTAGGTAATGTTTTATTTTCATAATTATTATTGCAATCTTTTTTAAAACTTAAACTTTTATTATATAGGTATCCGGAAAGGAGGCAACCAAATAAATTAATATTCTATAGGCTGAAATGGAATTTAATAAATTTTGGCTCTTTCAAAAAGCCCAGATCAAAGAAATATAACAAAGAGAATCGTGAGGCTGATGAAATTAACGTCTTAGCAAGTGTAAATGTAACGCCTGTAACGTCCTGTAGAAAAATAGGGAATGAAGTGGGTGTAATCAAGTCGCGGGTTCAAACGATTTTAAAGAAACATAAGTATAAACCTTATAAAGTAAGAGTTGTGCAAAATCTACATCCTGGAGATGCAGAACGACGTATTGATTTTTGCCAGTGGTATTTACAAAAAATTAATACTAACCAAAATTTTGGAAGGGCGGTTATATGGTCCGACGAATCGTATATAAGTAGTGCTGGAATATTTAATAGGCACAATACGAGACACTGCTCACCTGAAAATCAACATTTCATATTTCTACGCGAGCAACAAGGAAGATTTGGCTTTAATGTCGCTTGTTTCGTACTAGGAACCAAAATAAAATTTCATATTTTTGAAGGAGGTCTCACTGCTAATCGCTAACTTGAAATATTGCAAAATATATTGCCAGAAATCATAGAAGATGTCCCTTTAGCACATGTGAATCAAATATATTTCCAACAAGACGGAGCTCCAGCACATAACTCCCAAATTGTGAGGCGGTATTTAGAAGAGAACTTCCCCGAACGCCGGATTGGAACGGACGGACCTGTCCGATGGCCTCCTAGGTCGCCTGACCTGTCCATATTGGACTTCTTTTTATGGGGTCACTTAAAAAATTTAATTTTTCGTACCCGACATAACACAGTCCAAGACCTGCGTAACACCACTGAGCAGGCATTTTTGCAAATACAAGCACGCAATGTAGTCATTTCAAATGCACTGGGTAAAATTGCAAGAGTGTGTGAAAGATGTCTAAGAGAAAATGGAAATCAGTTTGAGCAGTTCTTTTGAACATAGCTAATTACGAAAAATAGATATACTTAATACATTCTTAAAAACTTAAACTGTAGCCTTATTTTGAAAATAAGTATAGATAACTATATATTTTTGAAAAGCTCATAATAAGACGAATAGGACTACGTAAAAATATACAGGGTGTCCCATTTAAAACAAAAACGTAACTTTGGGTCAGTATCAAAAACGACGGCCCCGAGTAAAAAATCTGTCCACGCCACTGGATTCTACGTAAAAAACTCTATAAGAGCCAGTTTTTACGTTTTCGATACGTTAAAAGATAACCGAGATACGAGGGGTGTTCCAAAATGCAATTTTTTTCAATTTGGCCCTGCATCTCCGAGAAAATCTGATTACGGCAGCTTGAGTTTGACAAAAAAGTGGTACGGTGTCGCGAAAACCTCAACCCTAAATATTTGCAAATAACGGAGATACCTTGCATTTACAACCAAAATTGGACACCCTGTACAGAGTAGGCAAATAAGCCAGGTAAGCGGCTGTAGCTGGGGAACCGTCAATGATAGAGCTTAAGGGAAAAATATTTGTAGGTAAATAGGCCAAGGAAAATCTATGAAAATTATTTACAAGTTCGAAAACCGGCCGGTAGGTGGCGTAACAGCAACTCAAATATGGAAAATGCCGATTTTCTCTTGAATTTTCCCAATAAAGGTTTGTCGAAAATATAATCATTGTATTATTTAAGTAATTACGCAAATTTTTCCTTTCTATAATTTTTTCTATTTTCAGTAATAAAGTTGTGGGGGAAGGTTATTTTTTTGTCTTTCAAACCTTTATGTCTCTGCTTTGGATGAACCGATGACATTGAGGTTGGTGTCAGAAAAAAACGCTGTTTTTGCTCTTCACGTAGACCTATTGACTGTAGCGTAATGATTCTACTCGTGGTCACTAAATGGCGTTTTTTGGTAATTCTTCAAATAATACCGATTTTCTCGAAAAAATGAAATGGCATAATATGACTTTTTTGTCATTATTTAATTTAGGGTTCTAAAAGCTATCGAATAGTGAAATAAAAAATTCCAGGTCCGTATTTAAATTAAAAAAGTTGATGATGGTCGCCGAGATCCGAAACGTCGGATTAAAAACTAACTTCACCAATTTGTAGACGAGAAAAAATGACAATGAGGAAGTGAAAATTATTTTCGTCTGTTATTTCAACTAAGCCTAAAATTCTAGAAAAACTAAAAAAAATAGCAAAAAATTATTGTGCAAACACTTTTAAATTTGTGTCAGGCTGTAATTGAAGCAATACTGAGGCGACAAACAAAAATAAATCGTTTAGAGGCACTGACATAGGGTATACTCCAGTGAAGTCAAAATGTTTTAATTTGTAACAGTTTGCAGATAAACGAGAAGTTACTAAACGTTAAAGAAAAACATATACTCATTGTATTACCGAGAAACAAACATTTTTGGGACAACCTGTATCATTTAAAATAACCCTTCCGGCATTTACTTAGGTAAGGGCATGTGTAAAAATACGGCAGAGGAAAGAAATACTAATGTAAAAAATAGTTTTAAAAAAATTTTTTAGGGAAAAACACCATATTTAAAAAATATAGGAACTGTCAAAAATCGCCCAAAATTGTTTATTTGTATTCATCCTCTGACTATCCTGGTATAAAAATTTTAATCGTTTGTTTTTTAAATTCTCGACAGAAATGAAATTTCGAATTTTTGAAAGGGTAGTATTTAACACCCTGTATAGAATATTTTGAGCCTCTTATAATATTGACACAAAAACATGTTACTCAAAATCATATTGTCTAAAATAAATTGAAAACCCCATCTCGATATCTCCATTTGTTTTGCAAATACAAGTCTTCGAAATTGCCTTAGAAAATTATATCGGACAAATCTATTGTCCAGTAGTTGTTAAGTTGTTCACCCTAGAGTAATTAGAATGTAAAAATAAAAACCATCAAAAAACAAAGCTAATTAACAAATCGTATAAAACAAGCAAAAACTACTTAATTAGGTATTCGTTTTGTTCAACAAATATTTAAACGATTTTCATTTTTTAATATATTAAAATTAATATTATTAAATACACTTCGGATTCTTTCCTTCATATTTTCTTTTGTAGTCGGAGGTGTTTGATAAGACTAAATTTTTAACAAAGCTCCAAGGAAAGAAAGGTCCTCCTCTTCCTATCAAACGTTCTTGAAATTGTTCATTAAGAAATGGATGAATGTCTGCCGTATGGTGAACTGGGGCTCCATCATGCTAAACCGTATTTGATCACGGACGTCAATAGGGATTTAGTATAATAGTGTTCGAAAACCTTCCCTCAAAAACTGAAGATATTGGTCTTACTGCACACAGTGGTTTTACTTACATCTGTTTCCTTTGCAATTCTTCTTGAGCCAATATATGGGTCTTCTATAACTTCTAAGTTTACCGGTAACTCGTTCTCCTCATTCTAAGCAAGTTTGGCTCGATCAGTTTTCGTGTATTCTACATTTCTCGTCTCATCAAATCGTTGCCTATGCCTTTCAAAAGCGCTTTTGTGTGGTTGTCTATCAGGATACTTTTCATGATATATTTTTGTCGCTAACAAACAATTCTTTTCACTTGCTTCTAACCAATAAATCATATCGATCATTTCTTGCCTATAAAAATTCATCTTTGCGTCTTACAATAGAAACTGTACTTAGTTTTAAATACAAAACTCAAGCACCAGCATTACTTGTCAATTGAAATTTGTATTTTTGACAGTTTAATTTCATTTATAAAAATAAGGCCCACTAGATTTTTGTCACTGGGCGCAAAAACAGATTCAAAGAGCCACAAAAATTCCATAAAAACAGAAATGTCGATAGACATTTAGAATTTTCGTTATAACGCTACTGAAAAACCTCATTACTCGCACAACTAGTCAGACTAGGTGGTCTCTTAACGTCAAATGTGCCTATAATATTTTCGAAAAGTGACCATAAATCTTGAACGACTCTGAATAGGGAGGAATTTGAAAATATAATAATATACAGGGTGTTTCATTTAAATTAATGGAGAAAATTTGCATCCAAGATTTTTGTTTACCCTGTATACCGTTATTAAAGAATACTAAAGAAAAATACCATAGTTGAACCGTTTGGAAGTTTTTACCATGCTAAAACAACTACAACTCATATAATTTTTTTTTTCTAATTCACACAATAACTAAACTATTGGACTCGTCTGTCTTATTTTATGCCAAGGAATCTGTCATTAAGCGATAGGTTATGTGTTTGAAACACGCTATATAAAGTTTAATGCACGAATCTGGAACTATGAAAAAAAATGCCAGTAACGATCTGTTTTGACAGCATTCCCTTTTGTGTCCGTGTGGCGTAGTATATTGACCATGGGCGCCAGGAAGCGCCTCCCTTCCTGGCGCCTTGCCCCACCATGGAAAATTGCAAACATATTACGTTATGTATACAGGGTGTTAGAGGTTTGACTACAAATATTTTAATATAGGATAGTATGAACGATTTTAAACAAAATATTGTTATAAACCATCGGTAAATTCGAAAGGGTTTTCGAGATATTTAATTTTAAAATGTTTAATTTTGGAGAAGGTTTCACCTAATTCCAAGACAACATGGCAACATTGCCATTTGCTTGGAAATCAATGTGATGAGAATATCATCACCAGTGTTTTGTCGACAAAGAAGTATAAAAAACCTGTAGGTTTGAAAACGATTCAATTATTTTATTTTGATTTTTTTTTGAATGTATGAACTAATTTTTTAATAAATTGTGGTTTGTTAGCATAATATCGGCGTCTATAAAAAAATAATGAAAACCTGTTATTAAAACGTTTTAGATTATTTATTTGTATAGTTTTTAATTGTGCGACAATAATTAAGTTTATTAGTTTCCAAAAATTAATAAAGAATATGAACTTACCAAGCATATTTATTTATAGCACTAGGTAGGTAATTCACACACTTAAAATAGTATTTTAAAAATTTAAAGTAAATGCTGAAAATTACTATCGCCACTATTTAAACACGCACGAATACGGGGAAGCCAATTTTCTTAAACAGATTCAAGATTCAATTTCAACCCTATTGTACACTAATCTTTTCATGTAGCCTTAAAAATAAAAGTCAAGGGAGTTTAGGTTTGGTGACCTCGGAGGCCATTTTCTAAGTTCTGGGGCATTTCGACCTACCCACCTATGAATGTGAGCTAAAAGAATATTTTCTAAAAGAGTGGGCAAGTCATTAGTTAAAAATTGGAGGTATGCCTCTCCTGTTAAACGTCTTGGTAGCTCAAAAGGTCCTATTAACCGATTGTGGATTATTCCAGCCCAAATTATTTTATTATTGAAATCGGCCTTAACAACAAAACAACATTCATCGGTTGTCAGTATGTTTAAAGTAAAATTTTCGTGTTCTTGGTTTTTCGAAGAAACCACCGGCAAAATTCTCTTCTTCGGGGTAAGTCCTCTAAAGTCAAAGCCTGTACTCGCTGCACATGATAAGGGTATGGAAGGTTTTCACGAAGGGTACGATTTAGGTACGGTTCTAATTAGAAAATCCAAGTTTTCGCGAAATTTCCCGAGTGCTCAAACCAGGGTTTGCCTCAACTAGGGCTAAAATATGTTCCATGTAGGCATTTTGTAGAAAATCATTTAATAAAACAAAATAAAACTGTAAGGCCGTTTTTCTCAAAAATGGTAAGGAATTGACCCTATATTATTTAAACATTTATTGATCAAAATGGTCCATACTATCACGTGATAAAATATTTATAGTCAAACCCCTAACACCCCGTATATTATTATAATAAAGTTATAAAAAGTCTTATTGGTTTTTTGCCCTCCCCCTGAATAAAATCCGGCGGGCACCTTTTGATTTAGCGTTTTTAACATACAACTTAAATTATTAATTTATTCATATTAAATAGGTAATTTGTTTATAATACACTGAGAGGTAACATAAGAGAGAACTCAAATTTAAAATGGTTGCAACAAATAAGAAAAAATAAGTCATAAATAAGAATCTGCAAACGTTCGTTTTCGAAATACAAGGTGTTAAAATATTAATGTTTTTTTAGTTTTTTTTGACACGCCTCGTATATTTTCAAAGATGTTTAAATCAAATTTGTTAAATTGTCTAGTTCCCGTTATTTTTTTTTAAGATATTGAAGGTTTCCAATAAATTGATCCAATATCGCTTTATTTTTTTATTTTATAACGTTTCGTCGGTTGTTTGCACCTTCATCAGGCTAAAATGACAATGTTTTGTTTAGAAGATTAAAGAGGAAATATAAAGCATGTAAAAAACAATGATACTATAATCTATTCAAATTCAAGAAACAGTACATGTAAACAAAACACCTTTCAAAGATTACTTACAACTTATGTCATAATCACTTTTGTTTACATGTACTGCATCTTGAATTTGAATAGACTTTAGTAGACGTTTTTAAACATTTGGAAAATTGTCAAAGTTTTGTCAATTTATATAATGATATATAATAATAATAAAATAATATAAAAAATGTATTTTGTACTACATATCATGCAATTTTAATGCATTTAACAAGATTTTGCATTGCTTCTTCACATTTTTATGTCTATAATGTAACATATTCGAATAATTGTAGTTAGGATTAAAATTTAAAAAATGTTAATTATGTTTTTTGAAAATAAAAGTAATTGAATATTTTATGGAAATTTTTTATCCTATGCATCGTATGCTTTATTTTTTAAGCACTGAGACCTTTGTTATTTGAGTAAAGGTGTAACAAATGTATATAATTTATCAAATTAAAGAAGTAAATGTATTCTGGAGTTGTATTGAACGTATTGATTGTAGGTAAAATCCATAATGGATGAGGACATGTCCAAGTGGCAAGTGCTGGAAAAGTTAATGGAGGACGTACGCAAGAAAGAAGGCGAGAGAAGGGACAGGGAAAGATCTAGAGATCCGGAAGACGAGCTGATTAGTCAGTGGATGACGATTGCAAATCCGGTACCGGAAAAGGAAAAGAATTTGCTGGAGAGTTTAAAAGATAGGTAAAAAAATAGTTAGAAATTTTCCATTTATGTTGAATAACATTGATAACATTTCTACCTTTAAAGGATGCCCAATTGAAATGTTATGGTGTACCAATATGATGGAAGGGGGTAAATAAGTAAGATATGTTAGTCACCTGACGCAATAAACTCATCTAATATCGACCCCATATTATCTCTTAATGGTGACTATTGCTAGCTCTATTCGGGTAGGTTCGGATTCTTCTTTCTCGTTACTCTACCTATAATTCCATATCAGAATCTCTTACTTTAGATGTAATATTTAAGTTGACGCCACCAAGTTGTAATTTAAGTTAAATAAAACTTGGAAAAAAAAGTAGTTGCATTGGATCTAACCACTATCAATAGGTAAAGACTTATCTTGATCAATTGAAAACCAATACGTTGGAAACAAATAACTTTTATTGTTAATTCACATTATTCGGTAACTTATCCCCAAGAAAAAATAAAAAAAAAAGAAAAATGTACTGAACAAAAAAAATGATTGTTAACTCAATTCCATTCACCAGGGAGCTTAATAGCATCCCAACAAGAAGTGAAGGAATTAAGTTTTCTCTAACAAGAGTTTAAATTTATTGCCAAGTTATACTAACTCAAATCCCAACTAAATTATTTGATGTGGGGTTAAATATTAAAAAAAATTAGCCACACGCTGAGTGGCAGCACAATAAATATGTATAAAATGTCTATTACATAGATTTGAATGTCTTAGATATTACCAATAAAACTGCAGTAATTAGGTAGCGCTACGAAGCGAGCTGCATTTCACCTTACAGAAATTCTGCACAGTATTCTATATACTAGACAAGGTGACACCAGTAATTAAATTAATATGCATAAACAGTTTAATTAACAGAAACCGTAATATGTAAAGTACATATTTAAGACTATATTTGTTCCTACAGAGTACCAAAAAAAAATGAGTTTGTTAACTATAGACTAGTAAACATTAAACTGGTTGATGTGAATAACACTAGGTAGGGTATGACCCTTCCAGAACAAATATTAATCCTAAGAAAAGTACAATCTATATGTTAAGTTTCCAAATATTATACTACTACTTAGCTGAATACTCTAGTCACTAGTGTAGACTGTAAATGGTGGTAAGGCAGGTAACATCCAAGTGTTCCTCAGTGATCACTATGCCCTACAGCTTCGCTACGTAGACCGTATCCAAGACATCATGTCTATTCCATCAAAAGAAGAGTTCCAAATTCCATAAATAACTAGCAGTTAGGAAACCATGGCAAAACCTTGCTAATGGTTTGTCTTTAAAGTTCCAAAATAATCCCCAAATGAACTTCAAAGGTTCAACCTTATACAAAAACCCTGAAACAACAATTGCCCCATGTAGAAAAATCTCTACAACAAAGTTTGGAATATAATTCCAGACAGGCAAAACAGCACACAATATATACGACAGTGTAATACAAAATTCTTACCTCATTGTAACTACGAGGGTACCAAAAAAATTATTTGATGAGCACCAATGTTAAGATGACCGATGTTAGTGGCACGTGGAAGTAATTAAGACAAAATCGCCATGTAGGCCGTAAAGTTGAAACCCAAAATTTACTAAACATAATATTCAACTTCACTTCGTCAAATCGGATCCTTCTAATCTCCCATTTGGGACGGAATTTAGTTAACAATAAAAAAAAAATTCAGAACATCCGACACTTTTATCGTTGATGAGACTTGGTGCTAAAAAGAAAGATCTTTTTCTTAGCCCTTCTCACGTACACAAAATGGCCTCCATCACACAATATTACCAAACACGGTAAATCTACATATCTTTTTCTACATTCCAACACGTTATTTGAAAAAAAACAACTTTTCTCAGTATGAACAAAATAATGTTGGTACAATAAATCCCCTAAACTAAATATTAACTTGTCAAATTCCAGTTTAGTGTATAACAAAAATAGCCTTTATATCCATGAGTATTAGAAAGAGATGAAAATATATTATTACTCCTCAACTAATCCAAGCTACCCTGTGTTTTGTCCAACCAAAGAATAACCATCTAAATTAGTTATATTAGCTCACCGATACGTCAAATCAACGACTTATAATAAGAAAGAAAAAAAGAGAGAGACAATACTTCCACTTCTATGCTTATTTCGACTGCATTATTCTATCGATTGAAAGCATGTAATTTTGAACTGACCTATCATAACCCCGTGTAAAAATCTGACAACTGATAAACAATAACAAAGCAGATCTTTGTAGATTTCGAAATATATAATAATGAACAAATTTACCTTACTAATTAATGCAAAATAGTGAACCAAGTTATTAAGTAAGATTATTTGTGTTTAAATTTACGTGTTTGTGAAATTTCCAAACAAAATGTGATATGCTATTTGACATGTAAACAACAAAATTCTTCTGAACTAACTGATATAAACAAATGGGATCTTACAATATTAACGCAAGAAAACTATATACAGGTAGATTTTTGAATGTTATGTTTAACTGCCCCATCATGGAGGGAGACATCTATAAAGAAATTTCTAACAAAGGACAGGTGACACCTTTCTCACTAAAGACAATTTTAGCAAATTTAAACGAAAAAATTATGTCTATCATCATAAGATTCTTAACCCAAAATGAAGTCAGGTTATAATTTTTACACAAAAAAAAATGTCAGTAATAATAATAAATAAATCAAATTAATATTCCTTAAAATATCACATCCTTCTTCAATCCGAGGCATTCCAAAAAGTTTGTAATGCTCCTCCATGTCTGGGAGCGAGAAAAGTTTAAACCTGTGTTGTGCTGTACCTACTAACAGTCTTCTTTACAGTGAGGAACTGGACATATATTGAGAAACGAAACAGAACATAGCTTGGAAGTGCTAAACTGAAAAAGCTGGAACTTCCAGGGGCAGAAGCCCGAATATCTGGAAATTCCAAATCACTAGTGCATGGGTTAATGCCTTTGGCGAAGCCCACACTCAAAGGCAGCAGCAGCATAACTTCGTGTAAAAATCTGACAACTGATAAACCATAACAAAGCAGATCTTTGTAGATTTCGAAATATATAATAATGAACAAATTTACCTTACTAATTAATGCAAAATAATGAACCAAGTTATTAAAGAACATTTGTGTTTAAATTTATGTGCTTGTGAAATTTCCAAACAAAATGTGATATGCTATTTGACATGTAAACAACAAAATTCTTTCTTAGATTTTACCTTCATTTGTTTGTCTTATATGATTCTGACCCAGTCTTCGAGTCACAGCTTATTAAAAATGTTAATTCCTATTAATTGGAATATCTTAAAGTGAATTTTATATATAAAACAGTAATTATATGATAATACAGGACAATATGAAAGTATATTACATTGGCTCTATCAAAAATAAAGTAAATTCACATAAGGTTCTTATTTTGTACTTTTGCTTCAGGCTATTTGTGACAAGAAATTTCTGAAACTAGCATTATTTCTGTAACTTAGGTATCAATGTTAAATATAAGACTGAATATAGTATAAAAGTGTGTTTTTAATTATAAATTAGGTTAAAATGACTTACATATCACAAATGATATAATACTAAAAAAATGAAAAAGTGTCAAGCGAAGATTTATTTTACTGAATTTTACTGCCCTATGTACTGACAGACATATATGACAAATCTAACTGTAACAGTTACATTCGACGAAATGGTTAAGTGTATTTCGATTTTACTTTTTTTCAAATATTACCAATCTAAATAATTACGAAACATCCCCCCTTTCAATATAGACCTGGAATTCGGATGGCGCGCTACCACGAGCTTTCTTTGCAGGAAACCTAACCTAACCTAATCCGCAATATTATTAATTTTAAGTTTTGTTATCAAAAAAATTAGTTTTACGTGGATCATCACTTGTAGGTATTTCTTTAATTATGAATATGGCAACGCCGCAAATCAAATTAAAAACAAGCATGGCGATGGGAGTAGTTATAATAGGGGAGCGCCTCCTCCTCCTCCTCTTCCTCTCTCTCATGTCCCTTATTCTTAACTTCCTCCCCTTTTATTCTCATTCGCATCATATTTTTAATTTTTTCTCTTTGTTCTCCCACATTTGATTTTGCATTCTTAAGTCTTATAAATAGGTGCATCATGATCATTTTAGTATGCCGAGACACATTTACTAAGCTGTGCTCGAGTTGCGTAAAAAGTTATTTTTGAATTTTTCCACCAATTTTGTATAAAACAAAAAGAAAAAATGTGTCAAGTAATAAGTGAATTATGTGTAATCGCGAAAAATTAACTACAACTATCAAACAGTTAAAAGTTAAATATCTCAATTTCTTTGAAGTGATTTCGAAAGATGAATACACCAAGCTGTTTTATCCACTGAAACGAGATTATTTGGAAGCAATTGACTGTTGTGATGATTATTTAGAAGGAATTATAAGCCTTACTACGTTTTTCAATACATTTGGGAAATCATACTTTGTAGGAGAATTAAGCCACCTAATAGAATTTATAGGAGAAGATTGCCAATTTATACCTGCTATTATTGCAACCCAAAAGAGGTTACGAAGATAAAAAACAGGTATTATCAAAGAAAGTTAATCCTATTCGCAAGAGACGTCCCCCTACATATTTAAAATATTATGTTAAATAAATGAAATGGCTGAGTTGCTGATTGCAGTTAAATTATTAGAGGAGAAATTTAGTAATCTTTCAAAAACCTATTTCTCATATTGTATGGCAAGTGGTCCGGAGTGGATAGACTTTTATTGTAATCAATCTGAGGAATTCGTAAAGGCTGCCCTCTGTTGCAACAAATACATTGAAACATTAAATTTTTTTCAACTTATTCAAGATCTAAAAGATATTGGCTTTGGTTACTATTTAAAAGACTTGAAGCAATTTATTGACGAGGATACTATTCTTCAAGAAATTGAAAAGGAAGAATAAATTTAATAATATTTACAATGGAGCAAATGGTTACTGAAATGTATGAAGAGTTTATTATATCTGCTGCATACTTCCAATATTTATCAATTGTAGGCGAAGAAGACGCAGAAGCACAAGATTTGTCAGCATATGTTAATAATATAGATCGAATGAAACAATGTAAATTAGCCGCTAAATTTTGTAATGATTATTTAAAATATAAAAATGAGTATGAACTTTTAAATGAATTTAGAAAATTAGATTTAAGGTATCATATTAATTGTATTCAATCATGGTTGGTTAATGCAAAATAAAAAGGTAATTAAGTTTTTTTTTTATATTTTTATTCATTCATAAAACAATTCATATAAAAATAACACATTTGTCAAAGCACACATACAAGGTGATTTTGAATGATAGAAGCATTTTGGTTCCATTAGCTTTAGCGCTGGCTGTATAAAATCCTTTTTTTCGCTTCCTTTTACAAAAACAAAATCTGCTTTCTTCGTAAGTGTTTCAATTATTTTTGGGAAATGATGTAATGGAGTAAATCCATTATTCCAATGTATACAATGATAATTTTTCGTTAACCATACCGTCTGCTTGTGACAATCAGGTGAAAGAAACTCCATTGGAAAAGGCTTTTTAAAAATGTAATGAGTCATTTCATAACCATCAAAAGCTGCAAGCTCTTTCGGTATAAATTTATTTTTTTCATCCTTGAATCCTTGAATATCTATAACCAATCTCATATTTTCAAAGCAGCAAATTTTTTAATGAGACTTTTTTTACTTGAATAATTTGCAATTTCTTCTTTCAGTTGATTAATTTTAAAAATAAATTTTTCAATTTGTAGTTGTAGTTTTGATGTCATGACTAAAACTAAAAGCTTTTGAAAATTTCTTTAAATTAAATCGAAATATGAAAATAGTGGGGATAAAGTTTATAATTGTTTCACAATTTTAGTAAGAGGGTTGTAGCTAAATAATTTGTCATGTAAAATAAGACAATAAGCAGAAGTATCTTTTTTAATTGCATTGTGTGTCTCAAATTCAATTCTCATTACTACGGATCCCGTTTGAATTGTTTCTTTTTGATGGGAGCAATCAATATGTGTAATAGGACTAATGTTTTTGAATTGTTCAGGATTAAAAATGGGTTCATTTGGAACACCATAGTAAGACTGTCTAAAGTTGGGAAACATTTCGTATAAAGCAGAAAATTTGTTTTCTTCGAAATTTAAGTACAAATCGTGATAAGGATATCTTTCAGAATTTAAATATACTCTAATATTTGACAAGGTAATATTGTCAAATTTACTCATATCTTTAACAATTTTCTCTTTTCTGTTTTCTTGAAAGCCAATCACAACATGACGAGGAGCTTCTAGTTTACTAGTTGTTTTTACCGGCCATGTGTGACGGGTTGTTTCGGTTAGAGAAGAATATTCAACAAGTTCCCAACTCCTGAATCCTATCAATATATCTTTATTTGATTCTAATATTTTTGATAGAGCAAGTTGTTGTGGCATATCAACTAGAATGTGAGGAACTTTCCAATAAATTTTATCGAAAGTAACCAATGGAGTGTCAGGAGCAGTAACAAGGTGTGCCGGATCTTCTTTGAAAATAACACCATCTAAATCATCAGTTGATCTAATAAGAACCAATTCCTGTTTCATATTCATAATAATTTTTCTGTAATCTTCAAAAAATCCTAAAAGCATTTTTAGTGGTATGGATACGGAGAATTTTCCATCATTATCAACTAAAATTGTATCACCTTCTTTCCGATGTGGAAACCAACCTGCATTTTCCAGTTTTAAACTTTCGTTGGTATTGTGAGAAAGGTAGCTTTTTAAGGTTGATGCTAATCCAACATTTCTTATTGAATCTATAGTAATTCCGTTTAGTTCATAGCGGATTTCTCTGAACAAAAAGGCTATACCATTGTTAATAAATAGCAATTCTTTCTTATATTTACCTTCTGTATTAGTTAATTTTCCTTCGATATAAAGTAAACTATCTGATGGTAGAGTGTAAGCATCGAGTTCTTGAATTGGGATCCTTATTCCATCATTGTAATCGAATTTTGAAGAAATATATGGTTGATATGTGTGAAGCTCAGAACTGACGATGGAATTGTCTACATAAAGCTTTTCGTTTACGTTTAATATGTTCATTATTTTAAAACAGTGAAACCCAAGGATGTGAGAGATTTACGATTATCTCGTCTTAACTTGTTGGTGTTGGATTTGATACTGAACTGTTGTTTAGGCTTTTTCTTTTTATAAGTTTTTACTTTGTTGATAGTGGTAGGGGCAAGTCTCATCCCAAGGGCTCTATTATATCTAACAACCATTTTATATTTCACTTGTTTGTAAATGTAACCTTACTGTTATAGTTTCTCCTCTAAAACTGATAAGTTCTCCGTCTTGATCAACTATTTTAACTGTTATATTGTTAATTGCTTTGACGCTAACTGGAAAATACAAAATGGGCAAAGGAGATTCAACTATTTTATACCCTGGAGCTACAGTTGGATAAAACTGGTGAATAATATGAACAGGTTTACCATTATTGTAAGAACCGACACAAATATTACAGTCAATACAAATAGCATTCACCTTAGTTATTTTTGCAACATTATCTGATTCTTCCTCTTTCATAGCTTCTAGTATCCTGCTATTAAAACCCAACATTTTTCCTATCGAATCTTCCTTGGTAAAATCAATTATTCTACTACACATTAAAAAAGTTTTTAGAGTATTAACATTTGCTTTTAAAAGAAAAAAATTTTTTTCATTCGGAAATAAATCTTCTATACTTTCTCTTATGTATGTTTCTATATCTGTAATGTCATAAGTTCCGTCGGGAATAACAATTACTTTATTATCTATATAAAATTTATTATATCCTTCTTTTATATTGGGGATAGTCATAAACGTTTCAAAATCAGCTAAACCCAGGTAATATTGTTTTTCATCCTCTAAATATATGGGCGGATTAAAATCAGCAGACAAAACAGAACTGTTTCCTGATATGGCAATTGTGGTAGACATTGCAGTTTATTTATGAATGAGATATTACAATAAATAATGAGTTTATATATTTTTTTGCAAAAATTTTAGGGATAGTTGACCACAGTTATATGAATTAAATTTTTGTTTATTTTCATAAGTATAAAATACATCCACTTTGCCATTCGAATTAAAATATTTGAGAAGTTCAAAAGGTGGTTTTAAATTTCCATAACTATCAAAATATATTACATTTTTGTTATTTTTAATATAAGCAGTCCAATGAGATCCTTTATTTTGTTTTTTATCCAAATTTACAATACCACATTCTTTCAGATTAATTTTTTTTGGAAGTTCATCGAGCATAAAAACACCTCTAAAGCCAGTTATTTTTAACAGCTTTACATATTTAATAATATCATTGTTCGTAAGTGCTCTTTTTGGAAAACTTATTTTGAGTTTTTTTTTTGTCTGATTGCTTTCATTTTGACGGATCCTCCTTTATAAGGTCTAATAAATGGTCTCTTTCCTTTATATGGTCTAATATATAATCCTTTGCCTTCTTTAGAAGCATTTTCCATTGCAATATTATGTCTATGTATTTCTTCTAGTTGCTGTTTAGCTGCTTTAGCATCATTTACTGCCTTAGCAATTCCTGCCGCGCCTCCACCTAGTGCACCCAGGGCGCCAAGAATGGGAAACAAAAGAGGTAGAAATCCTCCAATTTTTTTGGGTGTTCGAATGATACGTTTTTTTCTCAATTTAAGTTTACCCCCTTTTGTATTTTTTAATCCCAAACCGAACTTTCTTTTACCCTTCATTATTCCTGCAACACTTAAAGCTGCAATTTTTTCACCAATAGAAGAATCTTTAGCTTTTACCCTATCCCAGGCTTTTTTTTCTAATATTTGGTCAGATATGTGTCTTTTTGATAAATCTTCAGTCTGAGAGTAAGATACCAACGTCACCTCTAGTTAATCTTTTTTCCAAGTTGGTGCCGGGATCACAATAATTATATCCTGGTATATGAACTTCGAAAGGTAGTTTACTAATTAATTTATTTACTAAACCAGAGCCTTTTCTATTACGTGTTTTAATAGTTTTTTTCAACTTATGACGACCCACAGTCATTGAAGTTCTTTTTATACTAAAAGCACATTGACATTTTTCTGGTATAAATACTTTTACAGGTAAAAATATTTACTAGTGTGATTAAGAATGAGGATTGAAAAACAAAAATTCTCATTACCAGTAAATAATCATGACGAAAAATTTTTAAGTAAACAGTTGAGAAAGCATGGTGACTTATTTTGCGGTGGTTCAAAAAGAGGGCTTATAGTTGGTTGCAGTGGTAGCGGTAAAACCAACGTTATGCTTACACTGCTCGAGCATCCTAATGGATTTAGGTTTGAAAATGTCTACGTTTATTCAAAGTCATTAGATCAACCAAAATATGAATATTTAAGAAAGTTGTTAAAACCTATGAAAGAAATTGGATACTTTGAATATGATAGCGATGAGAACATTATTTCACCTCATGAGATAAAGCCAAATTCCGTTATCATTTTTGATGATATTCCTTGTCATAATCAATCTATTATTAGGGACTATTTCACGCATGGAAGGCATAGAAACACCGATTGTTTTTTTATTTTTCAAGGATATTCCTCAATCCTTAAACGTCTAATTCGAGAAAATGCAAACTTATTAATTTTATTTAAACAGGACTGTTTGAGTTTAAAACATATATATAATGACCACTGTATATTGGATATGACATTTGATCAGTTTAAAAATATTTGTGCTAACTGTTGGATGGATCCATATGGCTTTCTTGTAATTGACAAAGATTGTGAAGTAAATCACGGCAGATATAGGAGTAAATTCGATTCCTTTATATATTTATAAAAGTAAAAAATTTGCAGTTTTATTTCATTTAAAACTTGTACAGCATGGATAAACGTTTAGCTCGAGAATTAATAAGATCGAGACAAGCCGTGAAGCAGAAATATCAAAGCTTGAAATTAGCTACTTCTGCTGCTCAGTCCGAATTAGAACAAACTTATAGACCAATAACACAACCACTTAAACAGCTAATTTCAAGTATTGGTAAATCCGAACCATTCGATTTAAAAGAAGAAAGAGTTTCAAAGTATGAAGATTTCAAAACACCTACAAAGCTTTATAAAACATCAACTCCGACGAAAAATATTCAGAAAACAGGAAAAACTCCGTCACTCCCTACAGAACTACCAACATTTTTAAATGACAGTAGTATCACTTCTTCCTCTCCTGTAGTACAACCATTTTCATCAACTGTTATAGCAGAAACTTCAGATCCTTCTAGTGACACAACAACAAATTTAAACTTGTCAGACATATTGGAACAAACTAGAAAAACAATTCAAACCTATGTTGGTACACCATCATATAAAGATTACTTAGCAGATTTTCATGAATTACCCAGATCATATATTGATGAGGGTGTGAAAGATACACAACATAAATTTGACCATTATTATGGAATAGTTCATGACCTCGAAACGGATAAGTTTTCTTTTGGTTTAACACAGATACCGGTAGAAATTATTGGAAAAGACATTAAAGTGGGAGGAATAACGTACACAGGCACGCCAGGTTTATACGAATTGCTTTTCAAAAAAGAACCGAAAGGTTATAAGAAGGAAGATTTAGATAATTACATGAACATTCTAGCTAAAACAAATGTATATCGTAGGAATTTTGATTCAAATGAACAAGTTCAAGGAAATACATCACACAAATATGTTACAATAATAGGACCATATTTACAAAGAAAGGGGATTACAAAGACAAAAACCTTGCCAAGATTAGTTACAGCATTTAACAAACCAAAACCTCCGTTTAGAACAACTAGAGCCAAATCTACAGGAAAGGGATTAATTTTGAAAACAAACAGATCAAATACAAACTATGTATACTGGAATAATGTAAACGAAATTGTTGATAGGCTACGTTTATTAATTTCATCAAGTGATGCGGGAAATAATGCTCATAGTAACGAGATTATCTCTATTATTGAAGAATTAAGAGAAGATAAAGTAATACTATAAATAACAGCTATCAAATATAATCATATTTATTGTTTAATGAAAGCTCAACATGACAGTTGATAAATTTGGACGCCATATTTCAAAACAAAATCAAGAGAGAATACGTGACATTAATAATTAAAAACGGAGATCAGGTGACAATGAAACAAATAGTGAAATCTTTGCTAAAAAGCTTAAGGTTTTTGATGAAAATTTTTTAAAGTATGAAAACCAGATTAAAGGATGTTATACCTCAATTGAAAACGTTAATAAACAGTTGCTAACGCTAAATCAAGTAAGTAAAGATTTCCAATTTTTAAATGAACATGTTAAAAAGGAAGACAAAAAATTAAGTGATGATATCAACAAAATTAATAAAATAATGGAAACAAATATAAGAGAAGTAATAATTGAAAAACACAAGGAAAAAATTAAACAATTAAGAACTTTTATAAAAAGGTTAGATGATGAAAAAAAAAGAAATCAAAATAGCATTCTTAACAGTAGAACAATTGACCAACTCACTTTGGAAGAAAATCAACAATATATTTCCTTGGAAAATATAATGTCCAGTGTAATTAAGAAATTAGAAAAAGAATTAAATAAAACAGAGAAGGAATTCAAAAATAGTGATAGTAGATCAACTACTTTCTTAACTGGAGAGATAAAAAAATCCTTTAATGCGTTAGAAAAGTAGATTACTAAAATTAGTAAAATTTTAAATGAAAAAAGTTATACAATACAAATTGATAAATTGAATGAATGGGAAAAAACATATAAAAGTTATATTTCTAATTATTACAAAACATAGAAAGTGAACTTCCTTAAAATTGAATAAACAAGTTTGTTGTCATGACAACCGTTAAACAACAAGTCGTTAATGAATTACATAAACCTGCTAGAAAAAACTACAAACGCAGAAGGGTGGTAGTGAAAGGGTTAAATGATCTTTTTCAAGCTGATTTGGTTGAAATGTTACCCTATGCCAAATTTAATAAGGGATTTAAATATATCTTGATTACCATAAATGTATTTTCTAAGTATGTTTGGGCCGAACCGGTAAAATCTAAATCTGGAAAAGACATAACAGCGGCAATGAAAAAAATATTAATCAGTGCAAAAACTCCACCAAAAAACTTGCAAACGGACAGAGGGAGAGAGTTTTTCAATGTAAATTTTCAAAATTTGATGCAACAATTTCGAATTAACCATTATAGCACGTTTTCCAATTTGAAAGCGAGTATAGTAGAAAGAGTGAACAGGACTTTAAAGAATAATATGTGGAAAATATTTAGCATTCAAGGAAATTACAAATGATTTAATATATTAGCGGATATTGTAAAAGATTATAACAATACAAAACATTCTTCAATAGGAATGAAGCCAAAACAAGTAAATAAAACAAATGAAAATAGAATCTTGAAATCTGCATTTACTCATGCTAAAACGTTAGATATAAAATCTCCAAAGTTTAAAGTGGGTGATCACGTACGAATAAGCAAGCATCGAGAGGCATTTTCAAAAGGTTACACACCAAATTGGTCAAATGAGATATTCCACATTAAAGAAGTTAAGATGACAAACCCTTGGACATATTTAATTCAAGACGAAGATAATCAGGACATTCTGGGTGGTTTTTATGAGCAAGAATTACTAAAAGTAAAGCATACCGATGTGTATCTTATTGAGAAGATTTTGAGAAGGAAAGGAAACAAAGTTTATGTGAAATGGTTAGGACTTGATAAAAAATATAATACATGGATTGATAAAAAAAATATTGTTTAATTAAATTGAAATTAAATTTTAGTTAAATTTGTTTTATTTCTGTTGCTCACTTTATGCTTTAGCTGATACAAATTACAAAGTCTTAATGTGCTAATTAATTTCAAATAAAATTCACATTTACTAAACTAAAATTTTATTAAGTAAAACATCAAATACAATTTTTATTAAAACGTGTCAAATATATTTTATTTCTAAGTTCCTCAGATAATATCGAATCTAGAATAAGTTTACAATCATTTATTCTTTTTTCAAAACGGAGTCTATCTAAGTACCACATCTGAAAGTTACTCCTACGGGCTTGTCTGTAAGCAAAGCTCCACTTCACTAACACATGCACCTTATTGTTCTCTTCCAGAAAAGATATTGTTTTCTTCGTAATATTTTCTTTTTGATCCATTTTCATTGTTTTCTTCGTAATATTTTCGTTTTGTTCCATTTTGCTTCAATTTGTTTTCCATTTGTTCAGGATATAAAGCAAGTAATTCCATCATAGTTGAAACATTTTCACTGTTAGGATTTTCTGTTGGACTTATTATATTATAAACATGCGTACACAAGTCGCCACAATCAGCTGAAATATTATTTTGAAATATTTTGAAATATGTATTGAATTCTTGCCTTTTAAGTATAGATAATCTATAATCAATAATTTCCTTTAATCGCCACAAATTGTCCAAACATTCTTGTCCTAAGTATATGAAGTGTGGGCCTTTTGTAATTTGTAGGACGGGTATCATTTATTTTCTGAACCTGCAGATGAATGTTGTTTATATTCACACTGGTTTGATCAACTTGAGGAAAGTAGAAATTGTTTACAATAATTCCTTGATGAACACAAATGTCTTTCCAATTTTCTTCGGTTAGTGCGATTGAAAATCCAGTTTTTCCACCAATTACATTTTTGAAGAAAAATCATTTAAACTAATGCCAACAAGAACAAATTTTGACAAAGAATTATTTAAAAAATAAATTTTTGAATTAAGAAGCGTTTCCAAAGGTTTATGAACCACGGCGTTGTTCATAATGACTAAACGAGACTGAAACATATTGTGTTATTCTTGTACTTAAATATTCTCATCCCCACTTTCTTTAAAGTTTCGATTAAAATGGATTAATGAAAAAATAGATTTCCAGTTTGAAATTTGTAATAAAGATAAATAATTAAAATGGTAATGTATAAAAATAATGCAAAGTTTAATGTAACACTAATGATGGAAAAGTAATAATTTTTGAATCCGTCATAATAATTGGTACAGTTGGGGGTTAAAATTTGTAACTGATTATTCTTAAACTCTAACCTTTCTATCCAATTTGTATCAAAAATAGATCGATTTGGATAATGATACAAAATTTTAAAAAATTGACTTGCATTTTCATTTCCATGTATTCGTTCCATCCAACTAATTGTACTATTGTTAATTAATCCAATTTTCATAAATTTACAATATTTACTTAGAGTGACGTCTGTTTTATTAGAAAAACATATTTCACACTGTGTTACGCCAGGGGGATGATGAACATAAAAAACATTTTGGAAAATAAAATAAAGAAGAATAAATTGAGATCTACTGATAGTCATTAAAACAAATTAATAATTC